>LPNX011216261.1:66892-158909 GCA_001517045.1 Pseudotsuga menziesii
GCAATGTAGTTACTTTTGTTTGTAGTAAAAGCAAAATTTTTCTTTCCCTTTTCTCATGAACAACATACTTTATTTATTTTTTAGCTGAAACTAGAATTTTTCATCAATCTATAGAAAATTACATGGCTGCCTGGCAATTCCCATCATAAATGAAAAAAACAGTGAATTTTTCGTCAACTATTAGCTGACTCAGAGACAATTTTAATGACAACATCTATATTATGCCATGGTTGCATTCATAAACAGTAAGAAGGCTTCACAGCCTCTCCATGTCACTGGGTTCTAGAACCGAGTTGTGCAGAGCTCTCCTGCTCTGTTTTTTTGTAGTAGAGTACATAATTTCCCATATTGTTGAAGTGAGAATGAAATGTGATGGCCTGCACCACATTTTTAGAAGCGTAGCCCCTTTCAAATCACCTGAGGGGACTGCTAGTAGATTTTTATTTTTATTTTTAAATACATTAATTTTAGAAAATGCTTTCTCTACCCATTAATACAGATAGTAATGACATATTGGGCCATTTGGCCAAAAAAGTGGGCTGTCACCACAAGCCAAATCATACTCTGCTAAAGACACCTTAATAACTGCGATAGCTACCAAAGAGCATAACACCCAATATACCTTAATATACTTTCTGATTCCTTACAAATAAGAAAACCTCACATTATGGACTCAACACCCAATGGAGATGCTCACTGATAAATAGAAGTAGCAAAAACATGTGTGATCTGTGGATATTTGTCCATGGGAGAGCGGAATGATGGTTAGGGCACACAAAGGATGTCCATACTTTGGAACCTCTGTGGAGAATGCTGTCAGAGATAAGTTTTTATGGTTCTGGAGACATGAAGAGGCAGGGAAGATATCTGAAGGACTTTACTCAATTTGCACAACAAAAACATATCCCACAGCATGTGTGAAGCATTGACTGGCACATGACCACCAATTTATATGGTTGAAAAAGATGAGTATTATTTATGTGTCACACTCCAATGTTTAGCATACTTAAATATTTGAATAAGGGTCACTTTATATATTAGTGACATGTGACCACTGACCAGTTCTGGAAAACAAAGCAGTTCTGGAATAGAGAGCATGCTTTGATAACAGAGTTTTTGAGCCATGAAATATATAGCCATGGGAAGCTATAAAATAATGGAGAATAATAAGAGTACTGTTGTGAAGCAGTAGAGGCCATATTGAATAGGAAGACAACCTGAATTTATTTCCTGGTAGAAATAAAGCTGGTCATTAAATTCTCCAATAACCTAGTGAAACCTTCTTAGAGTCAAAATCTGCTCATAGACAGCAGATTCACTTTTCTGTGCACACACTGAAGAGCACTAAGGGAAAGAAGAGGACCTCTAAGAAACTCTTGAGTAGGGAAGGAAGCAAAGCTCCCTTGTGTTTTGTGGGGCAGGCATTGTGAGTGCCACTGCTGGTCTGATAATAAGATTGGAAAATACTCATCAACAGTAAGTGTCTTGGTGTACCTTTTTTTATTTTTATGGAAATTGGTAGCCTTAATTAAGAGTTTTAACACTTGTATTATTTGAATTCAATATTCTTTTTTTCTAGTGTAATTCTGTAGTGCTGATAAAGATTGGTTTCTTAAATGACAGTATTGATAGATAATAAGGAAGATATCCCCTGCATATTACATAATCCCCCGCATATTACATATATTATTACTACATCGTTTTACATACTATAAGGTTCTTTTTCTGCCATGGAAGAATAGAATAGACCTTATTTAAAGTAATGGAGTAATGGTTATAAGGTTCTTTTTCTTTTTCTGACATCGAGTAATGGAAATTTTGTTGATTGCATTTAGTAATACACTTCTCTTTTTCTGTTCTTGAAGGTGGAGCTATCCAACCCAAATGCAGAGCTGCGACTACTTGAGGTCTTTTACCACAAAATTTACAAGGTCAGACTTGGGGGCTTCTTTTTTTAACTCTGCAATTTGTGTTTGATTCTTACAAGGCCCACTTTAATCATTTGTATGAGATATGTGATTGACCTGTGCAGATTTTTCCTATAAATGAAAAGATTGAGAACATAAATGACCAGTATTCTTTGTTATTCATAGTTGAAGATGGGTGGGAAATAGGCTTGTTCCTAGTTGCATTCTAAAGTTGTCTTGTCTACAGGTCCATATATGGATGTCAAAATGTTGAATTACATCAAGGAATAACACATAACACTCCTTTTCACCTGGAAAGAATTGACCAGAGATGTTTTGCAGTATCCTACAAAATATCCAATTGCAATTGTAATGCTGTAAACTTCACTTTTTAAACATGAAAACAAGGAAAATCCCATTGGAAAATACCCATATTGGTGCAAGTTTTGCACATGGATTTCTTGGTACAAACATGGTATTGTTAGCATAGAATCCTCTTGCAGTGAGAAGATTACTGCCGAATAGAAGCTGGTTATTGAAATGGAACAATCCAATAGGCATGCCATGTATAGAGGAGCACAAAAAAAAATAAATATGCCACTAAGATGCCACTAGCAGAAAATAATCTCCTAACAGTCAAGCCTGATGCCTCAGATGAGCCTGCTTTCCACATTTATCAATATTATAACCCAACCTCTGTTTGCATGCCTAGTTAGATGGGTAACACTGCAGCCACTCACAATATTTTGATCTTTGAATACTACCTGCTGGAAGGGAAGAGAAAATATCTCATGATCATTTTGTTTAGTTCTCGACTCTCGAGTTTAGATCATTTTACAATGCATGCAAAAACACATATTTTATAACTGGCAGAATGCCCCAAACAAAGTACGTGTGACGAATGTTCATGGTCACAGGCTGGACAAGTCAGATCCACTGTTCCACAACTGATTAGCAGGCCACTAGACAAAGGCAGAGCTTAAATATACCATCACCACAGATCTGTAAACAAACCAGGCATCAACTCCATTGTTGCATTCATTTGGAGAATTTGTTAAAAATTTACATGGCACAGTACAAGCAAGCAGCTACTAAGCTGTAGCTTAAATAGGCAAATTAGTATGAATTAGAGAATAAGACCTTTTATAGTTTTCCCCCGCAATAACATTCTGTCTCTTAACACATTGCCCTCAGTTTGCAATCAATGGAGGAACTCTTGAAGAATTTTACTAAAAGGATAATAGCATTCTGAGAACTCTAACAGGACACTATCTGGCAAAAATAAAACACTAGCAGCCTGGCTAGAGGTATCTGTTGCAACTTGCAAGAGAGAATCCTCTCAATTCAAAACTTCATCTATCCTTTGACGTTAGCATTGTAGTTAAATAGCCTACCACATAACCAATACCCCAGTTACTTGTAATTCACTTCTCATCATTAACATTTCCAAATGTGGCAGCTTTTGACAATGATTATGAACCTGTTTTCAAAATGGATGGATCTACTGTCGATTTAAAGGGCTGTTCCTGGTTGACCCATACTCACCATTTTGAAGGACAAACCCAGAAGCACCAATCCCTTGAGAAGTAGTGGATGGCACACTAGTGCTTGCTGTAAAATTAGCAGGTGTGGAAGGCCTTAAAATGCCGCTCTGAGATATCACAGTTCCATCAGAAACTATACTTCGAGGAGAACTTCCTGTGTTGGTACCTAAGGTTAAAGTTGAAGGTAACCCGCTCATTGCAAAGCCAAAAGGTGTTGAAAATGTTTGATGCTGTTGTAGATGTGTCACATTCTTCTGCTGCATATTCTCAAACTGCTGATTTTGAGATGATGCCTACCCAGATTGTGGACTTTACTGTCTAAGGAGTGACTGTTGTATCTGGAGTTCCTGATCCTGAAGATGTTTGATCTGTTGTTGTTGTATATCCCCAAGCTATTGATTAATTTGGAGGTGCTGTTTGTGCTGATGGATGTCTTTCTACTTGGTGTGCTTGTTTTTGGTTAGGAAACTGCTGAAAATTGTAATGCCGAGGTGCCACAGGTTGTTGTTGTTGTTGCTGCTGTTGTGTAGAAACCATAGACTGGGCCAATTGCTGGGGTAAGGACTGCAACATAATGGTGGTCCTGCAACTTTCATTTGAGCAGACTGCTAAGAATGCCCCTGCCTTCTAACCTGGTTAGAAGCATCTAAGATTTGTCTGGGGAAAGACATAGACTACCCAGGGGGAACATTAAAGTTGGTTGCATTAAGGGGTGGTCTATATACAAAAGAAATCACAGACGATTCTACTTGGGCTGGAGATATAATAGAACTTGAAGCAGCCTTAGATCGAGCTTCTTCTTGGAACTCTGGATAGGCTGTTGGACATGAATGGGTATACTAGTATAAGCAATGGAACTTCCATCATCAGCACTTGGGACCATCAGATTTCGAGGTGAACTACAATTGCGTGTTAAGCTAAAAGTGCCATTTGTTGGAGAGCCTTGAATGTATGTTGGTGCTTCCCAGTATGGTTGATAGAGTTGATGTTTAGCTGATACTTTCATGTCATCTAAGAGTCCACCTTTACTGCAGCTTCCTTCACTTCCTGCAGCTCAGTTATACTTATCTTCTAACGAAGTTATTGCTGCAAATTTTAAAATCAAGAAAACATGTATTTTAATGAGAATGAAACTGCATATTATGTTTATTGCTCCTAGATATGGCTGCATGGAATGCATATATAAAAGTTCAGGGGGGCTAACTTACCAATGATAGTTGGCTAATCATGCTTTCTTTAGCACTCAATCTCATTACATCTTGTAAGCAAAGTTGCCAATTATTGTCTTTATCAGTGAAGAAGTCATTCTTGCAACTATCGTGTAGAAAGGCATGTGTGCTTCTTGAAGAACATGATTTGTTCCTTGGTTTTGAAAGTCATTTTAACATACGTTGAATTTCTGATTGCATGTGATTTGTAGATTGTTCATTTTCGGCATCTGGATAAGCCATAAGAAGATGACTTTTGTCTTGAACTGTAAGTACAATTCTATTTATATGCAATGAACTTTAATATGTCAAAGAAGTTCAATGTGTAGGAGCTTTGTCTGGGTTTGAAACTTGTTCTATCCATGTTGCTTTCATCTGTGATGTTTGCAGGTCAAAGCTGGACACTTATGATGATGTTGTTAAGAGGGTTGCAAATCAACTCGGTTTAGGTAATCCTTCAAAACTTAGGCTTACGTCACACAACTGTTATTCGCAGCAGCCAAAACCTCAACCAATTAAGCATCGAGGTGTTGATCGCTTGAGTGATATGCTGGTGCATTACAATCAAGTCTGAGAAAATTCGATAGGATTTCATCAATCTGAAGATGAAATGTTATACATCTCAATATTGTAGGGATTTTCTGTCATTCTTCTACTTAATAGTATGAGTCAAACTTTGTGGTGTTCACTGGTTTTAGTGGCTCATATCTTGCTTCACTTTATCTCACTGTTAAGATCTTAATGTGGTTTTTGGGCAGATTTTTGATATCTTGTATTATGAAGTACTGGATCTACCACTTTCAGAGCTATCCATTTGCAAATGCCAGGAAAGACAACCATAGATGGTAAAGGAGTTATAAAGCAACTTTTACATAGCGGATTTTACTTCTAGTAGGAATATTTTATTCTTAACTTAAGAAAAATGATAAACTGATTAAGTTAAAACGCGGCTAAAATAGAAACATTTAAATAAACTTTCTTAAACTGACTATCAGAAGCAACACTTTCTTAAGTATATATCAGACAGTGCAAAGAGGACCTAAAGTAGCAGAATGAGATTGTAATAGTAATAATTATGTAGTTTGTAGATTGATATCTATCATAAATTTGTTTGAATATCATCATTTTCAAGAAATAACAACTTCTTAAAGGGTGCTAGCTCAATGGTAGAGCGCCTGCCTAATTATGGGCAGGAGGTTGGTGGTTCGATTCCTCTGTGCCCTATCATAAATTTGTGACTACAAAAACGACTAAATTCACATATATACGACTATTAGTAGCTAATTTATTGTAGCTTAGTCATATTTAGCTTAGTCATTAATATGTTAATTTCTAGTAGTTTATTTAGTCGTATATTTGGTCATTAATGGTTGCAATCAGTGACTAAATCAGCGACTAAATCAATGATTAACTCAGTGACTAAATCAATGACTAAATCCGTCACTAAATCATTAACTATCAATGACTAAAACAATGACTAAATCATTGACTATCAATGACTAAATCATTGTCTATCAATGACCAAATCAATGACTAAATCAGTGACTACTAAGTCAAGCTATTAATGACTAGTGAAATACGACTAGCTATAAGATAGTGGTAATTTGCTACTATTAGTCACCGACTCAAAAATAGTCATTTATAGCCTGATTTTAGTCATTTTTTTAGTCATTAATTTCTCATTTTCTACTAGTGATAGCACATAGCATTGATCTATTATTTCTACATGGTATTAGAGCTACAGGGAGCAAAACCTTTCCATCTTCTACATGGTATTAGAGTAGCAGGTTGATCAAGTTCTACAGAGTTGAGGAGTGCTTCCAGTCTCCTACCCCTCTCTGAAGAAGAGCTTGTATAGCTTACACGATTTTCTCTTGGTTTGTTTTGCAGGTTGCAGAGAGTATCTCCTATATCATATCAACAACTTCAATATGGATTCAAAATTTCCTCTACTATCTCCTTTCAACTATGTTGATTGGAATCCAAAGATGAGCGCATACTTGAAGAGGCAATGTCTCTTTGATGTCTCCATTGGTGTATTGAGTGAACCTAAGTCTTATGAAAAGAAGATTGATTGGATAAATAATTGTCATAGAGATTATGGAATTATGTGTTTGGGAATGTCTCCAAATATATACCATCTCATAGATTCTACTGAGTATCCATTTGAGCTTTGAAAAATTTTGGACAAAGATTTTGGTTTGTAGGAAATAGAAGATGAAGCATGGAGCGAACCAAGCATCTCCTCTTGTTCTCTCTCTTAAGATTTCCTGGCCTCTACATTTTCTAATAAATTTGATCATGATGAAGAATTTTCTCATGCACTTGATGTTGCTACTGCCCTCATTGATTCGAATGCTTCCTCCTTCAATGAAGAAGAAAATATTGAAGAGCCATCTTTTTTTGTGTCTCTTGAAGGTGATTTTTATTCTTGTGATACTAATGATAAAAAAGAAGTAACATATGAGCTGTTACTGATATTGATTATGATCCTATAACCCATTCATTGTTCTCTAAATCTCCTATCTTAGATTCTGAGATCTATGTGCCAGATTCTTCACACCTTGTGCATACCTCTCTTATTGATGGTGCACAACCTAGTGACTTCCAGGATGTTTTCTTAGCCACATCAAGCCTTATTTGTGTCATACCACTTACCTTAATTGATCTCATTTCACAAAGTGGAAAATGAGATATTAGTGATCAAGAGACCAAACATTTTGGTCACCACAGTTTTTTTCAAGGGATAAATGACCAAAATTGATAAATTTAATTGAGATAACTAAAGAAGACCAAGAAAAATGACCACTTTTGGTCACATGATAAAAACCAACTAAAATTGACTACGATAAATGACCAAATTTGGCCACAGGATATCTAGACTAAAAATGACCACATAACAATTGGTCATTTATTTGGTCTTTTTTAGTTGTCGCTACGGAAATGAAGAAAATTACAAATTTGACAATGAACAAGGAGTTTACCCCTATCAACACAATATCACCAACAATGATTTTACTATATTGTGTAAGATCTTCAAGATGGACTTCTTGGAACCTTTGATGACACCATGGTTGTTGTTGAAATGAGCTTCAAAAGAGTGACTGAGTGGAGAAAAAGCAATATTTAGCCGTCATAAATCCATAGGGAAACCCAAATTCCTCCTCTAAGAAGAAAATTATTTTCAATAGTTGTCATAAGGAGGGATATGCCTTAAAATCTTTCATCTCTCACCTTCAAAAAAATTGAAGAGTTTACAAAACAAATATGTTGCAATAAGAGTTCATTGGGCATGATACTATTAGATCTTCTCATTGTGCACACTTTGTTATGTAGTCTCCATATTGGTCCTCCTCTTCTTCATAAGAATGTATTGTTGATTTTGGAGTTACCAAGCACATGAAAAGAATCAACATCCCATCTCTGATAATCAATAGCAGTAGCATGGAGAGAAAATGGTACCTAGTGATAACTTGGCCTTAATAGTGTAAGGATGTGATGATGTCATCATAAACACCAACAAGTTTGGATATGCCCTTCATGTTCTAGGAGTTTGATTGAATCCCCTCTCTATTATGTACATCAAACACAACAACAAAAGGTGATATTTTCATGACATCGATGGGTTGTAAAGTACATAGATGATGGTTTTAAAGTGGGTTCCTTAGGGTATTGTGGTTAATTTGATCATATATACATGTTGGAGAAGACTCCTTCCTTGGAAGAGAAAAGACTTGTTGTTATAGTAGAAAATGACAATGACACCGACATTTTGGACATATAAACTTTGGGTTCTTGCCCTTAATTTACAAAATCATAACATTGTGCATTACCAGTCCCCAACTAGCGACATTTGAAATGGTGGTCTATGGAGTCTTGTGTTGAGAAACACATGAAAACGAGGTAATAGTAAATGGAAATGGAGATAAGGGATTCAATGGCGATGTACTTGTTAACCCACTAAATCAGCTTTTGATTTTGATCCAAATCCAAACAAATCTCACACGGTATGCATATGAACGCAGGATATTAGGATTTGAGTTTTTATTTCTTTTTATTGATTCATGTTACAAAAATTCTCTTCCCAGGCTTGAAATCTATGGATTTTAATCGAAAAGGATTTATTAAGAATCCCAATCCCTTGGAAATCCATTGTAGTGTAGTCTAGAATTGTTGACAAGGATCCTTAGATCCTTGGTTTTCTGGCTTGAGCTCTTTTGAATCCGTTGTGGGGATATTGAATGATATGTTTTCCTTGTTGGGTCGTCAGAAAAATTCACTAACAAGCTTAAATCCAGGGAATTTTTTCGTTTGGTGATTCATAAAGACTCTCTTGGAGCCTTCATATCCATCATTTATGTAGTGGGTTCTATGAAAATTCATATCTGAGAGGATGGAATTCAAGGTTTCCCTTATTAATAACTTTACACAAGAGGTTGCATTTCAAGGTTTCATTATTGAGATATTAAAAAACCTTGCTTTGGAAGCTTAGGTACTGTATTTCTCTTCTTGGATGTTGGAGAGTTCCTTTTGAGCCACATCAAATATGTTCATTTCTTTAGAAACCATCCCTCAAATTCATTCACTATTTTGCATGTTCTAGTCCCTTGGCCGGTGAGGACCTTTCAAGAATGGAGTTGCATTTGAACCCTGAATCAAAATCAGAGAACATCAAATCCTACTTTTCATTTGTTGGGCCACCAAGAACACTTCCCTCAAGACTTTTTCTGAAAAAAAAACCAGTTTTACTTTGTTGGGATGTCAAGAACTTGTTAACCCAAATTTTAGATCTAGTTTGTTCGTATGCTTATTTTTTTTTACCCAGAAGTTATTCCTAAGCTAGTTGAAGATTGTCCGATTGCGCTCTTAGGTATGATGGGCCAGTCCAAATCTTCTTTATCTCCTCCATCACTGGGTTTTTTTTGGAGAATGGCGAGGTTTAACAGTTTGTTTTTTATCCAAACTAGGATCTCACTCTATGTTTACCAGATGAATGCTTCGCCTCAATTTTCTAGAATCTCACAAACGAAGATCAAAATATTTTTTCCCTAGTCTGCACTCAAGGTTGTTAAAAATAGAATTTTCTTCAAGTCCCCAAAATTAAATTTTTTGTTGACAATGTTAGAATCTACAAAGCATCCACTCTGGTTCAACACCAAAGAGAGTGTCCAAGTTGAAGTTGTTGTTGCTTTTCACCTATGTTGCAACATGCAGTATTTCAAATCATGTAATGCTGGATTTATTTAGCTACAAAGTTAGTTGTTTCTTTAGACCATCCAGTAAATAAGTAGACATGCTTTTCCAATGATTTTCCTACTTTTATTCTCCATGTCACTATCTATTGTTAGAATTTAAGATATTTTGATCAAAACCTACAAGGAAATGCATCTTATGTAGAAAACTTGTGGAGTTGAGAACCTATTCTATTTGTAGATTGAGTAAAGGTGCTTTATATTTACAGGTAAATTTATTGGATACAATTCTTGGGTTCTCAAAGAGTCATAAACCATGTACAAGAGAAACCATTGTATAGGTTCATGATTTATGCTTGATTTTCATTGCTTTGTACTGTTGGGCATTTTAATAGGTGCAATGCATGTATGTGAAGCATGTGAAAAAAAATAGGGTAGAGTAATTATAGTTAAATGGAGATAGATTTTCTGTGTGAGTCTTGTGTTTAGTAGAGGATTACAATTTACATGGGGTGGATTGATGGAAATAAAGAATTTGTTGAAGGATTTGAGAGTAGATTAAGGCATTTGCTGTCTCTTCTTGTTTTATGTCTTGTTTAAAAATTATTTCAGTAGGGATTAAAGGACAGTGGGTTAAAGTCTAAATGTCTCAACCATTGTTCTTTTGTGTTTTCTTTTTGTATTCCCATAATTTTTATTTTACTTGTGCATTTTAAGATTCCATGCAAGGAGTAGAATATAATTGTTTTGCTTACTTTACTATAAAATGTGTTAATAATCCTAATTCATTTGACATGCATGTTATGTTTCTTTGGTTCTTTGCTTTCTGGATTGTTGGATCTTGGATAATTCCATTTGTGGCTCACACTGCTGGTTTTCGTAAATACTATATGACATACAGAGGCCAAGCTATGTATTTTCTTGTAATAGATATTGCGGAGGGAGCTGTTGGACTGGAATATATTGTACCGATGCTTAGCTCCTTTCCACCCTCTTCCAAATAATTGGTTTCATATCAGCTAGAAAGGAAGTTGGCATATAGATGCTTTCTTGGGTTACTTGATGTTCCCCTTGGTGAAGAGGTTATCACAAATTAATCTATACTTGATGTTGTTTCCATATCCCATTATAGAATCCCATGTAGAGATGTCAATAATGGCACGAGATCTAGTTTCCATGCTTATTTATGCCATCGTTGTATCCATCTATGCACCTATCTGGGAAGAGTTCATGTTCCGATGTTTTCTTTTGCCTTCTCTTACTCACTATATGCCCATCTGGAGCTCTGTAGTTGTTACTTCCATTGCATTTGCATTATCTCACTTCAACATGCAACGCTTACTCCCCTTTACATTCTTACGCCTTGTCATGGGTATTGTTTTTGAACGATCTCGCAATATTCTTGCATCAATGCTTTTGCATAGTTTGTGGAATGGATTTGTATTTATGGATTTATTGAGATGACTTCCTTGCAATTTATCACTCGCATTCATGGATGTGCAGTCTATATAAGAAACATTAAAGAGCCAATGTAAAACATTTCAACAAAGAATGGTTATTTTATCAGAT
Organism: Pseudotsuga menziesii; assembly: GCA_001517045.1. Lineage (NCBI taxonomy): Eukaryota > Viridiplantae > Streptophyta > Pinopsida > Pinales > Pinaceae > Pseudotsuga > Pseudotsuga menziesii. The sequence goes on from LPNX011216261.1 coordinate 78,313, forward strand.
GGGAACTCTAATTGAGTTTATTTTTCCTAAGTTTTAACTTTCTTTAGAGATTTTAACTATTTTTACTATATGCTTTGGAAGTAGCAATGTTAACCAAAATCAGTGATTACTTGAGTGAGGGGTTTCCTAAATATCCTTCTTGATTTTTTTTTTGAAAAAATACTTCTTTTATTTAAAAGATTATATTTATAAAGAACAGAAACATTGAAGAGTATATACAAGGGGCATAGGTCTAGAAAAGAAAAAATTATCAAAATTTCTTCTTTAGCTCTGCTAAAGCTATTTCAAATTGGAATAGGGTAAATAATCTAGAAACTTGGAATCCCTAATTAGGAGATAGCCCTTAGCATGGAGTTGGTTACATATATCTTCCTTCCAAATACTAGAGCAAAGAAATAGATATAGTCTCATTAGCAACAATGCACTTACACCTTAGTTTCTAGATAGAGAACAAAGCAACAACTTTGAGGCAATTCCACAATCCGATAAAGGATCAAAGAACTAACTGTTTGGAGTCACCCTAGAGGGTTTCCCTTCAGTGGACAACCCCTTTACGAATAGAAGAAACCTGCATCTGAACCTCCTGCCAATAAATTTTGGCCATCTCACATTCACACATAATGTGCTTCAAAGATTCTGTTTACCATAAATGGGTCACTTGGCATTTGTGACAAGATAAGTGTTTGTTGGCAACTCTGGTAAATGACTAGCCAAGCAAAAACGTGTAATTTGTAGGATAGGTGAAAATACCACACTATGCAATCTATGTATCCACCTGATCTTAGGATCTGAAGAGGTCTATATAGCATTGAATATGGGGGCCAAAAAGCATTTCTAATGAAACAAGTAGTAAATCTTCTTCATATCATACTTATGGATTGTTTTACCAAAAGACCAATGCCAATTCCTAGAAATAGAGTCTCGTATTTGGATGTTCATCTTGAACAAATTTTCATAAGGGATCAAATTTTGGATCTCCTGGGTGGTCATCTTGTCTGGTTTAAAGAGATATTTTGAATGAATTGACACCCTTCAATCCACCCATGATTTTCCATCTGATTTCCCTTCCTCCTGCAAACTTGATACCAAGTATTCTCTACAATTCATTTGCCTTTATGCTTCCAGCTCGAGATTAGTTGCAATGCTATGCCCCATCTACATCTACTACCTATTCAGTGCCAACTTACATACCTCGAAACAAAATTCCAAGTGGACCACATTCCTTTTAGGGTAGAAGATTGTCTGACTTGAAATAGGTGTGGAGAAGAGATAATTTCACATAAAATAAAGTTACCTTAGATCCTGTGAACATGTTGATCCTGTGAAATCATGTATCTCAATAAAACCTGCCAAACTGTTGAACCCTCCAAGCAGCTCACAATTCATTTCACTGCTAAAATTTTACCTTAAGAAGTCACATAAATTAACCTCAAGCTACCCTTCATGGGAAAATGCAGACATCCCATGTGACCAGCGACAACCTTCAGTCCTCACCATATTTGGACCACAGGAATGTCCTCAAGATATTTATTATTTCATTAAAATAAGACTGACTAGGAAACCAACAAGATACATAGCAAATATTTGGGGATTTGGCTTGGTTGATTATTCCATATTTGAGGCTCTGGCTTGGGTAATGGTCGTCTGTGGAGTTTTTTGCTGAGAAACAAATGAAAACTAGACAATAGTAAACGACAATGGAGATAAGTGATTCAATGGGGACATACTTCTTAACCCACTAAGTCAGCTTTTGAGTTTGATCCAAATCCAAATAGATCTCACATAGTATGCATACAAATGTAGGATATTGGGATTTGAGTTTTTCTTGATTTTTCTTGATTCATGTTACAAAAATTCTCTTCTCGAGCTTGAAATCTATGGATTTTAATCCAAAAGGATGTATTAAGAATCTCAATCCCTCGGAAATCCATTGCAACGTAGTGTAGAATTGTTGACAAGGATCCTTAGATCCTTAGTTTTTTGGCTTGAGCTATTTTGAATCTGTTGTTGGGATAACGAATGATATGTTTGTCTTGTTGGGTTATCATAAACATTTACCAAGAAGCTGAAGTCTATGGAATTTTTTGTTTGGTGATTCATAAAGACTCTGTTGGAGCCTTTGTTGATGTAATTGTAACTTCGGAATGTATTCAATTCTATTTCTTATGTATTGTACCCCGATGTTTATTCCGGGAAGTGCTTGTAATGTAATTCAGTCATGCCATGCCCTAATTTTTCGATTGGGAGTTTCTATAATGTAAAAAAGTCATGTCAAGTCAATGTGGGTAACCCTCCTATTGTTTAAGGGTTAAAGTCCCCGCAGTTCCGGGGCCCTAGGGTTGTTAGAGTCACCTAGCGAAGTTGGCCCTAGCGAGTCATTATCAAGTCAAGGATTAGTATAAATGGAGAGTGAGACTCTCTATTTATCACACACTCACTCATACTCAGTTGTAGCGCATAGCTGAGGGAGAAGAAGCTGTTGGGGCTAGAAAGAAAGAGGCTACTATTGTCGGGAGATCATCTTAGTATTTTGGGGTTTTACTTTTGGTGCTGATTCTATCTCTGAGGAAGTTTTGGGGTTTTCTCCATTTATGGTTTCCCCGAATAAAAACACTGTTTTCATCGTCTCTTGTGTTTGATTGATGTTCTTGTTATTCTCTCAATTAAAGATCCTAATATAATACTAGCTTAAATGTTAAAAATATAACATGGTATTAGAGCTAACCTAAGAACAAGACACTGTGCAGTTGCGCGAACTAGGGCTTCCTACTTTTTGGATCTCTCTCCATATATTTTCAGCAAAATAAGGTTGGGCTAACTCTCCTCCCTAGGGCGCATCTTTCTATTGAAACAGAATCTGATCCTGAGATTTTTCAGTTTTGGACCCGACGCTACTGCCAGAAATTAGGGCTTTCCACAGAAGTGGAATTTTTTAGTGAGCCTAGGCCTAGATTGATCTTCTCCTCAAAATCGAAGTTTAGAGATGAATATCAAAGCATTTGGTTAGATAGAACTCTAGGAAAGTCAAACCCTAATCTACTCCTGAACCAGCAGTACAGAAATTTAACTCCAAATCCAGATCCGACATCTTAACCTGGTAAGATCTAAATATTTTGTATTTCCATTTTAGTTTCTTAGTTAAGATGTTTCATCATACCAAATTTGATGAAAAGCTTGAGGGAGATGATAACTTCCGAGCCTGGAAGTATAGGATCTACCTAGTCCTAGAAGAAAATGAGTTGGACTCCTACATCAATGAGGAGGTTCTAGTTCTAGAGGAAGATGAGGCTAAGGCATTACATAAGAAGAATTTGGTTATGGCTAAGAGAATTATTACTTATTCAATAAAGGATCACCTCATACCACAAGTGTCCTCCCTCAAGACACCTAAAGCTATGCTTGATGCCCTAACCAAACTATTTGAAGGGAACAACATAAACCAGAAGATGACTCTAAGGAACAAGTTGAAGAATGTAAAGATCCAGAATGAGGAGACCATCTAGTCATACTTCACAAGGGTCTCCCAGATCAAAGAACAACTTGAAGTAGTAGATGAAGAATTCAAGAATGCAGAAATTGTGATGACAACCTTGAATGGTCTCCCTAGGTCATGGGATTCTTTCATCCAAGGAATTTGTGCTAGGAAGAAGCTAATGAAGTTTAGTAGACTGTGGGAAGAATGTTCACAAGAAGAAGCTCGAATAGTAGCTGAAGAAGAAAAGATGGGAAGTGAAGATCAAGCTCTCACAGTACACTCCAAGAAAGTTAGAAGGGAAAATCATCATCACCAAGGTAATCATTCTCATCAAAAAGATAATTTTGTAAAAAGGGATCCATCCAAACTCAGATGTTATACATGTGATGAAAGAGGACACTTCGCTAGAAATTGTCCCATGAGAAAGAGTGGATCCAAGAAGAAGAAGAAATCCAAAAGAAGACATCATGCTCACACTGATGAGGATGATGATCATCACAGGAAGAAAGTGAATACTCTTCAAGTGATGAAGAATATGTTCTGATCTCTACTCTCACGAGAACTATCACTCATGGAAGCAAACATTGGCTGATTGATAGTGGGTCTTCCAAACACATGACAGGTTTCAAGGAATATTTTGAGAAATTATCCAAACATAATTCACCCCATAAGGTGAAACTTTGGGATGACTACCAATATCCCATGAAAAGTAGTGGTGAATCCTCCTACAAGCTAGACTTTGGAAAGTCTATTGAAATGAAGGATGTCTTATTTGTACCAGGACTAAAGAAGAATCTTCTCTCCATATTGGCACTGGATGCAAAAGGCATGAGGGTTTCATTTGTAGATGGAAAAGTCCTCATGTGGCCAAGAGGAAAGACTATTGATGATGCAATAGTAATTGGAGAACAAGAAGGAGGATTATACAAATTGAAGGGCCATAGAGAACAAGATTTGGTCCATGACATTGTAGAGCCAAATGAACTTTGGCATAGAACTCTTGCACATGTGCACTACAGAGCACTACCACTTGCAAGCAAAGCTGTTGAAGGTCTTCAGAAATTCAATCAAAACATGAAAGAGTCTGCAAAGGACATGCAAAAGGAAAGAACACAAAGAAGACATTTCCAAGTAGTGAAAGCAAATCAAAAGGAATCTTGGAAATCATTCACTCCGATGTATCTGGTCCAATGTCATCTAGTTCTTTAAGCGGGTATGTATACTATGTTTCTTTTATTGATGATTTTTCTAAGAAGACATGGATATACTTTATGAAGAACAAAGATGAATTTTTCAGCAAATTCAAGGAATTCAAAGCCTTGATTGAGAACCACATAGAAAAGAAGATCAATACCTTTCGATCAGATAATGGCGGAGAATTCACATCAAATGAATTCAAAGAGTTATGTAAATATTCATGGATTAAGAGGGATTTATCCACTCCATATAATCCACAACAGAATGGGGTTACAAAAAGGAAGAATAGAACTATCATGGAAGCTGCAAGATCAATGCTTCATGATCAAGATCTTTCCATGCATCTATAGGAAGAAGTTGTCAGAACAGTGGTGTATGTACAGAACTGTACTCCACATAGAATACTTGAGAACAAGACACCTGAATAAGTATTTTCTGGAAAGAAACCAAAAGTCATCCATCTCAGAATATTCGGTTGTCTAGTATACATACACATTACAAAAGAAAAGAGGACAAAGTTAGAACCTTTAGGAAAGAAGGGTATATTTGTGGGATACTCTGAAAGCTCGAAGGCTTACATAATATACTTCCTAGGATTCAAGAATATCGACATCAGCTGGAAAATAAAATTTGACAAAGACTCGGCTTACAACAAATCCAGAAAGAGACCTATTGAAGATCCTAAAGAATTAGAAGCACCCAGAATTCATGACACAACCATGAATGAAGAAACTCAAGAAGAAGATCGAGAATTTGAAGAACCTCAAGAACCTGTAGATCCACCTCAGGAGAAGAATCCTCACAAGAGGAAACCTTCTTGGGTACAAGAAGCTATCCAAGGTGTGGCAAGATATGGGGCTCTAGAAGAGAATCACAAAGAAAGAAAGAGTAAAAGGTCCTGCTCCGGGTATGTAGCTTTATTATGTGAATTTATCAATAAAGAACCTTCCATCTATGAAGAAGTTGCAGAAAGGAAACAATGGAAGGATGCTATGATCGAAGAGTATCAATCAATCATGAAGAATGATGTTTGGGATGTTGTCCCAAGACTAGAAGGGAAGTCTGTTGTAACTTCCAAACTGATCTACAAGATCAAGCATGCTGCAGATGGCAGCATAGAGAAATATAAAGCAAGATTCATGGCTCGTGGATTCTCACAGAAAGAAGGAATAGATTATGAAGAAACCTTTGCACCTGTAGCAAGATACACTTCCATCAGATCAGTACTTTCTCTAGCTGCAGTAATGAAATGGAAGATACACCAAATTGATGTCAAGACTGCTTTCTTGAATGGTGTAGTGGAAGAGGAAGTGTATGTAGAGAAGCCACTAGGTTTTGAGACACATGATAGGGAATCTCGTATGTGTAGATTGAATAAATACCTGTACGGTTTGAAACAGGCACCTAGGACATGGTACGAAAGAATTCATGGCTTTCTATCTAGGTTGGTCTTTACCAAAAGTAAAGCAGATTCCAACCTTTACTACAAGGTTGAGGATGGTAACCCAGTGATACTCCTACTATATGTAGATGATCTGTTTGTAACATGTATGGATGGGTTGATTGCTGATACGAAGAGGAAGCTTGCTGCCGAGTTTGAAATGAAGGACTTGGGTATGATGCACTATTTTCTAGGCATGGAGGTGTGGCAGAATGCGGATGGAATATCCCTCAGACAAGGGAAGTATGCAATAGAGATCTTAAAGAGGTTTGGGATGATGGACTGCAAGGCCATGACCACACCTATGGCATTGAACCTGAAGCTACTGAGTGATGCTTCATCAAAAGCGGTTGATGCTATGATGTTTCGTCAGATGATTGGGTCCTTGATGTGCCTGACAAACATAAGACCAGATATTTTCGTTGCTGTGAACAGCTTGAGCCAGTTCCTGACAGATCCAAGATGTGTTCACTTGATTGCTGCAAAGCATATTCTGAGGTACTTGAGGGGTACAATTGATTATGGGATCAAGTATGAGGCGAATTAGAAGATTAACCTAGAGGGTTATGTTGATTCAGATTGGGCAGGCCATGCCATCGATTGGAAGAGAACTTCAGGGTGTTTCTTCAGTATGGGATCATGTGTGATCTCTTGCTTTAGTAGGAAGCAATACTATGTGGCACTAAGTATAGCTGAAGCAGAGTATGTCGCAACTTGTTCAGCTAGTTGTGAGGAAGTATGGATGAGGAAGCTGTTGTCTGATTTATTTGATCTCCAGTTGGATGCTACTTGTATACATTGTGACAACAAGATTTGTGTGAAGTTGTAGGAGAACCCAATGTTCCATGACAAGTCGAATCATATCGAGATCAAGTATCACTATATCAGGGACATGGTGTAGAGGGGAGTAGTGAAGCTCCAGTATGTTGTGACTAATGAACATATAGCTGATGTGTTGGAAAAGCCATTATCCAGAGTGAAGTTTGAGTACCTCAGGGAGAAGCTTGGTGTTCTCCAGATCGAGGTTCCCTCCAAAGGGAAGTGATGAGTCCATGAGCCATTCTGACATGGTGAGAGGATTGGTTCCTTCCATGGTCAGATGTAAGGGCTGAGCCATTCTGTCATGGTGAGAGGATTGGTTCCTTCCATGTCAAATGTGAGTGCTGAGCCATTTTGATGTGACTGTAGGATTGGTTCCTACATGATCAGATATAAGTGTTGAATGCCATTCTTGGAATGGAGGCACCTAGTCAGTTACCTAGAAAGCTCAGTCTGGGACTAAGGGCCATTCTGATGTGACTATAGGATTGGTTCCTACATGATCAGATGTGAGTGCAGAGCCATTTTGAGGCGATTGTACGATTGGTTCCTACAATTATCAGATGCAAGTGCAGATCCATTCTGAGGTGATTGTAGGATTGGTTCCTACAATGATCAGATGTAAGTGCATAGACCTTTTGGCATGTAGGATTGGTTCCTCGCATGGTCGAATGTAATTGCTGGGCCTTTCTGAAATTGGTTGTCAGATGTGAGTATTGGGCCTTTATGACAGGGTTGTGGGATGTGTTCCCACATGGTCATATGTGAGTGTTGGGCATGCCTTTCTGATATGACTATAGGATTGGTTCCTACATGATCAAATGTAAGTGCTGGGTGGGCCATTCTGACTTAGGGTTAGATACAAGTGCTATAAAATACCTACATGGAGGCTAGGCCTACAACCAGCATGAAAAAGGGTTGGCTCTATAGATTTTCCTATGACGAGAAGAATCAAGAGATAGCACCTGTGATGATGATCCAACAGAGATGTTCCAGAACCAGAGATGATCCAGATCCAGTGATGATCCAAATCCAGTGATGATGATCCAAATCAAGTGATGATCCAGATCCAGTGATGATGATCCAAATCAAGTGATGATCCATATCTAGATGAAGATGACTTGAAGATGAAGATGACTTGAAGATGAAAATGACTTGAAGATGACAAGGACTCAATGATGATCTAGATGATATAGAGAAGAAGACTTGTGCTAATAAATTGTGTCAAGAGAATACCTTCCTAGTTAAGAGGGAGTGTCGATGTAGTTGTAAATTCAGAATGTATTCACTTGTATTTCTTATGTATTGCACCCCAATGTTTATTCTGGGAAGTTCTTGTAATGTAATTGAGTCATGTCATGCACCCATGAACTGATCCAGAGTTTTTATAATGTAAACAAGTCATGTCAAGTCAATGTGGGTAACCCTCCTATTGTTCAAGGGTTAATGTTCTTGCAGTTCTGGGGCCCTAGGGTTGTTAGACTCACCTAGTGAATTCATCCCTACTGAGTCATTTTCAAGTCGAGAATTAGTATAAATAGAGAGTGAGTCTCTCTATTTATCACACACTCACTCACACTCAGCTGTAGTGCATAGCTAAGGGAGAAGAAGTTGCTCGGGCTAGAAAGAAAGAGGCTACTGCTATTGGGAGATCATCTTACTATTTTTGGGTTTTACTTTTGGTGCTGATTCTATCTCTAAGGAAGTTGTGGGGTTTTCTCCATTTATGGTTTCCCCAAGGAAAAAAATTTTGTTCATTGTCTCTTCTGTTCGATTGTTGTGCTTATTATTCTCTCAGTTAGAGATCCTAATATAATACTAACTTAAATGTTAAAAATCTAATAGCCTTCATATCCATCATTTTTGTATTGGGTTCTATGAAAATTCATATCTGAGAGGATGGAATTCAATGTTTCCCTTATTAAGAACTTTATGCAAGAGGTTGTGTTTCAAGGTTTCGTTATTGAGATGTTCAGAAACCTTGCTTTGGAAGCTTAGGTATTGGATTTATCTTCTTGGATGCTGGAGAGTTCCTTTTGAGGCACATCAGATATGTTGGTTTATTTAGAAACCATCCCTCAAATTCCTTCACTATTTTGCATGTTCTAGTCCCTTGGATGGTGAGGATATTTCAAGCATGGAATTGCATTTGAGCCCTGAATCAAAATCAAGGAATATCAAATCCTAATTTTCATTTGTTGGGGGACCAAGAACACTTCCCCCAAGTCTTTTTATGAAAAAAACCAGTTTTACTTTGTTGGGCTGTCAAGAACTTCCTAACCCAAATTTCAGAAATTTTGTTCTTCTGCTTGTTGTTTTTTACCCAGAAGTTATTTCTAAGATAGTTGAAGATTGTTTGATTGAGATCTTAGGTATGATGGGTAATTACAACTCTTCTTTATCTCCTCCATCACTGTTTTTTTTTGGAGAATAATGAGGTTGAACAGTTTGTTTTTGATCCAGAACAAGATATCACTCTATGTTTACCAGATGAATGCTTGGCCTCAATTTTCCAGAATCTCACAAACGAAGATCAAAATATTTGTTCCATAGTCTGCACTCAAGGTTGTTAAAAATATAATTTTCTTCAAGTCCCCAAAATTAAATTTTTTGTTGACAATGTTAGAATCTACAAAGCGTTCACTATGGGTCAATGCCAAAGAGAGTGCTCAAGTTGAAGTTGTTGTTTCTTTTCACCTATGTTGCAACATGCAGTATTGTAAATCATGTATTGTTGCATTTATTTAGCTACAAAGTTAGTTGCTTCTTCAAAGCACCTAGTAAATAAGTAGACACACTTTTCCAATGCATATCGTACTTTGATTCTCCCTGTCATTATCTACTGTTAGCATTATAGATATTTTGATCAAAACCTACAAGGAAATGCATCTATTGTGGAAAAGTTGTGGAGTTGAGAACCTGTTTTATTTGTAGTTTGAGAAAAGGTGCTTTATCTTTACAAGTAAATTTATTGGATGCAATTCTTGGGTTCTTAAAGATTCATGAACCATGGACAGGAGTAACCATTGTACAGGTTCATGATTTATGCTTGATTTTCATTGCTTTGTACTGTTGGGAATTTTAATATGTTCAATGCATGTATGTGAAGCATGTGAAAAAAAATAGGGTAGAGTAATTATAGTTAAATGGAGATAGATTTTCTGTGTGATTCTTGTGTTCAGTAGAGGATTAAAATTTACATGGGGTGGATTGATGGAAATAAAGAAGTTGTTGAAGGATTTGAGAGTAGCTTAACAGATTTGTTGTCTCTTCTTGTTTTATATCCTATTTAAAAACTATTTGAGTAGGGATTATAGGATAGTGGGCTAAATTCTAAATGTCTCAAATGTTGTTCTTTTGTGTTTTCTTTTTGTATTCCCATAATTTTTATTTGTATTGTGCATTTTAAGATTCCATGCAAGGAGTAGCATATAACGGTTTTGCTTACTTTACTGTAAAATGTGTTAATAATCCTAATTCATTTGACATGCAGGTTATGTTTCTTTGGTTCTTTGGTTTCTGTATTGTTGGATCCTGGATAATTCCATTTGTGGATCACACTGCTGGTTTTCACAAAGACTATATGACAAACAGAGGCCAAAATATGTATAGTATTGTAATAGATATTGCAGAGGGAGCTATTGGACTGGCAATATTGTACCGATGCTTAGCTCGTTTCCACCCTCTTCCAAATAATTGGTTTCGTATCAGCTGGAAAGGAAGTTTGCATATAAATGCTTGCTTGTCTTCCTTGATGTTCCCCTTAGTGAACAGGTTATCACAAATTAATCTATACTTGATGTCGTTTCCATCTCCAATTGTAGAATCCCATGTAGAGAAGTCAATAATGGCTCGAGATCCAGTTGCCATGCTTCTTTATGCCATCATTTTATACATATGTGCACCTATCTGGGAAGAGGTCATATTCTGGGGTTTTCTTTTTCCTTCTCTTACTCGCTATATGCTCATTTGGAGCTCTCCACTTGTTAGTTCCATTTCATTTGCATTAGCTCACTTCAACATGCAACGCTTACTCCCCCTTACATTCTTATGCCTTGTCACGGGTACTGTTTTTGTACAATCTCACAATCTTCTTGCATCAATGCTTTTGCATAGTTTGTGGAATGGATTTGTATTTTTGGATTTATTGAGATGACTTCCTTGCAATTTGTGGCTCACATTCGTGTATGTGAAGTCTATATAAGAAACATTAAAGAGCCAATGCAAAACATTTCGACAAAGAATGATTATTTTATCATATGGGCACTCTAATTGAGTTTCTTTTTTCCTAAGTTTTAACTTTATTTAGAGATTTTAACTATGTTTACTATATTCTTTGGGAGTAGCAATGTTAACCAAAATCAGTGATTACTTGAGTGAGGGGTTTCCTAAATATCCTTATTTCTTTTTTTGTTGAAAAAATACTTCTTTTATTAAACAGATAATATTTATAAATAACAAAAACATTGAAGAGTATATACAAGGGGCAGAGGTCTGGAGGAGAAAAAATTATCAAAAATTTCTTCTTTAGCTTTGCTAAAGCTATTTCAAATAAGAATAAGCTAGAGCATCTAGAAACTTGGAATCCCTAATTAGGAGATAGCCCTTAGCATGGAGTTGATTACATATATCTTCCTGACAAATACTAGAGCGGATAAATAGAGCTACTCTCATTAGAAACAATGCACTTACTATTAATCTTGCACATTGATCTAGGAACAAAGAATCAATCTCATCAAAGAATAATCAACAAATACTCATGAAATGGTGTTAATCGGAGCTGGAATTGGTTTCCTCTCTGTATATTTAATAAACAATGAATGGTTACAATACCAATGTCAATCAATAGCTTGAATCCATGAGGAATTCGAATACCTAAGGAGGAAATTCAAATTCAATGAGTGAGTCTAGCTTAACTGACTCTCAACCATTGGTTCACACTCAGTTAACCACTTGACCAAAACCCTAATTGACTCACCAAACCTTAACTGAAGTCGGAGTGTAATAAATGAATAAATATCAACTGAAGGAGATCAAACACATGTCATAGCAAGCCAACCATCAAGTGCTAGTGCTCCATGACTTCAATGAACCCCGATGAGGTTAAATGAAGCTGAACTGACCATCAGAAGTTGGTGGAGGCACCCTGTTGACTCCAGATCATTAAATAATAATAAATAATCATTAAATAATATATTTAATGAGAGGAGGCACCTTAACTGACTGTTTGAATTGATTGTAACCACCAGTTAGCAATTAGGTGCATTAATATCACTTAGATCACTCCTAGAGTGCTCCAGTTAGCCTCCTTGACTGTAGGTAGGCATGGGTGTGACTGGATGATGGCAATTAATGCTCCACTAATGTCAATTAATGTCAATTATACTTAGGATAGTGGTTTAACTAGGCCAATTTGACCAAAAAGAGTGTGTATGATGGTACATGTCTCCAACACCCCCCCTTAAGCTATACTCAGGAAGAGTTAGAAAACATAGATGCATAAAAATGCTAGGGCCCTGGAAACTAAGGCCATATGTCACCCTGTACAATGATGAAACTGAAACAATGCTCAAAACAAACTAAGTGAGGAAAAGAGGGAAAACCTAGTGGGAAAACCCCCCCCTCAAGCTGAACACTGAAAGTAGTCTGGATCACCCTGATGAACTCACCCCTAATAGTGAACAGAGGTAAGTGAAATTCTTTTTTGAAAATATCTTGGTGAAGATGTCTGCAATATGCTCATCATTCGAGCAGTATTGTAGAATGATGGTCCTGTCATGCACTAGATCCCTAATGTAGTGCATGTGAATCTCTACATGCTTGGTCCTCTGCCTGCTAACTGGATCCATGGATATATTGATAGCACTTTGGCTGTCACAAAAGAGGATAGTGGACAAAGTACTACCAATATCAAACTTTGAAAGAATTCCTTGCAACCAAACTACTTGGATGTAAGCATTCACCGCTCCTCGATACTTGACCTCTGCTGAAGATAGTGCTATGGCAGCCTGCTTTTTTCTTGACCAGCAAATAGGGCCACCACCAAACATGAATACATATCCAGAAGTTGACTTCTGATCAATAGAATCACCCACCCAATTGGAATCTGTGTATCCAATCAGCTCTAGCTCGGAATCTACAGCATATTGAATGTCGTAGGTCCTGGTTCCCTGAATGTACTAGAGGATACTCTTGGCTTCCTTACAATAATGATCATGAGGCTTCTACATGTATCTTGATATAGAAATCATGGCATAAAAAATATCAGGCCTATAATGTGTCAAGTACAACAAGCTACCAATCAGCTGTCGATAGATAGTGCAGTCCATGGGAGGTGTGTGTTTTCCTTCTTCAAGGCTGATCCCTGAAAGGAAAGGGAATGGTGCAGGCCTACATTCAGCCATGTTAAACTTGACTAATAGGTTTTAAATGTATTTGTACTGAGTGACCATAATACCATCATATTTTTGCTCGATTTCGAGCCCCAAAAATTGTTTTAGAAGCCCCAAATCACTCATTTCAAAGGCATTGTGGAGAGCTGTTTTGATGGCTGAAATGAAGGCAATTGTGCTACCTATGATCAGTGAGTCATCAAAATATAAAACAATGATAATTATATGACCATCATGCTGCTGTAAATACACATTTGTATCTTATCTACATCTCTAAAAGTTTTTCGAGAGAAAGAAGGCATCCATCTTGGAATACCACTCTCTTGGGGTCTGTTTTAACCCTTATAGTGACTTCTTTAGCTTGCAAACCAGAGATGGATCAGTGATGTATCCTTCAGGATTATTCATGTATATCTACTCATGAATATATACATGCAAAAAGGATGACTTAACATCCATGTGATGCACCTCCTAGTGCTTGGATGTGGAAATAGCCAAAACAAGGCGGATGGAGTCTATTTTTGCAACCGGTGCAAAGGTCTCATGGTAGTCCACTCCTTGGAACTGAGAGAAACCTTTTGATACCAGAATTGCCTTATATTTTCAGGTTCTTCCATCAGCATCAACCTTTGTCTGAAACACCCACTTGCATTGAACCAATTTCCTTCCTGGAGGAAGAGAAACTAGCTCCCAAGTAGTGTTTTTCTGAAGAGAATTCATCTCTTCATCCATGGCAACTTGCCATATCGGATCATTCCGAGCATGGTAGTATCATTTTGGATCTGAAATAATCATAAAATATCATTTTTTGGATAGAAAATTATCAGAACAAGAGAGCGCAATACCTTCTCTTTGGAAATCAGACCGGGTTCTCCTTGGATCATTCAGATTTCCAAATTTGTCTCGTGCGGAGGAAAGTGTCTGTTGGGCCCATGTAGGAAGATGATTTTTCACTTAAGGTTATGATTCAGAATATGATTATTGCTGCACAATGATATCAGAAATCAGAGGATCCAAATCATGGTCATCACCCCCAATTTCATCATCCAAATATTCAGTGGAATAGGAAGGAAATTCAGCAGTTTTCTCCTTCACTAGTTCCACCTCCTGAAGAGGCTCATCGAACTTGACACTTCTCTCGATGATGATATGTTTGGTATTGATATACAGAAGCTTAAATCATTTATATTCATTAAGATACGCAATAAATATACATTCTATGCTCTGCGGTTGCAAATCCCTTCTTTTATCAAGTGGAATCCGGGCCCATGCAGTGGACCCAAACACCCATAGGTTCTACACATCTGGATTGTGTCCGAAGTATGCTTCGAAAGGAGTCTTTCCTTTCATATATGAATGTGGCACCCTATTCTAAATGTTTTCTGTAGAATTCATGGATTCATCCCACAAATTTGCAACAATCTTCTTTGACTCCAACATACAGGTGGTCATCTCCTTGAGAGACCAGTTCTTCCTTTCTACTACTCCGTTCTGTTGGGGAGTGTAGGGAATTGAATGTTGGAACTGAATACCACTTTGGGAGAATATGTACAGAAAATAATTACTGACATAATCCCCTCCATTATCATATCTCAAGATCTTTATCTTAAGCCCGGAGGCATTTTCGATCAAGGCCTTCAATTCAGAAAAATTTTCACATACTTCTGATTTCTTTTTGAGAAAGAAAACCCATGTATACCTTGAAAAATCATCAATAAAAGTAAGGAGGTACCTTGATCCATTCATGGATGTGAAAAGCATCAGACGAATGATATCTAAATGTATCAGCCCCAATATGCTTGCAGCTCGGTTTGCCTTCCCCCGATCGAACTTGTGCTCAGGGTGTTTTCCAATCACACAGCCCTTGCAAACTCTCGTGGTTGCCTTGATGACCGGGAGGCCTTCAACCATCGATTTTTTTTGTAATTTATGCAAATATTTGAAATTAATATGGCCAAACCTCTCATGCCACAGGCTACTAACCTCATTTCCATGAGTTAGCAGAGCAGTGGGATTTGCATCCACAACAAAGTGAGAGAACTCATAGGCTTTTGCATGATGGTTTGCAAGGCCTTTAGCAATGAGTTTCCCGGATGCAATTTCTGTTATCTCAACATCATTTGGGCTGAAAGAGACTCTCTTAAGCATTCCTATATGTGTCATCTGATAGACACTAAGGATATTTGCTGCTAGAGATAGTACATACAAAACATTAGAGAAAAAACCATTTTCTAGATCTACAGTACCTTGTCCTTTGGAAATGATGGTGGAGTCATCTCCCATGTGGATCAGGATGGATTTGATGGTCTCCAAGGATGAAAAGGAGTCTTTTTCAGCCATCATGTGATTCAAATCTCCACTGTCAATTAGTAGTGCTTTGGACTTCGAAGTGCTTTCCATTAGGGCATGACCTTTCTCATGCTGTGGTTCCCGATCTTGGTGATATCTCCTCCGAAAGCTCTCTGGAAGATTGATGTGATTCCTTTCAAGGAGAGAGGTTTCTTCATCAATATTTTTCTTCATGTAAGCATGTTCAGGGTGAAAACCCTTCCTGCAATAAGAACACCTAACTTTTTCTTTCCCATTGTGCCCTTTTCCTTTGTTCTTCCTTGAGCTGGAAGATTCATGATGCTACTAGTTTTCAACTCTAGGCTTGGGAGCATCAAATTTAGTTTTCTGATTTTTCTGCTGCTTTCCTTTACCCTTTAGATATTTGGGTCCCGAGACATGGAGGGCTTGATCATGGAAATATTGGATGATCCCCATCTAGACAAGCTTGTCATGTTCATTAGTTAGGGACTCAATGAAGGCATTGAGTGTAGGCATCTTCCATCCAAGCATTGTGAGCTTCCCGGCATGGAATGTAGAAAGAAAAACTGAATAATCAGCCCCAATTTTGGAGAGGATGGAAAGGATGAGCTGATCATCCTCCTTTTCCACCTTACATTGCTTCAAGAGTAGAACATTATGCTTGAAATTTGTAAAGAAATCATTCAAAGTCTCGAAATTGGAAGGTTGGAGAGACATGAGCTCATTTTTGAGTTGGTAAACTCTCAAGTCATCATGCTTTCTGTATAGAGATTCCAATTTGTCCCATATTTCTTTCGGTGTCTTCAAACCCGTAAGATGGAAGAGGAGGTCTTTGGAAATAGAGAGGCATAAGAAACTGAAGGCTTCATCCTTCTTATTCAAGAATCTTGTTTTTTCTATGGTGGATCCAGTCTCAACTTTAGTGTCCATGGTGACTCTATGGAGTCCTTTGGAGTACAATTAAATCTCCATTTTATTTTTCCATGAGTGTAAATTGTATGGAGTCAAGAGATCTACTAAGGAGGCCATCTGGATATGCTATAGCGAATGCTTCACCTATAGAAACTTGAAAATCAAAACAGAAAGGGAAAAATAAGGTCAGACAACCTGCACATTCTAGGATTTCATCACCCCAATAAAGAAAGCTTGATCAACAAGTTCTTTACTTGGTATATTGAGTGGTAAGACTTGGGTTCTAGTGCAGTGCTAGAATTTTGAGCAATTGCTCACTTTTCATGGAGAAATCTGTCAAAAAGCTTGTTTTTTAGAGATAGATCTCTCTCCCGCCATTAGCTCTGATACCATATTAATCTTGCAAATTGATCGAGGAACAAAGAATCAATATCATCAAAGATTAATCAACAAATACTCATGAAATGGTGTTAATCAGAACCGGAATTGGTTTCCTCTCTGTATATTTAATAAACAATGAATGGTTACAATACCAATGCCAAGCAATAGCTTGAATCCATGAGGAATTCAAATACCTAAAGAGGCAATTCGAATTCAATGAGTGAGCCTAGCTTAACTGGGTCTCAACCATTGGTTCACACTCAATTAACCACTTGACAAAAACCCTAATTGAATCACCAAACCCTAACTGAAGTCGGAGTGCAATAAATGACTGAATCTCAACTGAAGGAGATCAAACACATGTCATAGCAAGCCAACCATCAAGTGCTAGTGCTCCATGACTTCAATGAGCCCTGATGAGGTTAACTGAAGCTGAAATGACCATTAGAAGTTGGTGGAGGCGCCTTGTTGACTCCAGATCATTAAATAATAATAAATAATCATTAAATAATATATTTAATGACTAGAGGCACCTTAACTGACTGGTTGAACTAATTGTAACCACCAGTTAGCAATTAGGTGTATTAATGTCACTCAGATCACCCTTGGAGTGCTCCAGTTATCCTCCTTGACTGTAGGAGAAGGCTAGGTTAGCCTCCTTGACTGTAGGTAGGCGTGGGTGTGACTGGATGATGGCAATTAATGCTCCACTGATGTTAATTAATGTCAATTATGCTTAGGATAGTGGTTTAACTAGGCCAATTTGACCAAAAAGAGTGTGTATGATGGTAAATGTCTCTAACACTTACACATTAATTTCTAGATAGAGAACAAAGAAACAACTTTGAGCCAATTCCACAATCTAATAAATGCTAAAAGAACTAACTGTTTGGAGTAACCCCACATGGTTTCCTTTCAGTGGACAACCCCTTGAAGAATACAAGAAACCTGCATCTAAGCCTGATGCCAACAACTTCTGGCCATCTCACATTTACACATAATTTGCTTCAAATATTCTATTTACCATAAATGGGACACTTGGCATCTGTGACAAGATAAGTGTTTGTTGGCAACCCTGGTAAATGACTAGCAAAGCAAAAACTTGTAATTTGTAGGATAGGTGGAAATATAACACTATGCAATCTATGTATCCACCTGATCTCAGGATCTCAAGAGGACTATCTAGCATTGAAGATGGGGGACAAAGGACATTTCTGATGAAACAAGTAGTAAAGCTTCTTCATTTCATAGTTATGTATTGTCTTACCAAAAGACCAATGCGAATTCCTCCAAAAAGGGTCTCGTATTTGGATGTTCATATTGAACAAATGTTCATAAGCAATCAACTTTTGGATCTCTTGGGTGTTCATCTTGTCCGGTTTAAAGAGATATTTTGAATGAATTGACACCGTTCAATCCACCCATGATTTGGAATTTGATTTCCCTTCACCCTGCAAACTTGATACCAAGTATTCTATGCAATTCATTGGCCTTGATGCTTTCAGCTCTAGATTAGTTGTAATGATATGCCCCATCTACATCTACTACCTATTCAGTGCCAGCTCACAGAGCTGGCAACAAACTTCCAATGGGATGATATTCCTTTTAGGGTAGAAGATTATCTAACTTGAAACAAGTGTGGAGAATAGATAATGTCACATAAAATAAAGTTACCTTGGATCCTATGAACATGTTCAGCTTGTGAAATCCTGTATCTCAATAAAAATTTCCAAACTGTTGAACCCTCCAAGCACCTCACAATTCATTTCACTACAAAAAATTTACTCTAAGAAGTCATATCAATTAACCTCATGCTACCCTTCATGGGAAAATGTAGACATCCCATCTGACCAGTGACAACCCTCAGTCCTCAGCATATTTGGAGAACATGAATGTCCTCAATATCTTTCTTATTCCATTAAAATAAGCCTGACTAGGAAACCAACAAGATATATAGAAAATATTTTGGGATCTGGCTTGGCTGATTATTCCATATTTGAGGATCTGGCCTGGGTAATGGTGGTTTGTGGAGTTTTGTGCTGAGAAACACATGAAACCTTGATTTGGAATCTTAGGTACTAGATTTATCTTCTTGGTTGTTGGAGAGATCCTTCTGAGGCACATCAAATATGTTTGTTTCTTTAGAAACCATCCCTCAAATTCATTCACTATTTTGCATGTTCCAGTCCCTTGGCTGGTGAGGACCTTTTAAGCATGGAGTTGCATTTGAGCCTTGAATCAAAATCGGCGAACATCAAATCGTACTTTTCATTTGTTGGGTCACCAAGAACACTTCCCCCAAGTCTTCCTGAAAAAAATCAGTTTTACTTTGTTGGGCTGTCAAGAACTTGTTAACCCAAATTTCAGAAAGTTTGTTCATCTGCTTGTTGTTTTGTACCCAGAAGTTATTCTTAAGCTGATTGATGATTGTCTGATTGAGCTCTTAGGTATGATGGGCCAGTCCAACTCTTCTTTATCTCCTCCATCACTGGGTTTTTTTCTAGAGAATAGCGAGGTTGAACAGTATTTTTTTGATCCAGAAGAGGATCTCACTCTATGTTTACCAGATGAATGCTTGGCCTCGATTTTATAGAATCTCGCAAACGAATATCAAAATATTTGTTCCCTAGTCTGCACTCAAGGTTGTTAAAAATAGAATTTTCTTCAAGTCCCCAAAATTAGATCTTTTGTTGACAATGTTAGAATCTACAAAGCATTCACTCTAGTCCAACACCAAAGAGAGTGTCTGAGTTGAAGTTGTTGTTCCTTTTCACCTATGTTGCAACATGCAGTATTGCAAATCATGTATTGTTGCATTTATTTAGCTACAAAGTTAGATGCTTCTTCAGACCACCCAGAAAATAAGTAGACACTCTTTTCCAAAGCATATCCTACTTTGATTCTTCATGTCACTATGTGATTGTTAGAATTATAGATATTTTGATCAAAACCTACAAGGAAATGCATCTATTGTAGAATTGTTGTGGAGTTGACAAACTGTTTTATTTGTAGATTGATTAAAGGTGCTTTATCTTTACAAGTAAATTTATTGGATGCAATTCTTGGGTTCTCAAAGAGTCATGAACCTTGGACAGGAGAAACCATTGTACATGTTTGTGATTTAGGTTTGATTTTCATTGCTTTGTACTGTTGGGCATTTTCATATGTGCAATGCATGTATGTGAAGCATGTAAAAAAAATAGGGAAGAGTAATTATAGTTAAATGGAGATATATTTTCTGTGTGAGTCTTGTGTTCAATATAGGATTACAATTGACATGAGGTGATTGATGGAAATAAAGAAGTTGTTGAAGGATTTGAGATTAGATTAAGGGATTTTCTATCTCTTCTTGTTTTATATCTTGTTTAAAAATTATTTCAGCAGGGATTAAAGGACAGTGGGTTAAAGTCTAAATGTCTCAACTATTGTTCTTTTGTGTTTTATTTTTGTATTCCCATAATTTTTATTTGTCTTGTGCATTTTAAGATTCCATGGAAGGAATAGCATATACTGGTTTTGCTTAATTTACTGTAAATTGTGTTAATAATCATAATTCATTTGACATGTAGGTTATGTTTCTTTGGTTCTTTGACTTATCAGATGGGAACTCTAATTGATTTTATGTTTCCTAAGTTTTAACTTTCTTTATAGATTTTAACTATTTTTACTATATTCTTTGGGAGTAGCAATGTTGACCAAAATCGGTGATTACTTGAGTGAGGGGTTTCCTAAATATCCTTATTGCTTTTTTTTTGAAAAATACTTCTTTTATTAAACAGATAATATTTACAAAGAGCAGAAACATTGAAGAGTATATACAAGGGGCAGAGGTCTGGAGGAGAAAATAATATTAAAATTTCTTCTTTAGCTCTATTAAATCTGTGTCAAATCAAAATAGGCTAAAGCATCTAGAATCTTGGCATCCCTAATTAGGAGATAGCCCTTAGCATGTAGTTGGTTACATATATCTTGCTCCCAAATACTAGAGTGAAAAAATAGAGCTAGTCTCATTGGCAACAATGCACTTACACCTTAGTTTCAAGAAAGAGAACAAAGTAGAAACTTTGAGGCAATTCCACAATCCGATAAAGGATGAAATAAATAACTGTTTGGAGTCACCCCAAAGGGTTTCCATTCAGTGGAAAACCCCTTGAAGAATAGAAGAAGCCCACATATGAACCTCCTGCCAACAACTTATGGCCATCTCACATTCACACATAATGTGCTTCAAAGATTCTGTTTACCATAAATGGGACACTTGGCATCTGTGACAAGATAAGTGTTTTTTGGCAGTCCTTATAAATTAATAGCCAAGCAAAAACTTGTAATTTATAGGATAGGTGAAAACACCACACTATGCGATCTATGTATCTACCTGATCTCATGATCTAAAGAGGTCTATCTAGCATTGAAGATGGGGGCCAAAGGGTGTTTTTTATGAAACAAGTAGTAAAGATTCTCCATATCATAGTTATGGATTGTCTTACCAAAAGACCAATGCCAATTCCTCCAAATAGGGTCTCGTATTTGGATGTTCATCTTGAACAAATGTTCAAAACGGATCAACTTTTGGATCTCCTAGCTGGTCAGCTTGTCTGGTGTAAGGAGATATTTTGAATGAATTGACACCCTTCAATCCTCCCATGATCTGGCATCTGATTGCCCTTCCTCCTACAAACTTGGTACCAAGTATTCTCTGCAATTCATTGACCTTGATGCTTTCAGCTCTAGATTAGTTGGAATACTATGCCCCATTTACATCTACTACCTATGTAGTGCCAACTCACATACCTGGAAAAATACTTCAAAGTGGACCACATTTCGTTTAGGGTATAATATTGTCTGACTTGAAATAGGTGTGGGGAAGAGATATTGTCACATAAAATAAAGTTACTTTGGATCCTGTGAACATGTTGAGCTTGTGAAATCATGTATCTCAATAAAACCTGTGAAACTATTGAACCCTCCAAGCACCTCACAATTCATTTCACTGCTAAAATTTTACCCTAAGAAGTCACATCAATTAACCTCAAGCTATCCTTCATGGGAAAATGCAGACATCCCATGTAACCAGTGACAACCCCCACTCCTCACCATATTTGCACCACAGGAATGTCCTCAATATCTTTCTCATTCCATTAAGATAATCCTAACTAGGAAACCAACAAGATACATATAAAATATTTGGGGATATGGCTTGGATGATTATTCCATATTTTAGGCTTTGACGTGGGGAATGATTCAATATTTGGGGATCCTTTTTGGAACAGGTCTTTGACTAGTATGTTGGAATGTTTTCATTCTTGGAAATTTAAGGATCTTCCTCTGGCAGGTANGTAATGATTCAATATTTGGGGATCCTTTTTGGAACAGGTCTTTGACTAGTATGTTGGAATGTTTTCATTCTTGGAAATTTAAGGATCTTCCTCTGGCAGGTAAGTTGACAATCATTTCCATAATACTTATTTCTTTTGCACTGTAAAATATTTGATTTAACAGGCTCTCTTATTATTTTATCCTATAATTTTCCAAAGTTTACTCGAAGAGAACTTTAGATATGATGTTGTATTGTTATTTATTCAAAAATTTTGATAAAATTTAAAGGTAACAAATAAATCATAATTCTGGAATTCATCTATAGTTATTTTTGCTAAATCTTGGTCCTTGATGTGGCTACCAGAAGTGTCATAATGTTTTAGATGTATATTTCAAGGCATGAATTAGGATTGACAGTGATAAATGGGAGTTTTGATTACTTTTTAAATTTTACACTCTTAGAGGCTTGGCCATTTTAGATCTTGTATATTTAATGCAAAATAACATTGGCATTGCACTCTGCACTGTTTGTATAACAACACTCCACTAGAATGTAAGAATAAAAAGAAGAAAATTCAAGGGCTAGTGGTAGTCTTTAAGAAAGCATATTCTTGTACTCAGTGTTAATGGAAAAATATTACCAATGTATGAATTATCTAATGCTCAAATATCTAGTGGGAAATTTTTTATAAGATTTGAACATGTGATTGTTCTGGCTCTGAAATGCTCCATAAAATTTCCCAGTATTGACAACAAGGATCTCACTATTATCGGAAAGAGTTTCACTCATCTCAAGAAGATCAAATTGATGGGATGCATTGAGATTACTGATGAGGGTATAGATTCCTTCTCACTCATATGTGGTCCTATTAAGAATTTTTTTTGTGGTTCATGTGGATTTGTAGGAAAGGGTTTAAACTCAATACTTAAGAATTGCAACGAATTGGAAGATCTTACAGCAAAAAGGATCAGAATATTAGATGGTCAAATGGGCAAGGTAAGCTAAAGAGATTGTTTCTTAAATATCTTTATAATGGGAAGTTATTTTACCCACTATTGTTGGGCTCCAAGTGTCTAAGGACGCTCAATTTGTCATAGAATTCTGGGTATTGGGATTAGATTTTGGAAAGCAACACTCGAAATTTGCAACAGCTGACAGAATTGCAAATTGAAAGCACGCATTTAGGTGAGAGAGGTTTGATGGCTCTTTCAAAGTGCTCAAAGATGGAATTATTTTATATGAGTAGGGTGTCTAATTGTACTAATCTAGGTATTTATGTAGTTACAAATGGATGTAGGAAACTGAGAAAAGTGCACCTTGATAGTGGAAAGTCCATAAGAATTGATGAGGAAGGGTTACTCTCCATTGCAACCAAATGTCCTCAGTTGCAGGCCCTTGTTTTGATGGGCATTGTTACTTCGGTTGTAAGTTTGAATGCCTTGGCTTCCAATTGTCCTATGCTAGAAAGAATGGCACTTTGCAACAGTGATGGTGTTGGGGACTTGGAGATGTCTTGTATCTCAGCTAAGTTCATAGCACTGAAGAAGCTATGCATAAAAAATTTCCCAATATCTGATGATGGTCTTGTGACAATTGTTGCTGGCTTCCTTAACCTCATAAAATTAAAGGTGAAAAGGTGCAAAGGAATAACATACAAAAGTTTCTATCAGCTTCAGACCAAAAGAGGCTCTCTAGTTTTTGTTGTTGATGGTGGCTCATAGAAAACAAGAGAGGATGATCAGAGTAGGTCTCTTTAGCTTGGAGAGAATCAACTCATGTGTTATGCGGAACCAGAGGTCACTTAATAAAGACAAAATTGGGTATGACAACTTCCAATTTTCTTAGAGGGTCTTTTTCTGGTGGCTAGTCCCATTAAGTTTCTGAGATAGGCATATGAAAGGACCCTTATTGTATTTTTATTGATTTCCTTTGACCCTTCTCTCTTTGCAAGGAACCTATGGGACGCATGAATGTTGGGAATATCCATAAATTCTTATAGCCATTCTTTGTAAAACCTTTGTATTGTATCCCGAACTGGATTATTTCCAACATGCCTGCTAGCTGTATCTTCTTATATCCATGTTTCTTCTTAATTTTCTCATCTTTTAAAAATTTTGTAGTTTTATAATTCATGTGTGCTTCCAGATTTTTTAGGTTGTTTTTTTACCATATTTTTTACTGTTATATAAATTTACAACATTATTTACAAACAAGATTGAGAAAGAGATTTCTGAACTATTTTCTTTCAATAATTAGAACATTCATATCATGGTATGTTGGATGAGACACTACGTTTCTATTTGCATTTTGTGAAGAAGCTATCTGATCTGTACGGTTGTTTCTGTGGTATTTCAAAAATATTTATGTTTTTACCTACATTTTGTGCTAGCTATTCTGGGTCTTATTTTTTATATTCATACTTATTTGTATGCTTTTATAACTCTTATGGAAGGACAAAGTTTTGATTATTCATTCATCCACTAAAGCATCATATTTATCTAGTATACTATATGTCCATTCAAAATTCACAATGTGCCAGTATAAACATTAGAAAGTAGTGTAGCAAATACTTTGCCTAGAGTATCTAGGGCATATGTTAGTTACTGTAAATGCAACATCTAGGTTGATTTTCACCATTCTCTCCTTGGAGGTCTCTTTGGAAAGAAAGTCTTGTATTCTAAGGATATTTCTTGTGTCTTTCACCCACTTTTTGATCATGTGTAATTTTGAGTTGTTATGGAGCCATTTTTTTCATTGATACATATAAAAATCTCTTGCATAATGTTTTGGGGACATAATTTGTAGTTTCGTAATGTTTGATGTCTATTAAGTAATTACCAATTATTTAAATACAATAATAATTTTTCCTTATTTTGTGTACTCTCTAGAAGAGCATATTAAGAGCACTGGTATGTATATCAAGAAGCCTATGAAATATAAGCAAAAAGGGATATATCCTCTGTAACAACACTCCCCAAGTATCATGAATCAACTCTGATTGCCAGCTTGGTGAGCAGAGTTGATTATTTGATAAAAACTCGCTCCTTTTTTGTCAAAATCTGTAGGATATTACCAAGTTTTGCTGAGTTTTCTAGGTTTCATAGTTACTGAATTTTTCTAAGTATATGATCCTTGATTCTCGAGTTTATGATCCCTGAATTTTTATGAAGCCAGTTAATGCTGATTTTTGTTGTTCCACTGAGTTGACTCTCCATTTTGGATTTCGTGAGTTATTGCTGGGTCTGAGTCTTGATTGGATAAGTAATTTTTTTATTTGCAATTAGTACAGCCCAGAAAATCGCAAAGGAAGGCCTTGGATTCAAGTTCAAATTCCCAAGGATTTCAACTTGAAAACAAATCCTTAAATCCTTGAATCTTTTGAGGATTCTACATATAGCTCGAGTCTTCTAGATATTTGTCTATGTGCAGTGGTTCTCTCATTGACAAGTGATTCTCCAATGAAACTGTAGAAGAGACTGTAGAATATCTTATGATACTCTTATACTCACTCTTTATCTTGTCTTTACCATAGACATTATAATTGTTTTTGATGTTAATGCAACCATGCCCCTTTATCAAATAGGAAGAAATGAGTGATATTGAGGGGAATCAATGGTTTAACAACACTATGAAAAAGCTCAAGGTATCTTCTCCAATTGGCTTGAATATGACCTAAAAATCAATAATTTCTTCTTTCCCACCATCTATTGTATTTTTAAATTTCAATCAATGATATGTTCTAAATAGTGGTGTCTTTTACCATTTGATATATTATGGATATATGCTTAGGTTAGTATTCTATATTAGCTGACACCTAAGTCACTTGGTTCGTGTTTGTTTTCAAGTTCGAATTTGGTTACACTCAAAAGTTGTGTAAACTAAATCAAAACAAAAATAACCCCAACTACAGAAGGCATACATTAGTTTGAACTTTTGACACTTATGAATTTAAATGTTACTACAAGTATCTTTGATTGCATGTGATCATGTCTATTGTGTAAGATATTTGTTTCTAATACCTTTACTTTAGTTTCTAGCAAATGTGTGCCTGAGTCTACTTTGCATCTAGTCTGGATTCTCTGACATTCTTTGGAGTTAAAATGGTTCAAGTTTATTTACAATTATTTTGCATAAAAATGATTGTTATCACTAAAAATCCCTATTTGGAAGTGTAGGATAGGTAGTTGTCTTGGATTGGAGACACTAAACAATTGAAGCTCATGCCAACAAGAGTCTTTGGTCTTCTATGCTTAGAATCAATGTAGTAAATTGTTTCCAACGCCCAATGGATAAGGAACTAATATCCCCATCTACTCCTTATTAATTTTCTTATTTACACTGATTCTATGACGGTTTTATTATACCTTATGTTTTCTCGTCAAAACCCCCACAGTCTTACTTTATGGAAACACCCCTGGAGCTGGCGTGAAACATTCCTGCATCCCAAGGGGGAATGGTGAGGTGACAATGGCCACTTTTGTGAGTTACTGAGTTTGTTGTAGGGTTGGATCTGCCTTGTAGCTATAAAATACCTACAAATTTGCACCTAACATATGGTTTGAATTTCAGAGAGGTTTAACAATCCAGGACTTATCCCACATAATCATTTGGACACTTGTTGAGACACTTTTGGAGTCTTATTTAAAGTCAATTTCAGTAGTAAACTCAACCCTAGATAAACTCTGTACTCAACTAGCTAACTCTGGAAACTCATATCATTCATATAGAATGCATTGGGGCATGCGACATCACACTCAGGGATATCATACTTGGAACTTATTTTCATAACATAAAGGATTTCTTTTCATTGGCACTTGGAATGGATTGCAATCAGCAACGATGACCCTTTTCTGGCCATATTTTTGTGAAAAATTGGTGAGTTTGTAGGACTATATAACAAACTTGGAGGAAACCAAAGCTGAAGATAGCCTCAGCACTCCCATAAATCCACATTTGAAAATTCTGTAGCAGCCCTTCTAACAACACAAATCTTGTATCATACAGTCACATTGTTAAAAACATGGTTATATGGTCTCACCCCAAAACCTGTTTTCCCTATTTCTTGTTTCATTATCATTTCTCCATTTCTCATTTTTGGTAGCATGTGGGTAGGGGAGATTCAATTGTAGTTATAGTACATGGAAGTTACGGGGTTGCAATTGGATTTAGATCACATAAAATACATCGAGCTATTAATAGTGTGCTCATTTCTATCATTTACATCATTCCTCTAGATATGGTTTACCTTTGATGATTCTATGATCATAACCGATGCTTACTCAAGGAGAAATACCTTCAAGGTTTCACTTACTTTATACAAGCCTTTTTGAAACTTTAATGATTTTTTTGATTAATTATAGTAACTGTGGTAGCTTGATAGATGCTTTAATTCTTTTTCATGATTAATATTTGTGTGTTTCTGTTTTTGGTTGCTATTCTTTCAAATTAGAATTGGACCGCTATGCTCGAACTTTGAGTCATTTTTCTAAAATGTTATGTTTTGAAATTGTTTATCTAGAGAACCATGATAAAATTAGCTCCTACGATTTTGGTGTCTTATCATTAACTAATATTTTGTAAAATCTATTGTTATTGGTGTGTCTATTTTAAGTTCATGTATTGGATCTATTGTGGTGATACCATGATATTGATACTCATGTTCACAGTTTTTCTAACCTTTGAAAACTAAAATAGTTTTTGTAAGAAGCTTTCCCAATGCAACTATATTTTTTAAGAAACCATGATCTATGTTTTCCTTTAAGTATTGTTAGAACTAGGCTTAAATCCTAGCCAATGATGAGGATTTTATTGAAGCATGAGAATTCTTGTTTTGTTTATATTTTTAAGGGCTTAAGGCCCTTTGAAAGGAACTGAGCTCTTCACATCTTGTGTTTTGGTCAAGGCGCAACATTCTTAGTGCCCATTGAAATTCCTATTGACAAACATGATGTCTTCAAAATATGTCTTTAGCTCATCTACACTTTTGAAGTGTAGTCCTTTTGATCAGTGCTGAGACATGTAGTTCTGTTGAGGCCTGGAAAATTGCAGGAAACAACAGCAAGGGATTCTCCCCAGTCAACGTTCCCAACTAGCCCATGACTGTTTGGTGTAGGGAATCCATCCAATTTGCGGTCCGGCTACCGTAGGTCAAGTAACAAAAATAAGAGGTTTTACCGGTTGCGCCCTCGTCCACCGTATATATTTTTGTATTTTTTACTTTAATTATGATATGCAAGTGCCTAATTAACATGCAGATTGATAGAGAATGCAAGGAGTATTGACAATGTGATGCGCAGGTTCTTACCTCTCGTCTTAAACTCTGATGCATCTAAATCACACACATAGCAAAAAATTAAATCTAACTACCTACCTATCCCTAGGGAGCAAGATTGTCACTTATTAATGAGTAATGTATCTTTTGCATGCATTATAAAGAGAAATTTCAGATAGCTAATATTTCTTCCAAAATACATGAACAATTAAAGATATTTAGACAACTAGATAACCAATTGCTTATGAACAACATTCATTACTCATGGTGGTAATTTTCATAAAATGAACCAGAAATCATTCAGACAAGAACATAGGTCCTAAGAGTTAGAACGATCTCACAGTTAATGAACATAAAGTTGAAAACGAAATAGTTCCTCTTCAACAAATCCATAGCATAACATTCGAACATCCCACCAAGCTTTCTCCAACAGGCAAACTGTAATTCTCTATTGCAAAACGAAATAGTTCTTCTTACAATAAGTCTTCACTAATCTAACTGGGAAATAGTCCCCTTCTCATCTAAATCTTCTATATTTATACAAAAGAACAAGACTATTGGGCTGCTCACGAATGACTCTTGAGCTTCCCCAACTCTTCGCCTCCCAAAATCTACTTTCACTAAGTGTTTATAAAATTTACAAAATATTACAAAAGTGAACAAATGTTCATGAGGAGTGCCACGCTTGATTATTCAAAATTTTATTCCATGCTGAAGCCTCTGAAGCAATACTTTCAAATTCAGAAGGTTCCAAGAATCAAATATTTATTTTGAATTTTGCAGCCTAGTTTCTGATGACTTCTATCCTAGATGCACTAAGGTGAAGCTGGTCTTCTAACAGCTGCACACTAATCGCGGAATGATCTACCTCATTCCTTAGGGTCTGTTCATCTAAAGCCTTAATGTGTTGTATCCTTTTTTCATCTTCATGATACCTTCTTTGCAAAATTTCCAAAAACAGGCTGTGGTCTGGAAAAGCATCCATTCTTTGCTCAACCTCTACCTGGCATCGATTATAAGTAATCAAAAGCCTCTTGAAGAATTCTGTGCATGACCCTCTTTTCTTTTTAACAGCCTTCTTGAACTCTTTGGCTATGTTGATGGCAAACTACAACAAATAGTAGTCCTTCCTGAGAGCTTGTTGATCTTTTGAGGGTAACTCTGTAGGAGTTTATTCATTAGCTTCTAACCTTGCCATCCTTCCTGTCAGGACTTCCAGGATGTCCTGAGATCTATCAATAAAATAAGAAGAGGTTTCCAAAATATCTTCTAGCCAATTATCCACCTGCAATACCTTACATCGCTCTTCCTCAATGGCCATCTGTAGTTGGTGCATTCTGCTTCTCTGTGCCAGGAAATGCTCCTTGAAAGGCTGAAGACTAACCTGTTGTTCCCTGGATTCTTCTAAAGCTGCTGTCAATGAGGTGATCTACTCTTTAAGTTTTTCCTTCTGTGTTTGAGATTTCCTTTCACCTTCCTCCAAGGTAGCCTACTACAGCTCCAAATCCCCTATCCTACCTAGCAGTTGTTCCTTTTCTGCCCTCAACTCTTGATATTCCTGATGCACTTTCTCCAGACATTCTTGGGTAGTCTCCAAATATCTCTTCTCTATCTGGAGGACCTGAAGTTTAGCTTTTGAAGACTTGATTTCCTCTTGTAGGTCTTCAAAATTTCTCTTTAACTTATTATTTTCTTCTCTTTCCTTTCTCAGGGTACCTTTGAGTTGAGAAGAAGACTTCTTTGACTGCTCAAGATCTATCATTATTTTATCTACATTGTCCTCGGAAGCATGGATCAATGCAGCCCCCGCTCTGATAGTGAACCAGGGGTCTTTGTCTCTCCTGTATACAATAGTTGTATCATTTATCATTTTACCATATAGCCCCTCGATTTCAACCTTCCTCTCAGTCCTCTTTACTATCCTTTTCTTTTCTTTATCATAAAAGATAGTATGAAAATTCGGTACTTCCTTCGCTTTTTTCTATTCAAATGGGATTAATCTAAGGGTGGGGACCATGGCCTATCCTGGTGTGCTGACATCAGGTGCTTTAGGATCTTGAATGTTAGGGTTTTCCAAATCCTAATCCTGACTATCTACTGCATAAGAGGCTGATTGCTCTATCACTGCCTGTGTCAGCTTTATCTTCTCTGCTTCCTGCTTCTTCAGCTCTTCATCTATCTTCCTTTTTATTTCTTCTTCTTCACTTTTGGCAGCTTCTTCTGCCTTTCTGGATACCTCTTGTGCAACTCTTCTCTTTTACTCCTCCTCTCCTTTTAGCTAGCCTTCGGCCTCTTGGGCTAGCCTCCTAGCCTCTTCATATATCTTCCTGGTTTCCTCTTCCTCGACCTTTTCCTGCTCGTCTTGTCCCTTTCCACCTTTGGTGGTGATTTTATTTTTAAACCTTCTTCTTAATGTCGTCATGTTCTATGCACTGTGGAAAATGGACTCCTCTCTGTCTCAGTGGCTAATTTATTCAAAATGCACATTCACCTCTTTGCAGTGCTCTGCCACCTTATTCCAGTAGTCATTCCTGTGGAAACGCATTTCCCCAAAATGGAATTTCTCCAACTCCTCTACGAATTCATCATCCTTCTTTACCCTGGTAAACTTGTAACTTCCCAATATGAATTACAATGGAGGGTATGCTGCTTTCTTATGTTCAAATAGAAAACTCCCTATGCCATCTAAAAAGACTTGTCTAACCGCCTCTTTGTGGACCACATAGTGTGTGGCATACTTACACAGTAGTGAGGGAGCTCTAGAGCATCCAAACATTCTGAAATATAGTCCATCCTCAGTCAAGTAATAATCAACATACTCTTCAATCACCTACAATGCCTCCTCCGACATGCAGTTGCACTCTTTCAAGAAAATCATGGTATACAATGGCATAATGAAGTGCTCACACACATCCTTGTAGTGACTGTGGTATTTGTGGGCCCATAGTGGCTTGTATGCTGAGTAAACTGGTGTTCTTTCCTTGTCCTAGATACACCTTAGGTTGGGGAAGGGTTGATTGCATAATATGCAATCAATCAGTATGGAGCTCATGTAGAAATCTGATCTCTTTTGAGAAACCCCTCCTAATGCTAATGCCATACAAGCTGAGAGGCTATTGGACACAATGTTGGCCTAGTTACACACAGTGCCCTATGTTGCAACATAGAAAATGATAGGCACCCACTCTAATTTGAAACTTTTACCATGGGCCCTCCTGAAAATCCTGTTCAGCATCAGGGCGATGAACCTGTAAGGGGTTCTTAGACTTGTAGTGTCATACTCTCCAGTTGGCCTGGTTCTAAAGTTTTTTCCAGGCATGAGAATCCTCTTTAGTGTCTCGACTAGGTCCATCCTGATGCTTTTTAGCAAGTCTTCAGTTAGATATATTTGTGCTTCTGGTAAGTGGTATTCCAGGGCCACATATCCAGGGCTATAAGTAGCATAACCCTGCTTATCAACATTTTCCAGAATCATGGTGGTTACATCTGCCCTAGGTAGAATCCACCCAATCACCTTTGAGCTTGGAAAAAGCTTAGGTCTAGTAGAAATTTTCATCAAAATGGACCTCTCTATGTTGGCATAGATGTTTTCTTCCTCAAAACCTATGTCGGGCACCTCTCGGCACGTAATCAATCTGTAAATCTCCCCCCATTGATATTTGGGTTCTACACCAATCATGCATTTGGTGTCCTCGTAAGTGTATTCAACTTTGGTGATGACCTCGACTTCAGGTTCCTCTTTGACCATGGAAGCCTTCTTCTTTTGACGTTTAGACACTTTAAATTTCGAGGAATTTCCCTGTCACATACAAAAATGTATTTTAGGTTCTGTTAGGTCATCATTGAAAGATAAAGATAACAATATAAGTGTTTTACCTCATTTGTGTTAAACATGACGGCAATTATAAAAAATAAGCAAACCATGTTCAAACAAATTCTCCTGCCCAAGACTAAGTCCAGCTCAGTCGAACAAAGTTCGGAATTGGGAAAACATGGCATTTGTCAAAATGAAAACAGTCCTGAAACCTCTCTCGACGCCATGACCTCGACGTTACGCGGAACATAGAAGGCACCTAATATAATTAGCTCTAGGGGATGCTATAGGTGACAGCACCCTAGAAGACTGTAAATGCTCACTTCACAGTCCATCTTATACCGGTCTAGGGTTTAGATTCGAAACTAAACAAGGTCACCCAAAGCAGGTAGTAGAACAACATACAAGTCCTGGTTTGTGAAGATGTGAGTGGCTGAACTGTGGAACCAATCATCACGGCCTCATAAGAAATCCATGAAAACCCCCTAGATGGCCAAACACATAATGGGGAAAACTGGTGCGGACAGCGTAATGGTCATCCACACCAGTTTCCCCAGCAATTGAGTGTAGGCTGCAAAACCATAACAGCCACAGGAGAAAACATCAAGTAAACTACAAAACCCCCCCCCACTGACAGTCATACCATTCACCTCAGAATATATACATTTCAATACGGAAACCTAAGTAAAACACTACTGCGGAGACAAAAAAACAACCCATCCAATTGAACGAAATGGGAAAACGAGCATAAGGGCCTACCTGGCACTGCTACGCGACTGGCGGGAGGAAAACCATTGAACTTCCACAGCAGAGCCACCTAGGAGCGAGGGTACCGATAGCGAGAATCTTGGTCTGCTCGAGCGAAAATGACAGCACAGAGAAAATTCCAAAAATAACGATAAAATAATAAACCACCCAATTCCACTATATATACTCCTTGGTCAACTATAATCGGCGGGAAGAAGAAAGTCATCGGGTGACAAAAGGCTAAGGGGTTGGCGACCAAGTCAATATTGCCTCCGTAATGGCATATGATGAAACAGATAGGAGAACCGCAAAGGCATCGGTAGAGAAACAAATTGATACTTGCATCGGAGCTCGCAAGAGTAAAGCATCGGAGCAATAGAAGGATGGAGAGCCGCAACGACGAAACCACAAAAGAAACCAAGTTCCACAGACCGGCAAAAATCAAAGAAAAAACAAACATGACTTCGACCAAAAACATCGTTCCCACGAAAAATTAAAATCACTCTATGCCGGAAAGATAACGCTTTTCAAAGCCACGAAGACGAACGTTGAAATCCCAAGGATCTGCGAAACAAAAACCGCAGGGTTGAAAGAAGTTAATGCAATCATCAGGGAACTTCACAATGCGCCATCTACAACTGCTGAAACCATAGAGACAATACGTTCTGGCGGTATTCCAACAAGCCACTGATTAAGACAAATAAATAAAAGCATTGGAGAAAAGAAATCTTGGATCCGACTTGACTTCCTATTACCTCTCCACAATGGCGGGCGTGCGGATGACTAGACTTCCGACTTAAAAGTCCAAAACACTTTCGATGGCAAGGAAAAACTAAAACAAATAGTGAAACATCGCTGGCATAAAAGTAATCTTTGTGCAAAACATCAAGCAAACCCAAAAGCTGAGCCAAAATGAATTAAAGGAGGGTCCTGAAATTTTTAGAATTATGGGAAAATGTTGCAGCTGCAACAATAAACAAGTTCATAACCTATTTTTCACATATTGGAAGCATTTTCAAGTTGATCAAATTCAAATGAGATAAGAGTGGGGAAGAGAATCCTAAGGGGATTAAGACAATAATATCCAGATTATCAAAACTAAGGCCATTTATGGCATCAATGAACTTAGGACACAGTGGAGGTGTGGGAAGCTCAAGGACAATCAACAGGTTGAAAAGGTAAGTGAACAGTGTTGATTGGCTTGGTAGAGATATGCTTGACGTGAGGATAAGAGACAACAAATTGGATGTTGATGATGAGAAAGTAAGCTAATATTTTTTTTTGTTTTAAGAGAAATATTTGCATTTGAAGCAAGAAATGAAACGATGCATTTATTGTATGCTTGTTTCCTGTTTTCATGGAAGGAATTTTTATACATAGTTCTTCACTGACATGTCAATGTAAGATAATTCCAGGATATTGACCTAGCTATTGTTGATTGTATGGGTGCAAAGTGAGGCCACATCATAGCTACAACCATACGTGGCAGAAATGGCCAGCCTAAATAGGTTTACCTAATAATTGTGTTCTCTATGAGAATTCATTAGGTCACAACAAAGAATATAAGTGAATAGTTTCTTTATGGATATTTTTTCCAATTGTTTATTTATTCTATTATTGACTTGATAGACCATCAGTTACATCATGGAACATGTGGTTGGAACATGGTCTTTTGGCGTTGTCTTTCATGTCATAATTGACTTCTTTATTCCAAAATGGGGATTTTATATAATGTTTCTTTTGTGTTTGGAATGAAAATTTCTGATGATTAGATTGCATAGGCTAAATGAAGAGAAACTGGAGAAATTGTTGCAATCAAGAAGGTTCTCCAAGACAAGCGATATAAGAACCGAGAGCTGCAGATAATGCATATGTTAGACCATCCAAATATTGTTGCTCTTAAACACTGTTTTTTCTCAACAATGGAGAAAGAAGAACTTTACCTTGATCTTGTATTCGAGTATGTGCTTGAGACTTTAAATCCACTCATTTCTAGATTGTTGAAACTCGGGCCATTTAGGGCATCAACAAGCTTAGGGCACAGTGGAGGTGTCCGATGCTCAAGGACAATCAATAGGTTGAAAAGGCCAGTGAACAGTGTTGATTAGCTTGGTAGAGAGATGCTTGAGATGAGGCTAAGAGACAACAAATTGGATGTTGATGTGAAAGCAAGCTAATATTTTTTTTTGTTTTAAGAGAAATATTTGCATTTGAAGCAAGAAATGAAAGGAGGCATTTATTGTTTGCTTGTTTCATGTTTTCATGGAAGGACTTTTTATACATGGTTCTTCCCTGACATGTCAATGTAAAACAATTGCAGGATATTGAGCCAGCTATTGTTGATGGTATGGGTGCAGAGTGAGGCCACATCATAGCTACAACCATAGGTGGAAGAAATGGCCATCCTAAACAGGTTTACCTAATAATTGTGTTCACAATGAGAATCGATTAGGTCATAACCAAGAATCTAAGTGAATAGTTTCTTTATGGATATTTTTTCCAATTGTTTATTTATTCTTTTATTGACTTGATAGACAATCAGTTACATTGCGGAACATGTGGTTGGAACAGGGTCTTTTGGCATTGTCTTTCAGGTCATAAT
This sequence comes from Pseudotsuga menziesii, assembly GCA_001517045.1. Taxonomy (NCBI): domain Eukaryota; kingdom Viridiplantae; phylum Streptophyta; class Pinopsida; order Pinales; family Pinaceae; genus Pseudotsuga; species Pseudotsuga menziesii. The sequence goes on from LPNX011216261.1 coordinate 113,991, forward strand.
TGACTTATTTATTCAAAAATGGGGATTTTATATAATGTTTCTTTTGTGTTTGGAATGAAAATTTATGATGATTAGATTGTGCAGTCTAAATGTAGAGAAACTGGATAAATTGTTGCAATCAAGAAGGTTCTCCAATACAAATGTTACAAGAAATGCGAGCTGCAGATAATGCATATGTTAGACCATCCAAATATTGTTGCTCTTAAACACTGTTTTTTCTCAACAACGAACAAAGAAGAACTTTACCTTAATATTGTATTAGAGTATTTTCCCAATACTATAAATCGCATTGTGAGGCACTACAATAGAATGAACCAAAGAATGCAACTCATTTATTTCAAACTCTACAATTACCAGGTTTTTGATATTTAACTTCTTCCCTACATTATCCTATTTTTATGAAAAAATTTAGACATTCCTATCTGGAAATAGATCAAGTTAAAATTTGCAGTCTAAGATGATTTGAGAGTTTGGGAAACTTCAAATATGGAATTATTAGGAATATAATATTTTTTCATGATGAATTAAATACTGGTTGAGTTGAATGGATGTGATTGCTAACATGTATGGTTACATATTTTAATCTTCCATAAAGCTGAAAGATGCAGTATGGAAATCTAGGGAACTGCATAAAGATACAATCAAACTTATAAATACATAGAAGAGAAAACTAAAAAAGAAAACAAAAATAATACATTTTAGCAACTAAACACGTTTCTAACACTCCTGTTGTTATTTCATCATCTTATTGGCTTTAATGGCTATTCTATATTATAATTGTTTCACTTTTGGACAATATATTTCTAAGTATATGTAAAGGGTACTTCTATTTTAAAGGGTACTTCACATGAGAATTGCATAACTTATTGATGCTCATCTTTATTAATTTTTTTTTACAGAATTCCACCAATTGTTTCCATAATAGAATATCAAACTTCTTAGTAAACAATTTTCCATGGTACTAATTACCTGTGTGTATTTTAGGTGCATTTTACCACTACCATGCTAGGGGAAATCACAATAAAGCAATTCATTACCTCGGGTATTTTACTCATCCCTAGATATACATGAAAGGTGTCACCATCTAATCTAGTTCATTGTTTTTCTACTTTACAAGTGATATTTTTTTATTGGATTTTGCAGAAGTGAACTTAACTAAGTGGGCCATTGAGTATGAAGAGCCTGCTGCTGAGGCTTTTCCTTTGAGTATGAAGAGCTTGGCACTGAGTCTTTCAAGCTTCTAAGTATGGGTTAATTGAAGCTGTTGCGGGATCTAAGTGTGGCTTAGCAGCCAACTACAAGTGGGATGGTTTAGCCATTGTAATATTTTGAAAAGTCATTAATGTACTAGATGATTTTCATGTAAATTTATATGGAGATAGTTTTTGAGAAAACTCATATTTATTGTAATAATTGACATTTCATGTAATATATTTTGTGCTGTTTAAAACTTATCTGGTTGTACTTTATATTACTTATAAGTATTGTAATTAACTAATTAATGTGACATTGCATATTTCACATGTGTATGAGATGATGATAAACCAATGTAGATCCAAATCCTAGCCTCTATTAAGCGCCGAGAGGGATCAAATCTCTTCTTAGGTATCCATTGATTTGATTCAAACCAAAAGACACATCTTTTTAGGTAAGGTCCACATATAATATTACCATTATTAATATCTAATATTATTTATGGCCCACATATAGTATTTATTATTATTTTTTATTTTGTTAGGAACAAACCCTACAACATTTCCCCATACATGGTTTTAAAACCATATGCAAGGCCTTGCAAATGGTCTTAAAACCATTTGCAAAGCCCTCTTAAACCATGTACAATAAAACCATGGCTTGTTTAGGAGGCCTTGCACATGGTTTTAAAACCATCTGGAAGGCCTTCCTTAAACCATGTACAATAAAACCATGGGTTGTTTAGAAGGCCTTGCAAATGCTTTTAAAACCATGTGCAAGGCCAACATTTTTTTGTGGATAATTCATAATTTTATTTTTTATTATTTTCTTAGGTAGGAACATTACAACATCTCCCCCATATTGTGTTTTTTTTCCTGATCCACATTTTTTTTAGGGATAATTAAATTTTTACTTTTTTATTATTTTGTTAGGTAGTAATGTTACAACATCTTCCATTTTTTTTAAGATAATTAATTTTTTACTTTTTTATTGTTTTGTTAGGTAGGAATATTACAACATCTTCGCCATATTAGGTGGTTTTTCTGGCCGACATTTATTTTGGCCTATAATTATAAAAAAAAATTGTTATTAATAAAAATAGCGTTACTTAACCTTACAAGATCTCTCCCATACTGAATTGTAAAGCGCCTTGGGCGCAATAAAAAGGTTGACTATCAACTCACGAGAATTCAAAACTGGAATTGTAAAATAAAACAGTTGACTGGAAAATTCAAAATTGGACAATACATATGAATTCTAAAAATGAGACATTCACTACAAAATCTGTGAAAGTTACTCTCTTACATAAGAGTTTGACTTAACGCCAATAGCCTATTGAGATATTATTAAGATTGATTGGAATCTCATTCAACATAGTACAAATAAGATCTGTCATTATTAGCTACCCAACCATGACACCCACACAGGGCTCAAGTATAAGAATTTTACAAACCATGACACCGACAGAGTGGTCAAGAATAAGATTTTTATTTTCTTAGTGTTACGAGCTTCCCTGCGTACTTCCAAAACAAAACGTGGGATTGATGGGACTTGATAAGACAACGCATGCTCACGAAACTACCTAATGCTCATCAACGAAGAGCCAATTCGAAACCTATATACACAGCACAATCTGAATACAAACCATTGCCAAAAAGAATAATTTGAATACCATGGGCATAAACATATGATTTCATTGGTCAATCCAGAGATTGAATTTACTTCGTTGGAATTCATCTATACTTCCTAGAACTTATCTTCAGATTAGCTAGAAATCTGGTTATAAGTGGTATTGGTACAGTTGATCAGAAGCTGAAGGGAATCTACAATCCAGAAAGGAGAAGGCAATTTTATATCTTAGAAGCTGATCAAAAATCTCATCTTTGAAAGAATCAGAGCTATTAAAATCCCCTCATTCTCCATGATCGACTGTTCTCAAACATTAGCAGGGATTATGACAAATTCCAACATGGCTGAAGTTGCACCCAAGTCTAGATCAGAATCTGCGATGCTGGATGCCAATTCCGACTCTTACTCTGCTGCAAATGATGAACGAAGATCAAGGAAATATTTGCAGCACAAGAATATTATCGCTCCAAAGATACGTGTTGTGTATGTTTATGAACCCAAGATTATCAAAAAAGACCCACAAAACTTTCGTTCTCTTGTTCAGAAACTCACCGGGAAGCCTACAAAAGAGAAGCAAAGGCACACAAATTCCAAGAGTCCATCTTCTGAGCTAATCTCTGCAGAAACTTGTACAGAAAATCTTGAAGTTGATACTTTTTATAGCAATTATCAGCTGCCTACTGGGGAAAACACAAGTACACATTCTTCGACTACGAATTGTTTTAGCTACTAATGGATTCCATGACAGAGACATGTTTTCCCCCGGTCCTAAGGATCATGGATTACTGCATAATATTCATCTGGTTAGGAACAATTCTCCATTTTGTAATATGTATTTTTAGATCAGAGTTTACCGATCTACATGAGAATGGCTAAAAGATCTCTCCCATAATATTCGCTTTCACTATTATTTTTTGCGGACATGTTAGTAACATTACATCACATTACAAGATCTCTCCCATAATATTCACTTTCACTATTATTTTTTGCCGACATGTTAGTAACGTTACATCACGTGACAAGATCTCCCCCATAATATTCACTTTCACTATTATTTTTTGCCGACATGTTAGTAACGTTACATCACTTGACAAGATCTCCCCCATAATATTCACTTTCACTACTTTTTTTGCCGACATGTTAGTAATGTTACATCAAGTGACAATATCTCTCCCATAATATTCACTTTCACTATTATTTTTTGCCGACATGTTAGTAACGTTACATCACGTTACATCACGTGACAAGATCTCCCCCATACTGGGCTGTAGAGCGCCTCTCGACGCAATAACGTATGATTTTTTTTTAAATTAAACATAATATCATATAAATTTTTTATATTGATTCATAATGGATACCATTAAAAGTACTAAAACATAAGAACCACACATAAAACGACCAAAAATGACTAAATTAGTGACCAATAAATGAGATTAATGACCAAAATTCACATATAAAATGACCAAAAATTGAGAGATACGTGACCAAACAATGAGATATAAATGACCAAAAAAATGACCAAAATTTGCATATCAATGACCAAAAAATAGTTTTGGTGGCTAATTTACGATCTTTTATTACGCGACCAAATTTGGTCGTATTCTAGTTTGTCATGTGGTCATTAATTTGGCCATAAATGTGGTCATATATTTGATCATTGATTCAAATATATGACTAAATTAATGAACAAATATATGACCAAATTAATGACCAAATGACAAGCTATAAATGACAAAAATAAAAATGACCAATTTTGATCGCGTAATAAAAGATCGTAAATTAGCCACTAGCGATCGCCAAACCAAAAGTGGTCATTGATATGTGGATTTTGGTAATTTTTTTGGTCACTAATCTCTCATTTTCCACTAGTGTTTTCTTCAGCATATCCTTCTTTGTTATTGGCATCAATACTCAGAACCTCCTTGAATATTGTGATCATCTCATTCTTTCCTCCTTTCATACAGAGGATTCATCACCAGTGTATTCCCATGAGTCTATTGATATGCTTATATGTGATCCTTTGTATTCTGATTTAGAAGAATATTTTCAGGTTGATACACATATCATAGCACCATCCATACCATCTACCATACCTCTGAATAATCCTAAGACTATACAAATCCCAAGTTCACTAGTTGATTCCTCATTGGTCTCTTATGCAGTGATATTTATCTTACATGGTTTTAAGTCTTTACTATCATTCAGTGGATGTTTATCTATGTCCTTAGTCATCGTTGGAATAATATTAAACATGTTTGGATCTGTTCTAAACACTTATGGTTCAGATCTTATGCCCATCCATCATTCAGATTTTTACACCTATCACTAGTACAAAATGAGGAATTAGTTACCAGGTGACTAAAAATTCTAGCCACCACATCTTTTTCAAGTGATTTACTACTAAATATGAGAAATTTTGATTGACCCAACTATAAACGACTAAAATTAGTGACTAATTTAGTCACTAGTTAACAAATATGACTAGATAATAATTGACGGAGTTAAAAATGACTAATTTAGTCACGGTATAAAAAATGACAAGACGCGAAGAATATGAATTAGTCATTTTTAATTGTGTCATGGAAAATTGCAAATTTGACAATGAAGTGTAAATTTTGTAATTTTTCTACCTTCTATTAGTAATATTTGTGCCATGCACCTTGATCTTCAAAGATCTAATAAAGCAATTGCACAAATTTTCTCTTGACCATCTTTATCGCTGCTACACCATTGAAGGAAACCCTGTTAAGTGTGTGCCAAAGGAAAATTAGGTTCCTACATCAATTAAGAATTAGGTACTAGAACCAGTACCATATCGATACTTAGCTAGAAGCATCAATATAGCTAGTTGTTGATTCTTCGACAATGTAAGAGTCTCTGCAAACCCCATATGTCTGAGGTGCTTTTCTAACTTCAATATAACTATATTCATGATCTGTGGTCATCGAACATCTAGTTGCACCAGTTGACATAGATTCACTAGGTTGAGTTCCTTTAAACGTCGTAGCAGTTGATCCAATATATAGTAATTGAACCGGTGGAAGCAACAAGAACAATATTTTAACCAATTAAATACTCGATTATAATTATACTAGGGTGTTTCCCTAGAACCAGTCTCAGATCCAGATCCATATGCAGTATAAAGGTAGAGGCCCAACCCCATCTCGAAGTTTTAGGAAAATATTTTGATTCATCGACCTCTTAATACAGGCCTCATGACCTCGTAGAATATGATACGTATAATGCAGTGATGACCTCTCCTCATCACTATCAAGTTAAACCTCCTTTATGCATTAGTTGCCACATAAATTTTGCATCTGACGTCATGACCACCCACCTGATTCACGATGTGCACAACTCTTCTCGACCAACGTCCTCGATACAAGTTTATTATATATACATATACTATAACAAAACATACCATTAAGACAAATATTATATTCATAAAAAACACAAATTATTATATTTATATAAAACACAAATTAATTAAATTTTATATTAATCCTAATTTTTAAAACTAAACAACGTATATGATAATTATTAAAAAATATAATCTATAACCAATTAACATAATTTATATAATAAAATAATAAAAATAAAACAAAAAATATATAACAAAAACAAAAAAATCTATATAATTTATATAATAAAATAATAAAAATAAAACAAAAAATATATAACAAAAGCAAAAAAATCTATTATGCAAATTCAACTGTCGACCAGAATATCGACCCAACAACTCTTCGCCTACCTCTGTTACGACATTTATGGTTGATGGTTGGTTTTTCTGAACCCATGGAGATTTCATCCTCCAACTCTGTCAATGACTACTCAACCAGCTTGTTGGAACCAAATAGCCTATCCAAATAGACCGTTGGCGCCAAATAATTTGGTATATATTGACAATGGTAAATATGGATATTTTGGTATATATTGACAATGGTAAATATGGAAATGATGATTTCTACAATATTTAGTAGGATGTTGATGACAATGATGAGATCAATGCCAATAATGATGCTGCAGGTGATTATAGCACTATTTGATATTTATTGGTCCTAATCGAAACATAATTATCCATAATGCATTAAATTGACCATAATAGCGACATGGACATCGAGTGAGTTCTAAAATATTCATAGAGGTAACTAGCCCAGGGACTTGACTATATGAGCATGATGATGAAAATGATGTTGATGTAGCATATGACATTGATGATCATGATGACAACAACGTCAATGTCCACGATGATGGTGCATTTGATAATAATTATGGATACTGATTGATCCCAATGACACTTAAATGTCTATAATGACATATGAGAAACATACTAATATCACCTAAATGACTCACAATATCCCTTTCTTTATATTTTACAAAAAAATATCTTTTAGCAACATAATATTTTATTGACCTTGTCATATGTATTTATCAATTTATTCATCATATTTTCCTCCTTAATGATCCCAAGTTGCTTCTAAGTAGATAATATCTAGATCAAGGAGGGAGACACTAAATCATTATCAATGATCTTAGGCATGAACAAAAAAACCATTATAGGAGTCTCACACACCCCCCTAGGAGCAATCTTTACTTGAAACCCCATGGATTTTCCACATAATGTTTATATGTATAGTTTGGTGACCCATGTCATCTGACCATGTCAACATGGTACTCAACATAACTAAGTAACTTGATAACTCCATAAGGATTAGAGTTAGTTGAATCAATATAATTATTGAGTTGATTAGTTCAACCCTTTATAATACCCAACACACAACTCAAATTGTGCAATAAACACCACATAGACACACTTTGTTCCCCTTGCACCACACATACCACATAATCCATAGTTCCACCATAAGCGCCACATGTAGCACATTGTGAAACACGTGCCACACACAATAGACACATGGTACATGTACCATTGACATATTTTGTTACCATGCCACATATAAGTCATGCATGGACAAGAAGTAGTCAACTCCTATCATGCAACATGCAATCAACATGGTTATGAAGGCGATGAGTCTTCTTACTGATGTTTGTTTGATATGGCTAACAAATGACACAAGGAAAGACAACAACACAAAAAGATGTACAATATGATGGCCAAGAAGTTATGGAACTACATACATTACAACAAGACTCAATATGGTTTATAGAATAATCATTGGCAAGAATATTGATAGTTGAACACCGTTTGAAGTTTCATAAACATAGCACCATTTGGCGCTAAAAAAATGAAAACAACACACCTTCCATAGAACTACTAGATGCAGTGGGAATAAAAACAACACAGCTTCACACTACACTCAATTCCATTTATCTTTACCCAATAATCATTATCACCCTTTTAAAACAAAACAAACGAACAAAATGAAATCTTCCATTTGAAAAAAAAAGTTAGATTTTACATAAATTAAAAATTGCCATGATTTAATGAATTTAATATTTGTATTTTCAAATTAAGTTCTCTTTCCTATGAATGTGTATTACATACATAACATAGAAATATACGCATGGATTACATGGATTAATATTTGGACATTTGGTTTCACTCGGTTAGCTTCAGTTAGACTAACTTAGTAGCACATAGCATGGTTAGATTGACTTGGACCTACTTCGCTTTTATACATCACATGGTAGACTCAACAACGAACATGCATGCCTAAGGGTTTGTTGGACTTGGAATTACTAAGTTGGCTTGACTTGGATATAATTTTCTCTTTGATATTTCATGGTAGGCTTGATAGCGTTAGATTCCAAGTTGTGATTTAGTGATTGGAATGGAGTGTTGTTATGCAAACAATTTAATATCCAACTCCAATTTACATAGAGACCTTATATATGAGGTACTTGATTGAATTTGATTCATTTGCCTAAAGCTTGCCTTGGATGAATGGTTGAATTGATTAAGCTAACCATTGGGGTTTATGCGTACAACTCCTACCATGGTAGACCCTGTACCATGCACTACACTAGGTCAAGGCTCTGCCCCCTTTGCAATTGAGCATTGAGTTAACCTTAGTGCATAAAACGTCCATGAGCTATTGTATACCTTCCTTCTACACACTACTCAAATTCGTCACATTTTTTTTGGGTAGTCGATGATAACTCCATGCCACAATAATGTCATGTAAATTAAAATTCTTGATTTTATTCATGTGGATTATTCACAACACTCACCCACATACACAAATAACAACAAATAAACCTTATAATAAAAACAAATTAGCGTAGTAATGCATCAACTAGGAGTAGTTGGTTACGATACACATAACTACTTAAAAATATCATAATTAATTTTGAATTTAGATTAATAATAAACATTGTTAGCTCAACATATACTAATTTACTTGACTTTTTTGTCAACTCAATACACAAGCCAACTCTACTACCTAGCCAACTCTTCTTTTTATATAGTTATAACTTACTATTTAACAATTAAGATGACCCATATTAAATTGCATGAAGAAATATATGTTGAAATATGTACTCTTTTTTCTCTTACAAATTTATTTTCCTTTTTTCTCCCTATTTGACTTGATCACGTTATGATTATATGTTTATAGAGACTAAATTTTCTAATGTTATTAAATGGCCTTTAAATTTCTTTAAATATAACAATAAAACTAGTGACCTTCACTATCAACTACTATGAAAACCTTATTATTTACCACTTATAAAAAATTTCTAATATTATTAAATAGCCTTTAGGTTACTTTGAATCTCACAATAAAACTAGTGGCCTTCACTATCAATTACTATAAAAACCTTATTATTTGCCACATTATAAAATGAAGCCTCTACCATCACAACTTCTATAACAAATGGTAACCTATTCTAATGTGAAAACATAGAACGTGAGTTGGAATCTCCTAGCGCAATGTGAGTTTAAAAATGTCATGCCAGGTGAGTTGGAATCTCCTAGCACAATGTGAGTTTAAAAAATGTCGCGCCATTATAAATTTTTATCCTTTTGACTTTTGAGGAAGGGAGCTTGTGGTCTATGGAAAAAAATTGTTGAACATCTTAGTCCATCCTATAGTAAGAAGAGTATCAGGTATCCATGGCGTCCATAAGGCATGGTTAAGCCATGAACAAGCATACATCTCAATCTTTGTGATTGAACTGGGCCTAAGCACTCTAAGGTAAAATATTTCTTCCTGTCTGAATTTTTTTGACGGTCCCTTATTTTGGGTGAGGGAATTACTATAATATTGATCGATTTTGGTTGTTTTCGGTGGGCCTTTTAGCGGGGTAGATCTTGAGGACCCAAACCTATGGGAAAATATCTGAAATCAACAAATAATGTATGTAGATCCTGAGAACCCAAACCTATGGGAAAATCTCTGAACATAGATATCCTACCATCATCTTACAAAGCACAACTAGATTCCTTTAAACAGAATGCGTGCGAGGCTTGAACAAGCAACATGTCGAGGAATATGCTTAATATAATCATGAATGCCAAGGGTTGAAATGTGCCTTCCTCCCTGGTCAGGGGCCTATGCGATGGACACATGCTCCGTGGTTATGTCTGCAAATGTAGATTAACTAATCCCAGTGGGTGTCATTGGAATCGTCTGAAGAATTTGGTGTGGATGTAGCACACGTTCCAAAATAAGGAATTGGAGATTTGGGACCATAACCCTATTTTTTTATCATTCATAACATTATTGTAAAAACTTAGGTTTCTAACTGTAAATATGTAAAAGTTAACGCCCTCTTCCTACATTCATAGTAATTACTAAACAAATTTTCCAATGGTGTACTTACTGGATTTCCATTTAATTCACCTTATAAATCCTTGGTTATGCACACTTGTACATTTATAGTTAATTCATTTTTATATCATCCCCCTAAAAAATATTAACACCACAGCTTAGATACATCAATTTCACCTTCAGTGTAGACATGAGGATTATATTGAATCTGAAAATGGGCACTAACAAAATATGTATACAAACATCGACCAAACAATGTGCACTCTTTGTTAGAATAATCAACCCATAGTTTACCCACTTAGACATTAATTCCAATATTTTTGTCTTATTTTCCTAGTTCATGTGTCCCACCTTGTGCAAGTTGCTATTTACCTATCCATAGAGGTCAAACTTGCCTTATTTGACTCATGTAGCACATGGGAGAGCTAAACGAATCAATTCTGCTTTATTCCTTGCCTCCTAGGCACCCTTCTGCTTTTTCTGCTTTATTGCCTGCTTTTTCAGTGTTCTAAGGAAAAAGGAAAAGCTAGACTAGGTGAGGTTGACTTGCTTTTTGTCCTACACATACTCCTCTCTTTTCTCCATGAAAAAGCATGTATGATCTGCCATTCCACCACTCTTTAGCTTGCCTATTCCTTTTTTCCAATTCATGAGCTCCATGACAGATTTGGGATCATATTTTTACACCTATGGGGGATTTGCTTATTTTTGGTAAGCCTGCTTTATGCTAGTTTTGGATGCCTCCTCATGCATTCAATTTCTTTATGTATTCTATTTATTCAAAAACCTATTTTATTACAGGGTTGGATATTGTACACTCAGTTAATACAATTCAATGTTACAGCTCCATATTCAGTCTCTTTTGTGAGCAATTTTGCATGATCAATTGATAATTGTTGTGAGTAAAATTAATCTATTGCTGGCCTTAATTTCCACATGGTATCAGAGCCATTGTAGGTTTTTTCTCTCCTTCAAAAATTGTTTTGCAGGTTCGACATCAAAGACTGGGAGCCTTCTACTGATAGCTGGGACAGATTTTCTAGAGCTATGGATCAATCACAGAAAACTATCTTGACTCCTTTCAATTTATTTGAATGGAAAGCAGAAATGGAGATACTATTGAGAGAGAAAGGCCTCTACAGGGTGACTATGGAAATAGAAGCAGAGCCCAATGCAGCTGCAGAGAAGATAAAATGGCACAACAGGAGGGATGAGGCTTATGGCCTCTTGTGCCTGAGTATTTCCAGAGACCTCTTTTTCCATCTCGATGGATCGACATCACCGAATGAAGTATGGGAGAAGCTTGCTGATATTTTTGGAAAGATAGATGAGATGAGGGGACATCAAATCGAAAATGAGCTGATTTCTTTGAGTCCAACAAGCTTTGAATCCCTGCAGCTATATTTCTCCAAGTTCAAAGCACTAGTTTTGCAGCTGAAACAATGTGGTATTGAAAAGAAAGATGATCATCTTGTACTGACCATCCTCTCAAATATAGGCCCTGAATATTCAGTGTTTGTTTCGACCTTCTATGCCACAAAACTGACAGCTCGATCCTGGAAGATGCCTAGCCTTGCAGATTTCATGGAATCTCTCACACAAGAACATGACAAGCTGGTGATGATGGGCACCATCAAACCATCCAAAGATCAAGCTTTGATTGCTGGAGATTCGAGGGTGGATTCAAAAATAAAAAAGAAAGCTAAAAAGCCACCTGAGCAAAAGAGAGACAAGAAACTATCTCCGGAGGATCTACAAGGTCCCAAGAAGAATAACCAGAAGAAGAAGAGCAAAAGTGAAATGAACAAGTGCACATACTGCAATAAGGGAAATCACACTGAAATCTCTTGTATGAAAAAGTAGATAGACATGCTGACCAATCTCCTAGAGAAGAATGGAATCTCCCTTCCAAAAAGCTCAAAGAAGAGAGAAGGAGGATCAAGTTCAGATGACAGAGAGAGAGTTCATGCTCTAGTTGCTGGCACATCAAGCTCACCCAGTTTTATCATTGATTCTGGAGCTTCAAGACACATGGTTTCAACTAAGGAGGCCTTCTCCTCACTGGACATGTCGAAAGGACCATCTATTGTACTAGGAGATGACTCTCTCACTGAAATTAAAGGCAAAGCAAGGATAGATCTTGATCAGGGTCAGTTCAGCAATGTGTTGTATGTGCCTGGTCTCGCCTCCAACCTCCTGTCAGTGTACCAGATGACCCACACTGGGTCTCCTAAGAAGGTCATATTCTCCCCCGATGAATTTGATATCACAAAGATCTCAAGTTGTAGAGTCATTGCAAAAGGAGTTGTAAATCATGCTCAAAAGGTATACATGTTCTCACACTTCCTACCTTACTCAAACCCCTCTGCTTTTCTCATTCATGCTAATGAAGCCAGCAATATTTGGCATGAAATATTTGGCCACCTAAACTACAAATATCTATCAGATCTTAGTGAAAAAGAGATGGTCATAGGGTTTCCCAAGATAAAATTTTCCAAAGGAGTCTGCCAAGGCTGTATCCTAGGAAAACACCCAGAGCACAAATTTGAGAGAGCTAGTCATGAGATAACCTCTGTACCCCTCGAGCTGATCCACAGTGATGTTGCTAGCCCATTCCCTCATATGTCCATGAGTTAGGCCAAGTATGCATTAACTTTCATTGATGACCTTTCCAGGTATTGCTGGGTTCACTTCTTGAAACACAAGTTTGAAGTTTTTGGCCTATTCAAAGTCTTTAAGGCTTTGGTTGAAAACCAGTCTGGAAGGAAACTCAAGGCCCTCATATCTGACAATGGTGGTGAGTATGTCAAGTATGAGTTTATTAATTATTGTGCAGATTTAGGTATTCAGATGCAGCATTCTATCCCTTACACACCATAGCGAAATGGTGTTGCTGAGAGGAAGAACAGATCATTGAAGGAGATGGCAACATGCATGATGGAGGCCCAAACTTTGCCACCAAAGTACTGGGCTGAAGCTATCAACTGTGCAGCCTATATCCAGAATACGGTGCCTCACAAACAGCTTGATGGTATGACTCCCTTCCAAGCATGGAGTGGGCACAAGCCAGATGTGACCCATTTCAGGATTTTTGGCTCAAAGGCTTGGGCTAGAATCCCGACAGAGAAGAGGAAGGATTTGCAGCCCCAAAGCCAAGAGTGTCTTTTTGTTGGATACTCTAAATATTCAAAAGGGTACAATTTGATAAATTTTATCACAAACAAAGCCTTCATTGAAAGGTGTGTTCAGTTTGAAGAAGAACCCCTTGCGGAAGTGGAAGTTGGTGAAGCCTCTTCACCACCTGAATCTCAAGAAGTAAGTAAAGAGTTTGTTGAACATGCTGATTCTGATTTGTCTGATGGAGATGAGTTTATTGCAGACCCTAACAGCCCCACAAGGACAAAATGGGCAGCCAAGACACTAAATGCAGCAGGTGAGCTAGCTGGGGATCCCAATGACCCAAGGAGGACTAGATCTCAATTTGAGAGTGGTCTATGCATGAAGGATCCTATGTTTGATGAAAAATGATATTTCAGGGTGGAGTATAATCCTCAAACATATGAATAAGTATTAGGATATCCAAGATGGAAAACATCCATGAAGGAGGGGTTCATCTCACTCCAGAAGAGCAACACATGGGAGCTAGTGGATCTTCCTCCAGGGAGAAAACTAGTACAGTGTAAGTGTGTCTATAAGACCAAATTTGCTGCTGATGGTTCACCACTGAAGTAAAAGGACAGATTGGTAGCCAAGGGCTACTCACAGGTTCATGGCATACATTACAATGAGACCTTTGCCCCAGTGGCAAAAATGGATTCCATCAGGCTAGCTCTAGCCATTGCAGCCTCAAGGCAATGGGAGGTACATCACATGGATGTAAAATGTGCCTTATTGAATAGAGATCTCAGTGAGGAGATATATATGCAGCAGCCTCAAGGTTTTTCTACTAACCCTTCTCTTGTGTGCAGGTTGAGAAAGTCATTGTATGGGCTAAAGCAAGCCCCCAGGGCTTGGTATGCCAAGATCGATAGCTTCTTGCTATCACTGAATTTTGTTCGGTGCAAATCAGATACAAATGTCTATTTGAATTTAGTTAATGGTTCATTAATGATCATTGTGTTATATGTTGATGATCTCCTCATTACAGGAAGCTCACAGGCTGAGATTGCTTCCTTAAAAGGAGCTATGAACCAAGCCTTCTCCATGATATATTTGGGGCTCTTAAGTCAATTTTTGGGGCTTGAGATCTCTCAAAACAAATATGGAATCAAGGTGCACCAGTCCAAATATTCCTTGGAATTCCTGAACAAATTCAAAATGAAGGATTGCAAAGCAAGCAAAACTCCTTTCCTTTCAGGAGTGAAGCTGGAAGAAGCTGATTCTTCACCGATGGTAAACAATACACTGTATAGGCAATTGATTGGATGTTTATTGTATCTGACACATAATAGACCTGATATTTGTTATGCATTAAGTGTGGCTTCTATATTCATGGATCAGCCTCAAGATATCCATTGGAAAGCAGCCAAAATGATCCTTAACTTTGTTCAGGGAACAAGGACACATGGGATCTTCTATAAAGCAAAATCTGATCTTGAATTGATTGGATTTACTGACAGTGATTGGGCAGGTGATAGCACAGACAGAAAGTCCACTTCAGGATATGTGTTCATGCTTGTAGAAGGGACAATCAGCTGGTCAAGCAAGAAACAGAGTGCCATTGCACTCTCATCTACAGAAGCAGAGTATAGAGGAGTTGTTAATGCAGCAACTCAATGTTTATGGTTGCAGGGTTTACTTGGAGAGTGTGGCTTCGAAACAGAGTACTCAACTACCATATACTATGATAACCAGAGTACCATTCAAATCTGCAAGGATCCAGTTCATAATCAGAGAACCAGACACATTGAGATCCATATGCACTACATCAGAGAACTTGTGCATGATGGCACCATTCACCTACTCTTATGTTCATCTTCAGAACATGTAGCTGATATCTTCACCAAAGCATTTTTTGAGAAGACCTTCAGCAATCTCAAATCACTGCTAGGGATTGCTGATCATGCTGTGAAAGCATGAGTGAAGACAAGATTCTACAATTTTGTTTTACAGTCCATGTTTAAGGGAGGATTTTCCCAAGTTGGTTTTGCCTCTTTCCTTGTTTAAATGGATTTGCAGTATGTAAAGGGTGACTAATCCTTGTTTCTAGGCCCTATAATTTTCTGATATATTACTCATAATTCAGGCTTAAGGGGGGGTGTTAGAATAATCAACCCATAGTTTACCCACTTAGACATTAATTCCATTATTTTTGTCTTATTTGCCTAGTTCATGTGTCCCACCTTGTGCAAGTTGCTATTTACCTATCCATAGAGGTCAAACTTGCCTTATTTGAATCATGTAGCACATGGGAGAGCTAAAAGAATCAATTCTACTTTATTCCTGGCCTCCTAGGTGCCCTTCTGCTTTTTCTACTTTATTGCCTGCTTTTCAGTGTTTTAAGGAAAAAGGAAAAGCTAGACTAGGTGAGGTTGACTTGTTTTTTGTCCTACACATCCTCCTCTCTTTTCTCCATGCAAAAGAATGTATGAGATTCCATTCCACCACTCTTTAGCTTGCCTATTCCTTTTTTCCAATTCGTGAGCTCCATGACAGATTTGGGATCAGCTTTTTACACCTATGGGGGATTTGTTTATTTTTGGTAAGCCTGCTTTATGCTAGTTTTGGATGCCTCCTCATGCATTAAATTTCTTGATGTATTCTATTTATTCAACAACCTATGTTATTACAGGGTTGGCTATTGTACACTCAGTTAATACAATTTAGTGTTACAGCTCCATATTCAGTCTCTTTTGTGAGCAATTTTGCATGATCAATTGATAATTGTTGTGAGTAAAATTAATCTATTGCTGGCCTTAATTTCCACACTATTTGCTACTAAGGATCATTAATTTTACATAGTGAAGTTTCCATGCCAAACACTCCCTTGTATGGGGAAAGCCTACTATTGAAACCGAATGGTATGCTTCTATTGCATAGTATTTTGATCAAGCAAGGAAAATATTTTATTGGCATTACGTTACACAGATCCTGAGAACAATCCCAAATTGACTTATATTGGCATCATTTTTAGTCATCTTTCTTCTGTGGCCATTCTAAGGAATCAGAACCATGTGTTTGATTCTATATTCCTGGATGATTTGGATCCGGGTTCAACCATAAACAAATCCTTTAATAAAATATAAAGTGACCAAATCCTGAACAATCAGAGCAATATTGTTGATTCCATGATTGTTGGACTATTCCAATCTGGGTATATGGATAGGATGTCTGATTCCCTAATTTCAGGACTAGTACGAGGCTAGGATGGATGAATCTGGTCACTCTGACTACACAAACAATATCCAAACTCTCTCTCTCAGCTTTAACATCTCCAGGGCAATCAACAAGAATACTGATTAAAGAAGAGCTCTTTTAAGTTTTTCCTTTATTTGACTTCAGCTGACTCTGTTGGATGGACTTGCTAAGTTCGACTAAATATGGTACTAACCTAGAGAGTTGGCCCCATATTACATTATCATCTATATTTTTATGCTCTTACTATAACAATTCACTTCTAAATTTGAATTATAAACAAACATCATGCCACTTCGTGAGATACCACTAGATGGGATGTAAATTCAAGCATGTTTGTAACCAACTTAGGTCTTAAAAAATTATCTTGTGGCTTCTAGTCCCTCTTGATTTTGATGCCAACCTCATATTTCATCCTTCATATAGTCAACATACTTATAATTTATGATTTTACAATAACAATATCTTTTTCTACTTTTTGAGCTAAAAACAAACTTTATGCCACTATGTAAAAACCCAATTGGAGGAAATGTAAATTTGGGCATGTTTGTTGGAACCCACTTAAATCTCAAAAATGTTCATGTGGATTCTAGTCCCTGTTATTTTCAATAAAAATCTTGTCATATTACATCCTAATTACAATGTTACTATTAAAAGTGGAAGGTGTAGCTTCAATTTATGATCTAGCTCTTGATGGAATTTTGTTCTGGAGTAAAACAAATATTTCTTGCAGGGCTCCTAATTACCCTATGGTCTTCTTAAAATTTTTCTCCTAGTTAGGTGGCTTTTATTCATTTCCAGTGTGAGTTTGGAGTTAGCTTAGATCCTTTGTCAATTTTGGACACTTGATTTGAGTGTATTTTGCTAGCTTGGGAGCTTCAACATGGATTTCTAGACGGTCAATGTGGCATGGAAGTTTGGAACAATTATCTCTTCCTTTTTTTGCAAGATTTCTCTTCCTCTTTCCAAAACTTGTCACATACTCAATGCATTTAGATTGGTCAATAGATTTGAAATATAAACCTAGCTCCAAAACCCCCCATTTGGTGTGAAATAAAATGCTTTTCCAAAGATCCATTTCAATTGAAATCTTAGGGAAATTCCAATACCCACCTTTTCAAATACAAGAATAATATTCATTGATGTAGCTATTGTAGCTCACACATTTTAGTATTTTTAACTCAATAAATGTACCCTTTAACACAAAAATTATTTTCATATAGGTAATAACACTATCAAGAAACACATTCTAGCAAAATGGTACAAAACTTCAAATGCATATGAAATAGGGAATCAAGGTAGGAACAACTACCAAGGTATAGGAAATCAACTTGAATGTCACCCCTATGTTAAGTATATTATAATGACCATGTTAATAGACATATATGAGTTCATGCAGAAATATGGTCTAACTCCTGTCCTCTAACCTGGATCATTTAGACACTCTGAATTGGCTCACAACACTGTTTGGTGCAAGTTACCAATTGAGTTTGAGCCTCTGCATTTTCTACAAGTCTAGCTCTCTTGACACTCTTTTACCTAAATTGAGCATCCTTGCATTTGTTATGAGTTTTTCCATTCAGAACACCAACAACATTTTTTCATTCACATCTCTTTTATTTAGGACCTTTCTTTACCATCAACAGTTTTCTGAGTTTTGACTAAGTCCATGCCAACACACTTGGAAACTCCTTTGCATGCATGTCCAAATAAGAAATGTTCATAATGTTTTGAGAAGACTAAAATATGTCTTCATGTGAAATTTGAATCTTACTTATAGGATCTTTTTTATTCAGGCACCATCATCAGTTTTTCACCTGCATGTATGAAAATTTGTGGTTTCATTGTTTCATGTCTCTTTTATTCAGGCCACCCTTTGAACTGGGGATATAGGAAATACACCATCTGCAATTTTTCTATGGATGTTTGTAGCTAGATTGCTCTGTTGCATATCATTTGTAAACTATTGCATGTTTATTTTTGTAATTGCATTTCATTTATGTTTTCATTCTCGGGTTCATGCTGTAATGTTTAGTTATTGTGTGGCATGCTGTTACTTGTTGGATCTCTCTTAGTGAAGCCCTTTGGACAGGGGCTATAGAGACAAAATGCTTTGTTGTTCATATGCTTTGTTATAGATCATTTGTGACAGATCTGAAGGCATAATTTTAGATGGGTAAACTATTTCATCTTGAAGAATTTGTGATTGGATTTCATTAATTTTCTTCTCTTGGGAAGGTAGCCGTCAGAATATAAGTCTTATGAATTTTATGTTAGTATGGCTGCGAGAAATTAATTTAGTTTATGTTCTTTGTATTATTTAAAATATAATACTCTATTTGGATTATTCATATAAATTTTCAGAGTTAAGAGCTCAGAAGAGTTAGAGCAAGAGGAATTGCAAAAGATCCCAAAATTAAAGGCTAGGCCACTTAATAAAAAGGTGCCAATTAACAAGTTTGTTTTCTGTCCATACCCTGCAATTTTCTCTATTGAGTTTCTGAATGATCTTATGTTTACAGATATTCTACACTAAAGGGGATCTTGGTCTATTTTGCAATCTCAAACGTCATGTCACAACACATGTGGTAGGATGGATGTAATAAGGTTGATGCAATTAAAAGTATTTTCACGCTCATTTCTTATAGGAAGATATTAAATTGTGTTTTATCTGAATAAGGAATTTCACTTTGCCTTCCTCTACCTCCACCAACTGAACTTTTTAAAAAGGTCAACAACTTAATCCAGATAGATGATTGATCAAGAAGAAAGTCTTAGTAGTCAGGTGTCATCTTTTGGTTATTATTATCCAATTGATATTTTAATACTTTGGACATGGTGTGTTGTTTTATCAGCTCTCTCAAACACATAAGTCTAAGAATTAGGACAAGTAGATAAAAATCTGCAGCACCTCACTGAAAGAAATTAAAAACCATCTATCTCAAAACTTTATTTGTTTAACCCCACAATGAAGTGCTCGGCAACTCTTTTATATAACAAGAGATGACAGGTCTACAATGAATGTAGACACCTTGAGTGGTGCACCTCTCTAGAAGAGATAAAACCCTAACCTTGATGTAAGAGCCTGCTAGCGAAGAGTGCAACCTTATGCATAACTTCACCCTAAATAGAAGAGAACCTCGCTAAAGAAAACTAAAAGTGTACAAGAGAATCTCATAGGGTTGTTTGGGTGTGTCTGATAAAAGCGTTCAATTTTCTTAACCTTGAATCTCATAGGGTTGTTTGGGTGTTTCTGATAAAAGTAGATGAAATAATCGATAAATTTCATGCTAAGTGGATTGAAGTTTCATTCATAGTGAGGATTGGTTTTTCCTTTCTTAAACACGACTGTAGATTACAAAAAAAACACGAAGATTTTGCAAAGAGTAAAGATTGGTTTCTTTCTTTCTAGGAGTCATGTTGAGTCTAAAAATATCATACATTCTGCAAGAACATCTCTACGACATTGGAATAATAAATATGCACGAAGGATGGGACATACTAAAGGATCAACTTGGAT
This sequence comes from Pseudotsuga menziesii, assembly GCA_001517045.1. Lineage (NCBI taxonomy): Eukaryota > Viridiplantae > Streptophyta > Pinopsida > Pinales > Pinaceae > Pseudotsuga > Pseudotsuga menziesii. The sequence goes on from LPNX011216261.1 coordinate 134,418, forward strand.
GAGCTACTGAAGCCTATTATGGTAAATATTCCCAAGAATTCAACAAAGTTAAATGCATCAATTCAACCTAAAGCACTCGCTCTCTCACCAAATATGCATATTACTCTTAACTGTAGAAATTATAAAGCCTTGATGGCATAAGGAATTTCATAAACTGGCTAAGGATCTAGGCACACAATTAACCTCACATAGAATTGTAGAGAATTAGCATAAGGAGAGAAGAAGAAGAATTAATGAACACACATTAATGAATGATCAATAAATGATAATTGATATTATTACATAGGTAATGCATCCTTATAAAGGAAAAAGGAGTTGCATGAAGACAACTCAAGCTAGCTCATAAAGTAGGCTTACTAATTATGATAAACCCCATAGTTGACTAAAGCACTTTCCCAATTTACCAAGCACATCATGAATTAACAATAGCATGTGTGAGTGATGATGAGTGAAGGAAATACTTGCTAATCCTAGAATATGGAGAGAAAATAATGGAGGATGGGTTGGCAACAAAAGCTGTCAGTTTCCTAGTTGACTAGCTTTACCTTATCCATAGAAAAGCAGGATAAAGCAGAAAAAGCAGAATAAAACAGATTCTGCTGTAAAGCGCAGTTACCAATTCTAGATGGCCATAAAGTGGTCAAGATCAACCTAGAAATCAGAAATAAATCATTCCTAGGATATAGATGGCAAGTGTTGACTCTAAGGTTCAAGTGGATGCCAACTATCTAAGCTAGTGGGTAGGAAATTAATCAAATAATGATAAATTATTTTATGAGTGGGTTTATTATATTCCAACACTACCCTTTAAGCCTGAATTTATGATGATATTATTGAACTAATCAGAAATATATATGCATATAGGGCCCAACAATAAAGCTATGGTCACCCTTTTACAATTTATGTTGTCCAAAGAAATGAGGAAAGAGGAAAAACCTCAAGGGGAAAATCCTCCCTAAAGAAAGGACATGAAAAAGCAATACCAAAAATGTTGAACTGCTGGTGTTGCTTCTTCTCCAAACTAAATGCTGATGTCTGGAGGAATATTCTTCTTGGGAAGAAGATACATATGCTCACTTGGATCAAGGACAACTGCAGGATGGAAACTAGGACCATGTAGAACAACTGAAATCCAATGATGTGAAGGCAATACTGAAGGATCTTGAGACTTGTAATCAGCTCCAAGATGATGAGATGACTTGAAATTTGAACCAGTAGAGATGAAATGAGCTCCAGATAGGTGAAATAACTATCCAAGCGAGTGTATCATGTCTCCATCTTCATTTTCAGAGAAAGGATGTGTGCAAGTGATCTTGTAGGAACATAGAGAAGGTATAGGATCAAAGAGTGTGAATGCATGGGATCCATGGGTTGATATATCTTCCAAATAATCCAAGAGATCACAAATAAGCACAACAGTAGACTCATGGGAATATACTGGTAAAGAATCCTCTATGGTAGAAGAATGCAAGGAGGAAAGGTAGTGATGTTCAAAATCTTCAAGGAGGCTCTGAGAATGAGTGCCAAGAATAAAGGAGGAGCTGAAGAAGCACATGGGATCAAGTATGGTAAATGGAAAAACACTGGAAGGACTTGATTTGGCTAAGAAATCATCCTGGAAGTCACTAGGTTGTGCACCATCAAGAAGAGAGGCATGTACAAAGTGTGGGAGGTCTGGCATATGGATCTCAAAATCTATGATAGAAGACATAGAGAACACTAAATGTGTGAGTGAATCATCAATAGCAATAGCAGCTCCATTAGTCACTTCTTTTTCATCAACAGCATCATAAGTAGATGAATCAATATCTTCTACTTCAAGAGACACAGAAAAAGATGGCTCTTCAATATTTGCTTCTTGATTTAAAGAGGAAGAATTCGAATCAAAGAGAGTAGTAGCAACAAGAACTGTATGAGAAGCTTCTTCTTCATGATCAACTTCATGAGAGACTGTAGAGGCCAAGACATCTTGAGAGAGAGAAATCATTGAGGAGCTAGAGGCACTCTCCACATAGCTAAAAGGATCGTCATTGTCTTTTCCCAAAACTCTATCCAATGTTCTCCAGAGATCCTTTGGGTAATCAACATAATCAATAAGGTAGCGCATGCATGGAGAGATAGCTAGACAAATAGCTCCAATTGCTCTATCACAGTCATTCAACTAGTCACTTGGCTCTTCATAAGACTCTTCACCAGCTCCAATAGATATCTCATAGAGACCTTGTCTCTTTAGATATAAAATGATATTCAATTTCCACTCTAAATAGCTTGTGAATGGAGAAAGAAGAGGAACTGGTACTCTTGAATCCATTCGAAGTTGAACCTACAAAATAAACCTGCAAATCTGAAAAAGGAGGATTAATTAATGAGCTCTCAAAGATCTGATATCATGTAGAAATTTGATATCCTCGGCTCTGATAGCATGTAGAACTTGAACTTTGAGAACCTTATCTCTAATACCATGTATAAATTCTAAAGCCTTGATGGCATAAGGAATTTCATAAACTGGCTAAGGATCTAGGCACACAATTAACCTCACATAGAATTGTAGAGAATTAGCATAAGGAGAGAAGAAGAAGAATTAATGAACACACATTAATGAATGATCAATAAATGATAATTGATATTATTACATAGGTAATACATCCTTATACAGGAAAAAAGAGTTGCATGAAGACAACTCAAGCTAGCTCATGAAGCAGGATTACTAATTATGATAAACCCCATAGTTGACTAAAGCACTTTCCCAATCTACCAAGCACCTCACGAATTAGCAATAACATGTGTGAGTGATGATGAGTGAAGGAAAGACTTGATTCTCCTAGAATATGGAGAGAAAATAATGGAGGATGGGTTGGCAACAAACACTGCCAGTTTCCTAGTTAACTAGACTTACCTTATCCATAGAAAAGCAGGATAAAGCAGAAAAAGTAGAATAATGCAGATTCTGCTGTAAAGCGCAGTTACCAATTCTGGATGGCCATAAAGTGGTGAAGATCAACCCAGAATCAGAAATAAATAATTCCTAGGATATAGATGGCAAGTGTTGACTCTAAGGTTCAAGTGGATGCCAACACTCTAAGCTAGTGGGTAGGAAATTAATCAAATAATGATTAATTATTTTATGGGTGGGTTTATTATATTCCAACATTAAGTCTTAAACTTCAAGTCATTTACCCATATTCTAATAGTATATAGCTGACAAAATTTTAGAACTGTGATTACCTATTGAGTTGGGGTCCCTTGAGTCACTGCTATTGAAAGGATGAGGGTTCGAGGATGCAGGAGCAGGGGAGGCAATGTGGGTGTGAATCTTCATATGATGGACTGATCAGCGTAGTCGAGGAAATTTGAGTTTGCAGAGGCCAAGAGACGTCGAGAGTTCGCAGGGGCTGATAGAAGGCAGCATGTTCATAGGAGAGGGATGCAGGGTGAGCAATCGAGGGTGGCTCAAAGTCCTCTGTGCTAGTGTAGGTCAGGAGCAGGATAGAGTTCTCCATTCTAGGCATGAGGGGCACAGGTGGTCGGGACATTCAAAATCCATGCATTAGTTGTATGCTAACAAAAATAGATTCAGGGATCTCTTGTGAGTGCATAAGCGGCAGAGGGGACCCGCAAATGGGCCAATGGACGGAGAGAGTATGCCAAATTAAGGTCATGGAAGAAGGGAGCAAACGACATCACGAGATCTCTCGACGACACTTGACAAGCCCCGAGTATAAATATACAATTTTTATATTATTACAAAAAAATATATTATAATATTATATATACAATATTAAAAACCTACAAATTTTTATATTATTAAAGAAACTATATATAATATTATATAATATCACATTATAAATATATGAAACACATAATACAATATTAAAAACATACAATTTTTTATATCATTACAAAACCAAAACATGTATTGGGTTGAGGGCTAGCGAAGCAACTCCTTGCCGCCATTTATTGAACTAAAAACATGTATTGGGTTGAGCGTTAGCCAAGCAACTCCTTACTTCCATTTCTTGTGCACAGGAATGCCAATCGTTGAAGAAATTTTCGGCCAAATACCTTACCAAGGTCAGAATTGAGGATAAATGTTGCTTGTTGTTCAAAGGTACATGAACAAGCCCTTTCACTACTGTTTAAGGTAATTTGCAGCGATTAAATGTTTCTTATCGTTCAAAGGTACAGGAACAAGCCCTTTCACCATTGTTTGAGGCTTACTTGACAGTGAACACATGCCCATACTTGCCATATATGCACACAACTGCAACATGAGAGGATTTGTTGGTGCTATTAGGTATGTAGAGAAGGTTAATGTATCCTTGAATTCATCAGCATATGTTGAAAATGGTTTGAATGGGGTTTGCGTTTAGGGTTTAGATTGTTTGGATTCTGATGACTTCATTTTCTTGTTGAGCCACAACTAGGGCATTCCAATTGAATCTCAAAATGATTATGACATTGAAGATAGTTTATTGGGCTCAGATTTCGAATCATTGAGAGAGAAGAAGGATAATTCAAGGAATTTGATGAATGGATGGATTTAGGCATTAGCGAAGAAGGAAATCGTCATTTGGAAGTTGAGTAAAATATGGAATTGAGTCATGAGGGTTTGGACAATGAAAGTTTTGGGAATGAGTATTGGTGGATGAGCGATTTGGGGATGCATATTTTGGGGGTTTTGGGAATGAAGATTGGTGGATTCGGGATTTGGTGATGAATATTTTGGGTGTGAGGGTTGTTAGAAGCGTCACGCGACTTCATTGGGATACACCACTATTTTTAATTGCTATTGTTGCTGATCTATTGGGCATTATCGTATTTTGAGCGTTGGGGTTTGTTGCTAACAAAGACATTTTAGAACATATATGCTATGACTTTAGTGATTCTGCAATGGACTTACTCAGACCTTCACTACAGGAAGCTTTTGTCATTCAAAATCAATAGGTCTATTATTTTTTTGAATTTGAATTTATGTTTCTTATGTATATGGATATTGATTCAAATTCTTACCTTTTTTTCTAACACCAAGTTCTAACCATCTGTGCAAGTACCTAGACCGATGCAACAAGATAGCTTTCAATTTTAGGAGAGAAATACAATAGACTAGTACTGAGGGAATTCATTCCTATAAAGAAAAGATGTGATGAATCTCAAGAAAACAACCAAAATGATGCAAAGATAACAAAGTTTGCCAATGGTGAGAAGATGAAATGGATGATTTCTGCTCAGCTGTGGAGTCAAGATTATTAGACTCAAGAATGAAAAAAATAGGTAAGGGAATATATTACCTTTCATTATTATTGACCTTGCAATATCTGTGCTTGTGATCTTAAAATACAAATAGATATTGGCATTAGATGAGTGTCTCTCCTTAACCAATTTGTGATTACCATGCTTTTGATATGTAATAGGGATTGATCTCGAGCATTTTCAAGCTATGTATCATTACTAGTAGGATAATTTTTGAGAATCAACAACTTTGAAGTGGGGAGCATGACTTAAATTTTCACTCTTGTGGGATGTATGTTCTATTTCTCTAAATTGAAATGTATATAGTTTGTAATTAAAAGAAAGCTATAGATGCACTGGTAACTGCTCTTGAAAGTATGAATGCTAATTACTGTAGAATTCTCTTTCTCTCAACTACTCATGGGATTGATTTTTAGCATTTGTGCCCTGAACTACTTTGTTGTTGCTCATAATGATAAACAAAGTAGGGCCATGTGAAATTCACTCGATGAATTCTTTTGATCCACGTGGCTGGTTACTTCCATAATATTTTTTGGCACGAAATGAAGCAGTAAATATATTCTTGGATGATAGTGAGAGTACTGCTAGTCTTGAAATTAACACTAGCATTTGTGTAAACAATTATTTTATGAAGTCAACATGGATCATAATAAAAGGATGTGCATAAATCTGTGTATGGCGCAATATAACTTTTGTGCAACTTGTTAAGATATCACTTTACTGCTTCACCCAGAAAAGTGAGATGCTCTATATCCTAGGTAGGGGGAGATATTCAACACGCATGCAAATGTGTGTGCTTGTAACACTAATGAAATAAAAATTCAAATAAGAATCAACTTCTTATTTGTTTAGAATACAATTTACAATAGATGCCAAAAAACCAAATTTAAGAGAGCATCGACATAATTAAATCTTATCTATAATTAAACTAGCATAGATATATCTTAGCCTTGGATCTGAGAAGTTTGTAAGAGATCCAAAAACATGGAGGTGTATGTTTTGAGTTTTTGATCCCTCATGATGCTTAATAGATTTGGGGTTATGATGAATATTTTGCTAGTTGTCTTTAACATGTCAACTATGACAGTAAGTACAATGCTTTTTAAAAGCAAGATGAGTATATGCTTTGAAAGTCAATATGAAGTTCCCATTGTAGGTTTTATACAGTATGATGGTGGAAACACTCATAGAAGATACATATTAAGCATAGCTCTCAAGCCTGCATCATTGTCTTATTGTATTTGGAAAATAGACAACCCTAATGCTATGGCTCAAAAATATAAAATTGCTAACCATCTCAATGGTGTGCCATGTATCTTCTTTATAAAATAGGAAATACAACTACGGTTGACAATCACAAAACCTAAATTAGTTTGCTCTAAATTTGTTAAGAAACCCTAACCCTACCACCCTAAGTCTAGCCTCGATAGATGTGCCTATCCTGCATGTAAGAATACCTAGGTTAGTACACTCTCATGGAAATAACTATACTCCTAGAGAGATGCACCATAGCTAGCCCTGTTCTCATGCAAAGCACTTAGACTTTTAACTTTTAAGTAAGAAATGGAACTCATTTTAAGAAAAGAACTAAACTAAAGTTGTACTGAATTGAACTAGAACTGAACTAGAAACTGGAATTTGATAAATCTAGAAAAACAATGAACTGAGTTTAAGTGAATGTAGCAAAACTCAAAATAAACTAATATTGGCATATGCATGCTTAAAGCATGCATGTGCCCTCCTCTCTAACACAATTGTGCCTCCATCACACTTTGATGTGCAAAAGAATCTTGGCAAACTGCTGCTATATAGATCTGCATTAAATACACTTATTTCTACTGCTGCTGTAGCTACTAACTCTTTGTGTCCTAGTGTTGTGGAAAAGGCTATCTGATTTAAACAAGGTAAAAATATAACAATTATAACTTGTTGGAAGTTCAAAATCTAAAAAGAAACCTCTTGGACAAATATTTATATTCTTTGATTATCGTTTTGAGTGAAAGTGAAACTATCAGCATTCGGCTTCAGCAATTTAATTCTTCAAGAACTATCCACTCTATGGAAAATTGGGCAGCCATTGTTGGTGAATCACCAGAGCAATTATTGTCTCTCTCTCTCTCTCTCTTTGTGGAGACCTAAAGAACAATACCAGATGGGACAGGCTAAGGTTTTAGGATTACAGATTTGGTTTTCATTTCCACTTCATTATTGGAATTCAAGTAGAAAACCCCAAAATAACCTAGAAAGTGTTTCATGGTAAATTGAGTTTTCACAAGATTTTTTAACCTAGAGATACTGACAGTCAGTGATTTTTTATAATTTTCAGATCTGAAATTACTGGGAATATTGAGTAAGCTCGAAAAGTGCTCCCAAACAATTCTGTGAAGAAACAGTTGGGGTTCTAACTTCTATTAATGACTGTGAGAGATTTTTGTTTATAGGAAAAGGAGCACTTCACTTTAAGTATCATTGAACTCTAAAATTTTGAAACTTCTGTTGCAACACTGACCTTCAAGCCCCTTCCTTGTTAATAAGAAATCCTATACAATTTAAGATCATATAAACAAAGATAAGGATTGAATATTCATAAGACTTAATTAGATGACTCTAGAGTCTCTATATTACATGTAACAAATAGATGACTGCTGGGTTTTGTTTGTACACTTTAATACCTGGATAATCAAGCTAATTAAAAAGAAAGGTGTGTAGTAGGAAAGGAAACTATTTAAGAAGCTTATCCCCAAGTGTGTTGCTTATACCTGCCACCTAGAAGCAGATTGAGAATGGGGACTCTAAATTATTTCATCCATGGTTAATGGTGTACTCAATAATGAGGCATGCATTGTCTTCGACTGTAGCTGCGCATTCACATTCTGAGAACCTTGGTTGGAAGAAGAAACATAATGGTGTGGAGGGGGAAACTTTCTTGGTGTGCACAAAGTCCTTGAAATCATACTTGGCAGATTTTTCTCTTCATATTTTGCATGTGCTAGTGATGTCTTACTTGAATTTTGTGTTGACATTGATCCAACTATGCATTTATAAAAAATATTTCGATAGAGAGAAAGAATGTACTGCTCATGATTAGTGACTTCCTCTTCAAGCACATATATCTCTGTTAATAGCTCCTTTGTTTGCATCACACAACAAAAAGTCAATCACCTACCTCTGTATGCTTCTGAGAGCCAAAAAATGCTATAAGAGATACATTGGGAAGGAATTGTTGTTTGATTTCTACCTCCTGAGAATCGCATACCTAGCAAGTCTATTGTTCCACTCCTCCTTAGGCTCTTCCATCTCCCTATCTAGCATCTTATACTGTGCAAGCTTGTCCTAATTTGGGCCAAGATGTGTTTTGCATCTTATATTGTGTTTTGCTTGTCCTGATTTAAGTCAAGCTTGTTGTCCAGTATTCTAGGAGAAATACCCAAGCTATCAGGGATTGTGAAGGTCAGTGGTACCATTTCTTATGTTCCATAGTCTCCATGGATTCAAAGCGGGAAAATTGAAGAGAACATCTTATTTGTGACAAAGATGAATAGAAACAAGTACCAAAATATACTTGAAGTATGTGCTCTAAATAAAGACCTAGAATTGTTTTCTCATGGTGATCAAAAACAGATTGTGAGTAGTAGAATGCATTCAGGAAACATGTTGAGAATTGTCTACAAAGGTCTCCATTTGATGATAGGTATTAAAACAATTATGAAGAACACTTTGCAGGACCATATGGTGAAGGTTGCTCTAAAGCTATTTCTTCAGAAGCAGAAGTGCCTCCCTTTATGGAAAAAGTCCAATTTTCAGTGGATGATTATAGTTCTAAAGATTATTCTCTTCATCAAAACTAGTGTATAGATATACAGATTTTTCTATTCATTGTTGTGATTCTACACAGATTCCCATGTTTAGAATTTCAAAAACTGGAATGGTTACCTTGCTTGGTGCCTTGGTTTGGCAGTTTGGTTAAGAACCCATATTCATATCTTTAATTAGTTGGGCTTGAGTTCCCATTAGAGGAAATTTGGGGTCTAAAATGGGCCTTATAAGAAAACGCCCCAACAATAAATTTTATAAGTTGGAATTCAAGAACCAATAGAATTTCAATAAAATGAGTCAACCATAATAGTTGAATTGACATATTTGTGATAAAAGAAAACTACTTTTTTTGTTCGTATTTTTGACATATCTCCCTATTTTTACTCAAATTTCTAGTAGGAGAGCTTGTTGGATGCAGAAATTAATTCCGCATCCAATGAGTACCCACACTGCATACTTTTGACGGACCCCGCTACCTGAAAAAAAAGAAATACCTGAAAAAATGTGATGATGACATCATCATCACGTTTTTTTAGGTATTTCTTATTTTTGGGGTAGGACGGTCCGTTAAAATTATGCAGTGTGGGTACTCCTTGGATGCAGAATTAAATTCCATATCCAACGAGCTCTCCTACTCAAAATTTGAGTAAAAACACAGGGAGATATGTCGAAAATACGAACAAAAAAAGTAGTTTTTTCATTCTTCCTCCAAAATTAATAACTATTATTTTATTATTTTAACTATTATTTAATTATTTTCCTTAGGAGGCCCATTTTAGACCTCAAATTTCCTCTAATGAATACTTATGGTGTCTGCATTGTCAAAAATTTACATACTGCTACTTGGGTGGAATTTCTCCCAATTGTAGTGGGTACCTTGGTGAATGCCCTTGTCTGGCATTTTGGTAATTAACCCATATTCAGATATATAGGTAATTTCTCTTGAGTTCCATCCACCATAGTGCCTTTGCATCATTACAACACCACATACACCTTCTTGGACTGAATTTCTACCAATGATGTGGGTACCTTGATGAATGCCCTGTTAAAATTCTAACAACCCCACAGCCACTGTGCCTATGCATTGCCATAACTCCAAATGGAGTTCTATAGGTCGATATTCTACCAATGACCCTGGTAAAGTGCCGAAAGGACCCATGTCCATAGGTAGTTTCTCTTGAGTTAAATCCTGCACTTGCTGTGCCAATGCATTGCTACAACTCCAAATTGAGTTCCACAGATTGAATTTCTACCAATGACATTGGTGCCATGCCAAATTCCCCGGTCTAGCATTTTGATAAGCAACCGATATCTACAGGTAGGTGGTTTTGAGTTCCGACCTTGTACATTGACAAAGATTGCAATTTTAGATGTATTATGATTTTCATCATAACCTCATTGTTTGTGTCAATGGTCAAGAAGATATCTGAATCTATATCCATGTGAAATTAATATAGCTGAGATGGAGGCGAAGAATTAATGCTGATATTAGCCCAATTTTGTAATTTATTTTAGTTTGTAACTTGAGAAGCATTACAACTGGCCTGAAGAGGCATGGTGTCACAAGCAGCATTCCTGTATAGGCACTGTCAAGCGGTGGACCACTGAACACATAATTCAAGTGCCCTTCAATTCAGCTAAAACTGCCACAACAAGGGGGGATTGGCACTTCTGTGAAATTCACCCTTATCCCAAACATTCTCCTACCCTAAAGTGATTTGAAATGTTATGATATTATACATTAAGAGATTGCTTAAGATTGATATGGTTTATTGTAACTTAAATTCATGTGTTTTAGAGTCCACCTAGCCCCAATTTCTGTTGCATGCCCTGCTGCACATCCATAAGAACAAGCACAAGCACTACCTTGTCACTTGGAAGTGCATGAACCCTGGTGGGGGTTATATAGATACCTGCTTTCACTGACCTCACAAGCCACTCTTGACACATTAGTATTTTTATTTTCGAAAATTCATCTATAAGTGTTTGCATAGACTTTGAAAGACAATTCCTACTCTTTATACTTAGGATGTTAGTATTAACAATGTCTTGTGCCAACCTTTAACAAAATATTCTTTTCTTTATAATATTAGACAAATATTTGAGGTTTTCTCTATTTTTTATCAGGTTGTAGTGGTTTTCTTTTTCCCTGCAATTTTAGTTCTATTCATATTATTTTCTTTATTGCGGACTGGATTGCAATTTTAGTTGTTCCAGTAGTTTCTCTTACAGTAAAAAACAGTGGTAATATACCTCTTCCATTGAAAAACCCTAGGATTTTTATTAAATTTCAAAAATTTAATCGGTTTCTGATTGTTGACATCGCTTCTTTTTGTAGATTAGGACTCAAGGCTAATGCCAGGATGTCTTTGTGTACTATTGAATTAGACCCTGGTAAGCTATTTTCTATTATTAAGTGACTTTATTCAGTTAATAGCCCTTCTAACTCCAATGTAAATCCTTGTTTTTATTTTATTTTAAACCCTTTTTTTACAACATTGAAGTTCAGTTGTGTCTATCCATGATTTTGGGGCCTCCTATGTTGTGTTGTACTCATTGATGTGATTTCATGGGAATTGAACTAATATTGATGTGATGTAGTGTTGTTTCCTGCAAGTTTGACCACAATGTGAATTAACTTATAAACATAAAAACCAAGCTTCTCTACTAAATATAGCCTCTGGTGTTCATTGTCAAAAAAATTGCACAGTTAGATTTTTGGTCTATATTTTTTGTGCATGTGCTCTATGCAATTGGACTTTTTATAGCCTATTTGAAATTAAAACCTTTTAACCATTAAACAATATAATCTACTGCCTTACTTATTGAAGAATTTTCTCTATTGGTGTTGGAGCTTTGAATTGTTGTTGCATCAGTGAGGATTAGGTACTTTTGATTGGTCAAGGCATGTAACTTAATATATTTTTGGTAGTCAAGCTACATTTTCCTCATTGCTATTTGTTACCAAAGTAATAGACGATTAGGTGCTTTGCTATTGGTTGAGGGCTATACCTTGATATTTTATAGGAATTCCATCTACATATTCATCTATGCTATTTGTTACAAAAGTGATCCAAACACACAGCAAAATGATGAGAAAAAGGAGAAAATAACATCCTCAAGACTATGCATTTATAGTCTCCAAGTTGTAATGAACTTGGAGACTAAAGATAAATATGCATCTTCACCTCATTATGGACTAGCCTAGTATGGACATGGATATGGAAATTGCATTAATCTAAGATATTTGTGCTAGGTATGAACTCCAAACAGTCAATTCCCCTAACAACTTTGAATATGAATTCCCTTAGTGATGTTTTCAAATGAATATATTGTGAGAATCTACACTAAATTAAACTATTTTCTAGAGTAGTTTGTTAGATAGACTTTCATTAAGACATTCCATAGATGGAACCTGTATCTGTTATGATTATGCTCATGTCATTTTCAAAAGCATAGACTTTAATTTGTTCAGATTTGGAAATGTACTGGTTAAAGCATGGATTCCCTACCGAAATACTGTTAACTACCTTCCTTTACATGAAGCTTCCAAGGAAGCCACAAAGCACCTATATGGTTTGTTCAAGAAAACTGTAAAAGTCAATATGTACAAATAGCTAACAAGGAAAGCAAAATCAATGGAATACAAGGGCAGGATGATGGATGTATTGTGCTTATGGTGAAAAAATATTGCTGATTACAAACATGATATCAAACCATTTATTTCATCAGTAAATTTGGTCATTTGATATAAGAAAGTTGAATCCTATCATTTGATAAGTTGTCTGATCTTCATGTAACTATTCAAGTGATGCGATTTTTGAAATTCCGGAAGTGGGTGACACTTGGTGATTGCTTAAATTTTTATTAGCTTTAGTTACAGGAAAAATTGTACATAGCTCTCAGGAATTAGTTTATCATAAATACTAGTTACTGGTAAGTTGTAATAGTAATAATTATGTAGTTTATAGATTGATATCTATCATAAATTTGTTGGAATATCATCATTGTCAAGCAATAACAACTTCTTAAAGGGTGCTAGCTCAATGGTAGAGCGCATGCCTAATTATAGGCAGGAGATTGGTGGTTCGATTCCTCCATGCCCTATCATAAATTTGTGACTACAAAAATGACTAAATTCACATATATGCGGCTATTAGTATCTAATTTCCCATATCTTAGTCATATTTAGCTTAGTCATTAATATGTTAACATCTACTAGTTTATTTAGTCGTATATTTGGTCATTAATGGTTGCAATTAGTGACTAAATCAGCAACTAAATCACTGACTAAATCAATGACTAAATCCCTGACTAAATCATTAACTATCAATTACTAAAACAATGACTAAATCAATGACTAAATCATTGGCTATCAATGACTAAAGAATTGTCTATCAATGACTAAATCAATGACTACTAAGTCAAGCTATTAATGACTAGTGAAATATGACTAGCTATAAGATAGTGGAAATTTGCTACTATTAGTCACTGACTAAAAAATAGTCGTTTATAGCCTGATTTTAGTCATTTTTTTAGTCATTAATTTCTCATTTTCTACTAGTGTATCAGTTTTCCCCAGTTGCTCATAATTTTCTTAGTCTATCCCTATATCCTCATGGAGCCACTGAATCCTTTGTCTTTGCTGTTACATATGCTAATATTTGTGATATATCAGAGTTTTATCATCCCCATATGAGATCTATACAGGTGCTACATCAGATTGGAAGATTGACATGTGATTCACATCACAATTTTGCAGCTATTTAGGGAATTAGGTGTGAAACAAATTGCCTTATTTTTTGTACTCTTTGGAAAGGAGTATGCACAGATCTATTTTCCATTTCAGATTATGTTTCAGATCAGAGTTTGACAGTAGAAATAAGCATTCAGATAATGCTCCTACTTCATCAGTTGATGAGATAGAAGGAGTCTCTCCTCTTCCTTCTTGCAGGTTGTACACTCCAGTGCATGATCATGGAGTTCATGATTTCTTCAGCAAGTCCTTCATACAGAAGCAGTTCAGTCAACTCATTAAAGTTAATATGAAGATATGTTGAACACATACTTCAAATTTTGTGCCTTTTCCTATCTTGAGGGAGGATTTTCCCCATGTGGTTTTTCCTCTTTCCTCACTTTTCTGGACATAATAATTGTTAAAGGGTGACCATAGCCTTGCTAATGGGCCCTATATGCATCCATATTTTTTTTGTCATACCATCATAAAGTAAAAATTATAGGGGGGTGTTGGAATATATTAAACCCACTCATAACTTAGGATAAAACAATTAATCATTATTTGATTAATTATTCACCCACTAGCTTAATTAGTGGCATCCACTTGCACCTTAAAGTCAATACATGCCATATATATCCTAGGAATGATTTATTTGTAATTCTGGGTTGATATTGACCACCTTTTTACCTGCCAAAATTAATATACACGACTTTACAGTAGATTCTGCTTTATTCTGCTTTTCCTGGATTTCTATGGAGTAGATAAAAGCTAGTCAACTAGGAAACTGACAGATTTTGTTTCCAAGCCATCCTCCATTAGTTTGTCTCCATTTTCTAGGATTAGCATGTTTTTTCCATCTCCTTAACAAGTCACTCATGCATTTTTGAACTCGTGAGGTCCTTGATAGATTAGGGAAGTGCTTTAGCCACCTATGGTGGTTTGATATATTTTGGTAAGTCAGCCTTTTTGAGCTTTATGAGTTGTTTCCATACAATTCAATTTTCCTATGCGGGATGTACTATTTATGTACACTATTATTCATCATTATTCAATGGAAGGATACACACCAATATTCATCTCTTCATTCATGTGATTCAGTCTCTTTTCTTCTCTCTATTTTTCCTGTGTATGCTTGTGAGAATTCTTCATAGCAAGATCTATTTCCTGTGCTTCTTTTTAGCATCATTGCACATAGAATTGATATATTATTTCTACATGGTATTAGAGCTATAGGGATAAAAAACTTTCCATATTCTACAGATTTTGGAAGTACAATGCGTCACTGAACCAACTCGGTCGGCCAAGAAGATGAATAGAACTCAAACTAAGTCGAAGGTACCTCCGAAGCCGAAGGTAGTGCAGAACCCACTGCAGAGGTCATCGAACCCACCACCACCAAGTGGCCAATTTATGTAGAGGCCTGCAACTCGACCACTAGTACAGCTGGTTGGAGCCCAAAGTTTTATAGCCAAAGCACCATCAAGTGTAGACTGCCCCACTTCCTCTGGCCCGGTAGCAAAGATACCAAAGGCCCACCGAGATGAACTAGTTCTACCACCACCATCACTTCCAGAAGTAGAGCGTACAGATAAATAAAAGAATTTTCTCCCTCTGTATGTATCACCAAGGAATCCAGGTACCGTAACAGTAATGATTGACATACCAAAACTATTAGAAGAGACCATTATTCTAGAGGGTGTCATGCAGCCATAGGATTCTATCACTCCCAAACTCCAGGAATTGAAGTTTGAGGACTACGACACCAGGAAACAAGACATGTCTAGAGACCAATTAATGGTCATGAAGGCCGATGTAACATCGAATGCAGATGTTGTCTCTACAATGGAGTATGCACGTGGATTGGAGCAGTAAAGTATCCTAAACCTGCTCCTTATGCCCCATTTAGGCCGCTCTAGCACGGTTGGAATGTATGTCAAGCAGCTGCTGGTATGCTTCCATGGAGGATACCTCTGGATGAACAAACCATATGAGGTAACGGTGGACCTAATCTTGCCCATTATAGGTATTTCACAGAAAGGTCTTAACCTAACCCCATACCTGCACAAGGTGGGGGAGAAGATAGACAAAAATGACATGAAGACCAAGTGCCAGCTTCTCCCTGGTTGAAAGGGCATCCTCCTTAGCTCCATCGATGACATTGTTGTAAGAGCTGCAACAAAAATCTTATGCAATAAGGTCTTGCGCAAGAAGAAGCCTACTAAGTGCACCACTGCAACAGTAGAGCTAGCAGAAAAGTGTGCGCAAGGAGTGCACATTAACTAGTCCCAATTCCTCTTGAATGACATGATGGATGATGCACGTGAAGCACAAGAACATCCCACAACGAAGTTTCAATTCTCCTAGATTTTAATTCTAATCTCATTTGCGGTATGGGATTTTCCACCGGATTATCAATCCATGGATATCCCAGTGGAGCTCCTTGGTATGCCATACCAAAATTTGTGGGACCACAACCACAATAAGTGCAAGACCGATGCAAGTATTACATTCTTTATACAAGGAGAAAGGCTTAGGAAATTTGTGCATAGGTAGCATCACCTGAATCCTACAACGGTGACCAAGTATCCGTTCATTCAATTCCATGCAGCACAGCACAACATCATCCTGCATCCATGTAAGGACCCCAATAAGCTATAACTCTTGACATTATTCATCCTCCAATATGCGGATATCTAATGGGAAATCAAAGACTGGCCTAAAGAATGGCTCAACCATCATGGGGAGGTGCCTGCAGGGCAACAAGTGCTGCAGGGGGATCCACAAGAGAACCCAAACCAAGACCGTGCCAATACTAGTACCCAGGAACATCAGGATGGATACCAAGAAGAAGAAGAAAAAGAAGAGGACCACAAATTGCCCCATGTCGATGACGAAAACCCTCCCACTAATGAAGATGTGAGCGCCGAAAGGACTAGAAAAAGGAAGGGTAAAAAACCCATGGAGGAATATGAAGAGGCCTTGGACATCTCACATAGGAAGAAGAACAAGGCTAACCAATCCCAAGTAATGGGAATAGCAGATGAGGATCTGACCCTTCTCACTAAGGCAGTCACCGAAGTAGCTGAGAAATCTTTGGGTAATCTCACAAGCACGAAAACCAACTGGATGAATTCCATCGCTACGAAAGTTAACCGACTGGCCAAGACCGTTGTCGAAGTGCGTGACACCGTACAAGATGAAACCTATGGTGTAGACCCAACAGACACTCTGGCCATTCCAGCACTCCTCCTGCCCTTAAGAATAGAAATTCCCACGTAGGCATTTTCTGTAGAAGAAGTAGAAAAAAGGTAAGTGTCCATAGCTTGGACACATTGATCTTGGATTTCTCTAAGCTAACGTTGTCGCTGATATATTCCATTCAACATGTTGTTTCCACATAAGTTAGTAGTCTGGGAAAATGCAGTTTCATATCAGGAAGCTAAGGCAACTAGGAAAGCAAAGGAGTGCAAGCAAGTTATCCAGTGTGAGCAAGAAAACCTGGAATCCGAAGCTCAAAAGCAGGCTTCATTGGAAGAAGCTATAAAGGAGGCAGTCGTGCAACTGTCGGAAGAGGATAAAGAAGTCAAGGAAAAACCTCTACACTAGCTGAGGCGGCTATCCAAACTAGTTGAAAACGTAAAGAAACAAGTACAAGAGATGATAACCAACCAACAGTTGATCACTCCCCCCAAAGTGATGCAGCAAAGGCAATACTCAGCAAATCAAGCTGTTTCCCGGATTAGGGAAGCCAAGAACATCGGCGTAGAACAAATGGAAGCAATTGCTGTGACATGGGAACAACTCATTGATGAAGAAACTGTAGAACAACTTGCTGAGCAAGTGTGGCAAGTAGACCTACTGATATTGGCAGTAAAGGCAGAGATTAAGAAGCTGCCAACTAAGGATAAAATCTCCAAAGGTACTAAGCTTAAGCAGCTTCTAGACAAGGCAAGAGCTCTGCGTGACTAGGAAAGCATGTGCAATAAGGAGACGACTAAGCAAAAAGTTGAAGATGAAAAGGTGATAGGGTTAATTTATCCTGTCCAACAACGAATCCACAAGTTCACTCAGGCACTGGCCAATACCTCATTAAAACACCCTAGCAACAACAGAGTGTAGGAGCTCAAGAAGCACATAGAGGAAGCTTGCCGAGAGATAGAATGCCTTACTCCCATTATGGCCCAATTCCAACAGAAGTTTGGAAGTGTAGAACAGCCTACACCGGAAGGTGTAGCTGAGGCTGTGAACGTAGAAGAAAGAAAGGAAGAGAAAAGATATGGAGAGGAAAATGAAGACAACATCAAGCAGGAGAATGAAGCGGAGCAACAAGAATTCCATCATGCATGCCAGGACCATACACAGGAAAAACCTATGGGAATATACTTTGTAGAAGAGACTAAAGAAGAAATTGTATAACCCCAAGCCTGGGTGTAAAAAAAAAACACAGAAGGAAGAAATTGCACAATCTAGGAGAGAGAAGAAGCTGTGCAAGATTTTTTTTTATTTTTTGCAAATGCTTCTGTACAGATCACGCCTCCTCATATGTCCCTTGATGTGTGGCTTAGGATGAGCCACATGTGAGTGTTAGGGGCCTGTTATCCTTGGAAATGAGCACAAGGAATAATCTTGCATGCGCAAGTAAAGATGATGTGTCGCATGCGCAACAGAAACGAAATAAGATCGCGAAGGAAGTAAAGGACCCATGCAAGAAGAATAGAGAGCTGTGCAGTGAAGGAAAGACAAGCACATGAGTGTGCAAGTGATAATGGCTGAAAAGTGACAGGTGCAAAATCCAAATCATGGTCGTTTATGGCGGCGTAAGCCTGCATCTATGCATGTATGAGGGGATATTTGTAAGTCAGGACGATAGTGCCTCATGTCAAGTCATGATCACTGCAGCTATAACCTAAGGGGTGGCTGATGGTGACAGTTAACATACTACCAGCATGTAGCCAACCCTATGTGGTCATGTAAAATAGTAAAAATATGAGGGATGCAATAGTTAGAAGGTTGGATTTTCATGGCTTTTAGTTGCTTATTATTGATAGTGATTATGTTTTAGGTCAATTTCCAATGATTTTTAGTTAGTTAGTGGTAATCCATGGAGAAGGATGCCATTTTTGTTGTAATGTTGTAGGGATTAGAAGAAGAGAAGTCTCAGGAAGAGCCTAGGGGTGATACGAGGCTATTGAGCCATGGGTCTGGATGCTGTGTGCACAGACCACTAGGAGTAGATGTAGGGTAGAAGAGAATACCTGAGAGCACAAGAACCATAAGTCTAAGTCTTAAATACATATCTTAAGATCAGTCTGCATCCCATAGACTGCAAGGTGTTGTATCATTTTCTCATGCTAGATGAAGAGCACCTTGGTGGCTTTTCCTAGATGGGTTTCCATGTTATCTCTCATGTTTGAATGAATAGTTGATGTGGTGAATGTTTATGTAAATGGTTTCTATTTTCTTTCTTTATAATGCTAAATCCTGCTTAAATCATTCATGTTAACTCGTAATCAATAGATGAATGATTGGAAAGGCGACATTGACATGAACATGTATATATCAGCCTATATGCTTCTTTCTTGAGTCATGACTAGAGTCATAGGTTGGTTGGTATGAGTCAGCTGTGCCACATAGGTTGCACTAGTGGTGAGGTGGAAAGAAAGAGCTAGTCGCACAAGACTGACTCCTCTGTCCATCCATCATGTTGCCTTCATTGAACTCCTTGGCTACGATCCAAGGGACTATAATCCCTTGACAATAGTGGGGACATGGTTCCAACAGTTACCCATCAAAGAGATGTCTCAGGTGAGACTGTGCCTGCTTTGCAGGTGTTTTCGATGAGGCTTGCTTTGTCGGTCCTTTATCTCAGGTATTTGTTGGGTTAATGGCCTGCATAGAACCTGGGTAGCGCGAGTTAAGAAAAGTGGCCAACACCTTGGATACTAATTAAATCCTATTGCAGTGTGATGAGTTGAGTGTACAAGTTCTTCCATGATGATTCAGGGAAACTCAAGTCTTTCTTTTGGGTTGATGCAAGAGACTTTTGAAGGGACTTTAAGTTACTGATGTTGAACCTTGGGCTAGATATGGGTAATCCTCCAAGATATCATAGTTACCACCTACTCTACTTATTGACATGCATTATGGTCCACATCTCTCTCCATATGGGAAGATTCAAGTTTGATAGGCAGTTGATGATATGCTAACTTTGTGTATATTTCTCATCCTATTCCACCTTGACTATCTATTGCTACACTTCATTGGTATAGGAATGCATCATCTAAGTTAACTATTGAGTATACCATTATTGCAGAGTTGTGTATGATGAAATGAAACAAGTGGGAGGCTTCCAATTTAACGATTTCCCACTACTGATAAATGGATATAATTTGTTGAAGGTATAGAGCTCTTCCTATGTTTGTGGTAAAGTTTCCTTATGGTTTTGTATAATTGTTTTGTAGGTGTCCTTGGATAAAAAGGGAACAATATCAATTTGTGTCTAACAAATATACAAAGTTTCAAGCAAGTTGTTACAACTATGTCATGATAGGTAAGCTATACAATGAGGAATAAGAGGGAGAGAGAGTGACAAGTATGAATTTTGGATATCCTCCTCTCATGAATCCTCCATGATGACCTTGACAAGAATTATAACTATTGTTTCCTTATAGGTTGTACTAAGTGAAGAAGACTGTAAAGGGTCTTCACCACCAATACTACCCATTTCATGTATTATGTACTCAATGGCCTATCTGCATGAAATGCTTCTATACACAATCCCCTTTTCATCTTGCTCTAACTTTTTTGGTTATGTTTTTAATTTTATTCCATGGAAAGTATACTTAACCTCATGAATCACTAGATCCCCTAGAATAATTCTTAGGGTCTCAATCTTGTCATCTTAAAATTTTATAACTAGGGGATTTGTTGCAGGATACTCAAAATCCTAAAAAGAGTTAAGAGTATTAACAAATGAAACAACTTCATGTTGGTATATGATCCCTTCTAACTCGGGGATCACTGAACCCCTTGATGGAGAGCATGAAACTTATGTAATACGAAGGATAGTTGTTGGAACAACTAAATAAAAATATGAACCTCCTATGATAATATTGGGTGGTTGTAGGGTCAAGGATTTCTAAACTTTCAACTTGTTTGGGGTAGTGTCTTATAAAAATTAAGGTACTAATTCAAGATATTTTAAATTATTTACTTGAAATATACACTAAATAAAAAATAAATGACAAGAGAACAAATAGAATCTCTAACACATGAGATTGAGGAATCTGTTTTAGCTCTAGAATGGATTGGATATATGTTCTACTTCACTATCCTTACAATTCCTTATGGTTTCCTCTTTGGTGAATATCTTCTTATGTCGTAGGACTTGAGCTGTAATTTATAAAACATGTAGGTGGCACATGATGGTATTTTAGACTTACACACTCTTAACTACTGCAAAACCTCCCTATCATTTTTTTATTATATAACATAGTATGGGAAGGAACTGGATTAAAACATATCTAGGATAGCTTTGATGAGACACACAAAGGTGTTTCCTCTTTCCATGCATAACAAAATTTCAGTTGCACGTACATCTAAAAGGACCTTGGGAATCTATAGGATGGGATTATTAACTAAATCCATACATTCAAACCACTTCTCGAATGCTCAATTATTAAAATTTGAATTGTAGGAAGCAGTATGACTCTTCTAGCGTTCGAACAATAATGATGGAAATTTATGGCCTTTGGGAGTGTATCATTTCCACATGGCTAAAGTTCCCAACATATATCCAAATTTAAAATAGCTACAGGTAGCATGAGAACTTGCACAACTGTGCATCAAGTTAATAAGGATAAAATTGCACTAGTTCAACTCACCACTTTGGATTTAAAATTCAACAACAAAGAAGGTGTCTAGCTTGCAATCACCTAGGATCTACTTCCTCATGAACTTTCCAGAAATTGGTTGGAAATAAAAATTAACCTATGGACTGTTGATTAAAGAAAATGATTACTCTACGACCACATCTCTTATTACCATACTAATTTTATATACTTTGATTATATTTCCTCCATTTTTACCTCCCACCCCCCCTAGAAAGATGAAGACATCCTAATTTTCCATGGATAGGATTAGTATTAGAAAGTGTATGGCATTGGCATGAATGGGGTGTGTCTGTTTGGGTTCATAGGGTACTCCCAAAAGACCGAACACCTAGAGAAATAACTTCACACAAATACATCACAGATCAACACACCGATTTTTGTCACATGGTTAAAACCCTCAAGAGGGAAACAGTCCATGGCCCTAGGCAAATAGCTACTTGGATAAATTTATTATGCAAAAGAAATAAATTTACAAATGATCTTCTCATAATCGATTAACTATCCAAGGAACCTCCATGATATTTAAATAGAGATCATGAGCCAATTGGGTGTTAAGTCACAGATCAATGGTAGATATGACCTAAGAGAAGTTGAACCATCATATCACTTTATGTCTAGAACATATCATGACCGTCAGATTAGAATATTTACAAATGCATACTAATGCATACTAAAGAAACAACTTTACCTAACAAATATATTACGCAAGTTGATCTTAACTAAATCCTAAATGTCTAAATATCCTAACCTCCCCCCTTAAGAAAAACTTGGGATAGGATTGAAGGATTTACAAAAGTGACACTATTAGGAGAAGGAAGGACGAATTAGAGATTTCCCTCCTTAATGACGCATTCCTGAACTCCTAACATAGATTGAATTTTAGAAAACTTTTATTTTGTAAGAGACTTGGTAAAGATGTCTTCAACTTGATCATCTATAGGGAAATATAGCATTTCAAGAACACGATCATGAAAAAGATTTCTGATGAAGTGCATGTGTAGTTCAATGTGTTTTCTGTGTTGATGCAGAACTGGATCTTTGGCAAGCTTGATGGCACTTTGATTGTCACACCAAAGTGGAGTAGGCTATTGTTGCTCAAATCCAAACTCTGATAGGATCTGTCGAAGCCATAAAGCTTCTTGACTGGCATTAACTACAGCTGGATATTCTGCTTCTGTTGAGGAAAGAGAAAGAGCTTGTTGTTTTTTTCAATCCCAAGTGATAGGTCCATATCCCATACTAGAAACATAACTTGCACTAGAATTTTGATCATCAGGATCACCATCCCAATATGAATCAGTGAAACCAACCAACAAAGGTGTCCCCCTTGTACTGTAATGAATCCCAAAATGAATTGTACCTCGAATATATCGAAGTGTTCTTTTTGCTGCTTTCTAGTAAATTTCATGAGGTGTTTACATATAATGAGAAACACAACCAAAGACAAAGGAAAGGTCAGGACGGGAATGAGTCAAGTATAAGAGACTACCCACAAGATGATGATACAAGGTGGCATCTACTTAAGGGGAAGTACAACTGGAAGAAAGTTTGACTCTAGAATAAAAGGGAGAAGGGGACAATTTACAATCTTCCATGTGAAAGCGACGAAGAAGGTCACAAGCATACTTAGACTGGGAAAGACATATTCCTTCTTTGGTTTGCAAGACTTGGAGACCAAGAAAATAATCCAAATGCCGTAAGTATGACATTTCAAAATTTTGCTTCAGACTGTATTTCACATGGGTTAAGGGTTTAGGGTCACTACCAGTAAGAATAAGATTATCAACATAAAGAACAAGTATGATGAGATGGTTTCCTACTTTCTTGGTATAGACATTGGGGTTAGAATTGCATCTAAAAAAAACAGTGTCAAGGAGAAAGCTATCCATTTTGGCATACCAAGCTCTAGGAGCTTGCTTAAGGCCATATAAGGATTTCTTAAGGCAATAGACAAGGATAGAGTTATTATGAACATATCTAGTAGGTTGTTCCATGTACATTTCCTCCTATAAATCACCATGTAAGAAGGAAAACTTTACATCCATTTGATGGACTTCACAGTTATGTAAGGCTGGAAGGGAAAGAACAAGGAAGATGGATTTTATTTTTGCGACATCAGCAAAGGTTTCATTGTAGTCAATCCCTTCAACTTGGAAAAATACTTTGGAAACTAACCTTGCCTTAAGTCTTTCAACACTTCCATCTGATGCATACTTACTTCTATAGACCCATTTACATCTGACAAGTTTTCTTCCTTTTGGAAGAGGAACAAGATCCCAAATATCGGTTGACATTAAGGAATGATATTCTTCATCCATAGATGCATCCCAATCTAGATTTCCTAAAGCTTCTACAAAAGTTTTTGGATCATGATTCTTGGAAACTTGAGCCAAAAGAGAAGAGTCTCGCTGAAACTAAGAACCTGTTCGATGTTGATCTCTAGGATCATCGGAAAGATCACCAGCTGCTTCACATGTTCAACTGACTGTTATAGTAGATTTCACCACACTAGGTGAATCACACATTGTATGGGCTTCCCCTGTCTCGCTGCAGACTCATTAGCCCCTATGGACCACTTTTTGTCTTTTGATGTATCATTGACCATCCCTAAAAACATTATAAAAGTGATATACGTGGCCTTTTCCCCGATAACTGCGTACATATGCGGATATTCCCATTATAGTCGCGTACATTGGGATGTGTACATAATCCAAAATCCTTTGGAGCGTTCCTTGACTTGGATCCGATTCATATGACTCCTGGCCTTCCATATGCCTTGAGATCGCATGGATTCGA
>LPNX011216261.1:159168-236909 GCA_001517045.1 Pseudotsuga menziesii
GACCCATCGAGGAAGCATTAGTGTTGGTGCAACTAGAGGAACATGAGCATGTGGAGGTGGATTTTTATCCTCCTTGTCATCATCAGAAACTAGAGTTGGAAACCTTTCAAGGAAGTTGGAACTAGAAGAAGGCACAATCTCAGAATTAGGGTCGCAGGCCAAAGATGGCACACCTACCAAGTTAGGCTCGCAGGCCAAGATATTTTCATCAAATTTAACATATATTCTAATTATTATATCATGAGAATGTGGCTAAAGAATTCTATAACCCTTTACATCTTCAGAATATCCAACAAATATGCACTTTTCACTTTTAGGATACAATGCTTTTCATTTTTCATCTATAATGTGAGCCCATGCTTCACTACCAAACACATGGAAGTGACTTACATCTTGTTTAATTTTACTCCATGCCTCTTCCTTTGTTATACCTTGTAAAATTTTACTAGGTGTGCAATTAACTATGTAATTTACACAATTTATGGCCTCAACCCAATATTCAAGACTTAGTCCCTTAGATTGGATCATACAATTAACCATTTATTTTAAAGTGTGGTTCTTCCATTTAGCTACACCATTTTGTTGTGGTGAATAAGGAACAATGTGTTGTTGTCGGATTCCTTGCTTAGTGCGGAAAGTAGTGAACTTTTTGTTAACATATTCTCCTCCATTGTCAAATTTTAACTTAATAATTTGATGAACATATTGTTTTTCAACAAGGGCCTTGTAGGCCAAGAACATGTTAAATACTTCACTCTTAATTTTTAGGAAGTAAACCCAAGTGCGTCTAGAGTAGTCATCAATGAAATTTAAGAAATATTTGAAACCAAAAAAGGAAGTAGATGGAAGAGGACCACACAAGTCACTATGCACAAGCTCCAAGGGAACTGAGGCATGCAAAGAGGTAGGTTTGTCAAAACTGTCCCCATGATGTTTTTCGAGTACAAAACTAGAACAAACACCATCCTTGCAAGATACCATCGGAATAATAGTCACTATATTGTCTTTACATAGTGGTTTCAATGAGCGATAATTTAAGTGACCAAATCGCTCATGCCAAAGTTTTCTCAAGTTATCACTATGAGCAACAAAAACTGAAGGAAAAGGTGATCACCCAAAGTTGTTAAATTTGTACATCCTGGTAATATCATCAACAATTCTCGTAGCAAGGAAATTTTGAGGATCTTTAAAATCCTTGATTACAACTTGGTGAGGTGTAAACATCACAATTTTACCTTCACCTAAATGAGTAATTTGATAGACTGATAAAAAATTGCAGGAAATTCTTGGAACACATAGTACATCACTAAAATGATCATTTTCTACTGGAACTGTTCCAAATCCTACAACACTTAGATATCTATCATCACCCTCAAATATTTTTTTGGTGTTACATTCATGCATAGTAGAAAATATGGCTTGATCCTTAGCCATATGAGAATATGCTCCATAATCAATGAGCCATTCATTTGAAGTAGAAGAAAAAGATGCAGTATAAGAGTAACCAGAAGCACAAAGTGTATTTCCATGAGAGGTAGATTATGAAGACAAATATAGGATGATGTGGTGCTTCCAAGGCTTCCATCTTCTTGAAACACTTAGATTCATCATGATTATATTTTCCACAAAAATTGCCATGACGCTCAATATTATTTCCTTTTGGCTTGGATCCTTTGTCATTTTTTAAACAAGGAGCTGACTGAGAAGGTTTGGGATCCTTGTTTGGCTTATTATTATGAAAATTTTGTTTCTTGGGAGGCTTCGACTTTTCTTTATGTTGGGACAATAAGGCTTTCACATATGTATCTGCATTGTTAATTATTCCAAGATGAATGAGATTATCTTGCTCTCTAATTAGGTAATCACAAAAGGATTCAAGGCTAGGCTCTTGATAGCTAGCTGCAGTCAAGGATTCTTTCATGGAGTAAAATGTATATACAAAAACAGAATATGCAGGTCCAAGTTTGGAAATAATATGATACCTACATTGTTTTTCTTCTTTCTTAATCTTGCACTCTTCACATAAGAGTCTAAGAGTTTATACTTAGATAAATAATATTGAGTGCATGAAAAATAACTTGGATTCAAAGAAATCAACTCATTATCAAGTTGATGACCTTGAATTTCATTGTGTTTATCAAACATAGATTCCAACTTTTCTCAAGCTTTATCAAGTTCATCAATTCCAAATATGTGGAATCACAAATCAGTAGAGATTGACATCCCATTCAATCCATGAAAGAATCACAAAAAGAACCCCCTTCTTCCCAAGATGAACCTTTGACAATCACTTACAAGAAAGTTTCTTTTAAGTGAACCACTTTTGTAAAATGAGTGATGTTCACTTTTACAATAATGTTGCTTTAAATAGTGCGGCAATAAATTAAAAGACTTAAGTGACTCACTTTTATTTTATTTTATTTAAGTGAGATGCACTTTTATAATAAAATAACGTGAAAATAGAAATTGCATGCACTAAAAAGTAACTTAATAAGACTTGAACTCAAGACCTATTAAGGAATAAAACAACTTTGAACCAAGTGAGCTAAGTTTGAAAGGTACGTAAAAGAAGGGAAAGAGGAAGGGATTTTTTTTTCTCTTCTCTCTCGGTCTCCGTGCTTGCCTTTTTTCTTGCAAATCACAAGAAAAAATGAAAAACAAAAACAAAAAATAATTTCCACACTATGGGGTTAGATCTTGTTTAGCTTTCGTGGAAAGTCTATGTTTTCAAGTTTTCCCATTGTTTCTGATTTACCGTGATCACGCAAGGTGCACAGCAAAGACCATACATAGCCGAGAAGACAAAATTCCCTTTATGTTTATGATTCACCACGATCGTGCAAGGTGCATGACAAAGAGCATATGCAGCCAGGGAAGGCAATAGTCCAAGACTAAAACAATAAATATATAATAATTAAAATGATAAAATATGAGATATTTAAAAACAAAATAAAACAAATCCGCCACTGTAACATTATACCTTCAAATTTTCCGAAATGGGTGTTTCTGGATTAAATCGAAACGATTTTCGATGAAACGAAAACTATTTTCCAATGGAAACAATACTTCGAATGCAATGGAATAACTCCCATAGGCCAAAAATACATAGAAAATCCATAACTAGAAACTCTTTCAAATTTTCGGCAACACCGGTTCCATATCTTCATCAAAACTGGAAGCGGCTCTTCATAAACACTCTGATACCATGTTCGAGTTCACAGGGTACTCCAAAAAGACTGAACACCTAGAGAAACCACTTTACAAAAATAGATCATAGATCAACACACCGATGTTTGTCATGTGGTTAAAACCCTCAAGTGGGAAACAGTCCACAGCCCCATCCAAATAGCTACTTAGAGCAATTTGTTATGCAAAAGAAAGAAAGTTACAAATGAGCTTCTCATAATTGATCGACTAGCCAAGGACCCTCCATTCTCTTTAAATAGAGATCATGGACCAATCGGGTGTTAAGCCATAGATCAATGGTAGGTATGATCTAAGAGAAGTTGAACCGTCGGATCACTTTATGTCTAGAACATATCGTGACCATTGGATTAGAATATTTACAAATGCATACTNCACACTTTAACTAACAGATATATTACACAAGTTGATCTTAAATAACTCCTAAGTGTCTAAATATCCTAACATTTTCTAGTCCAACCATAAGGACTAGCCATGAACCCTTTTTATCAAAACTTAGCGCACTTCATAATTTTACCAATGGTACCAAAGATTGGTAGGCCTCCTAGAAATTCCAATGTCAATTTGCACATGGGATTAAAGGAATAATTCCACAATATAACTAGATCACTTGTCTCTAGTGGTACATAATCAACGTATAAATCGAGTTTCATATCCTAGAATAGGCCCACATCAAAGAAATTGTTTTCAACCCACATGGAATCTTCCACTTTCCCATGTAAGTCATTAATGAACTCCACCCTCAAGTAATATATGTTGGATCTATTATAGTTTTAATTTAGTCCAATCAGGTTAGATATCTAAACTAAGAGATATAAAAGCATAGCAATACATAAGAACACAAAGATTTTCCTTGGTGAAACCAAAAGGAGAAAACCACGTAACTTCATAAGAAAGGTAGTGTCTCTTAGAAAAATGTCAAACCGATATAGAATACCCAAATATAATATGTCTTCAACACCTTCTTCTTCTCCTTCACTGGTGGACTTGTATTTCTATCTCTTCAGCGAACTTGCTTTAGTGATGCATGTCCAAATGAGGGAGGTGACCTCCCTATTCAATCTTTATAAGTGACTCAATAAAATACCCAACTGGGATAACTTTCTAACCTAACAGGGTTTAATTCCCTCTTGGGAAACTCAAAATGCATTTTACAATATTTCTTCTAGGGGTTATTTCCCCAACTTACAATGGAAGTTTTATCTCGATATTCTAGCATGAACAAATACAATAATGACATCTCCAAAAAAGGGAAAAAAATCTATGATGGAGGTACATTAAATCACAATAATAATATACAATATAATATCTTCTGAAGTTACATTTTCAACAACACTAGCTCTTAACTAGGAAGGTATTCTTTTGAGCCGGTCATCATCATAACTAGAAACAGTCTCTAGACATCATCATAATAACTGGATTATGATCACTAGATCATCATATTTGGATCATCATCAATGGATCATCATCGTCACTATAGCATCAATTCTCATCTTAACTATTGACATCTTTCGTATATTTCTATCCTAAGAAGTTATACAGATCCAACCATGTTCCATGTTTTATGTAGGCCTAGATCCCTTCTAGGAATTAATCAAAATATTTGTATAGTTCCATGTTGGATGTACCTCATACAATTCCAGTCATTTTTCATATTGTATGTATGTTGCATTTCCAGTTGTGTTTCATACTGGTTGCCTTCACAAGGTCAATCATGTTTCATATGGAATGCATATCTATATAGTGCTAATCCTTTTCCATATTGGATTCCTTCATAGGGTCGGTCCTATTTCATAATAAATACATACCTCTATAGGTCCATTCCTTTTTCATTCTAGATTCCTTTGTAGGGTCAGTCCTATTTCATACCGAATGTGGATCTCTACAGTGCCAGTCCTTTTCATACTAGATTCCTTTAAATAGTTAGTCATGTTTCATATTGAATTTGGATCTCTGCAATGCCGATCATTTTTCATACTGGATTCCTTCATAGGGTAAGTAATATTTAATCCTTAATGCATATCTCTGTATTTCAAGTCCTTTTCCACACTGTATTCCTTCATAATGTCAGCCTTATTTCATACTAAATGAGGATATATGCAGTGCTAGTCCTATTTCAAACTAGATTCCTTTACACGGTCATTCTAATTCATACTAAATTCATGCATAGCACCATCTAGGACTTCAACACTCCTTATTCGGATGGAAACAGATCTTCACAACTCCAAGATTGTTCTCGATGTACTCAAACTTCACTCTCACCATAGGTTTGGTCAAAACATCGATTTTTTTCTCATGTGCTTACAAATATTGGAGATTCACTTCTCCTCTATGCATCATATCCTAGATATAGTTATACTTAATCTTAGTGTGCTTCAACTTGTCATAGAACTCCGGGTTCTTAAAAAACTTCACACAACTCTGGTTGTCACAGAAGATACAAGTGATCTGTAACTCGAGGTCAAACAAATATGATAGTAGCTTATGAAGGCATACTTCCTCACAACTAATTAAACAAGTCACAAAGTACTCTACCTCGGCTATACTCAGTTCCAAACTTGACTACTTCCTATTAAACCAAGAGACCACCCTAGTTCCCAAACTAAAGTAGTGTCCTGAATTTCTTTCTCTATTTGTGCTACCACCTTCCCAATATGAATTAACATAAACATGTAGGTTAATGTTATTATTCATTGCATATTGGACCTATACTCAATTTTTCCCTTCAGGTACCTTTCTACATGCTTTGAAGCAACCATGTGAACATGTCTTAGATATGTCATATGCTGGAATAAACTGTTCTCTGCAAACCATATATCCGACCTTGTGTTCGTCATCAATAAATTAATCATATACCTGTATATTGTGTCATCAAATGTATCTAAAGTAGGATCACAAAGAAACTTAAATTTGGATGCCAGCGGTGTAGCCTCACAATCCAACATATCGAATCTCTTCAAAATCTCAACTGCATGTTTTCCTTGGATAAGGAAAATATCCTCTGCATTCTACCAAACCTCTATTCCCAATAATCATGTCAATATTCTCGAACTCTGAGATATAATATGGTCCCTCGCTTTGAAGTGAAGAACCATCCACCCTCTACATATTCAAATTTATGTATTGGGACATTCTACACTAGAGTGACAGGTAGCTTCCTTTGTTGTTGATATTTTGTGTATCCATCTACGTTATCTTTCATTGTCACTAGATACCAAGATCCTCTATCTTGAAATTTTTTGAAAGTTCTTCTTACACCCATCTATGAGCTTCTCATTCTCTATATGATTCCATATTCAACCTTGTAGAAAAGGTTAATATCTCCATCACTCTAGGTGATCCTGAAGTTCCTCATATAACTGTATGTTTTATCCCATGGGTGATTCTTGGGCCTTTACAAATCCTTCTACACACATGTGGTTCTATGATCGATATGAACTTCTACTTCACTGAAGTGTGTCTTTCCAATCAACTAAATCTTTCTAATAGAAACCATGAAACTTTCTTTTTATTTCTCTATGCCACCATATTATGTATTCTGGATCTTATAGATCCACTTGGAAGATACTACCAACTTTTATTTAGGTCTCAAAACCTCATCCTGGACATCATTCTTCATGATCAGTTGGTACTCTTCAATCATAGCATCATTCCATTCTTTCTTCTTGGATTATTCTTTATAGTTGGAGGGATCTACATCAATCATGTTACACAATAGTGCCACATAATGGGAGTTTTTTCTAGAGGAAAGTTTCCTATGGCTAGGGTTTAAGAGGCCATCAACATACTGGGGTTAAAAGAGAGATGAAAATGGTTCTGCAAGTATATATCAGCAATATTAGATATTGGAATGTTTCATACCTTAGCCAAACGAAGGTTGATCCAAGCTGCCCTTCAATCCTCTTCTTGCTCCTCTTGCTCCAGGAGACCCGGAAAATGAATTATACCTTCCTCAAACCAATGTGGCCACATATAAAGAAATGATAATCAAATAAACATGAAATAATAATCTGATTAACATCATCATATGATCAAAAACAGATATTCAATCACACATTGAACAATGATTTGGGAAGAAGAAGGACATCACATCTTTATTAATCATGAAAGGAAGTAAAAATATACCTTCTCTTCAAGTTGGGAACCTCATGAAACCTTGATATGGTTCTAATGCTTCTCTTCTCCAAAGAACTCAGCCTCCAAGCTCTGCAACACAAGGAGAAAGCTTCTAGGGAAAAGGTTGGGGGAATGAGAGTCCCAATTCCTCTAGCATGACAATGCAAAAGTCCAAGTCCACTATCATGGACCTACATACCTCTATTTATATTATTTTGAATATACAGGGTTAAAGGAAAAGTATTTACAACTAAAGGAGTTAGTTTCATAACCACCCAAACTACCCAAACTTCGAAAAACTTCTTTTTTTGACATCTACAGGAAGAACACACGAGTTGCAGGGGCGTCAGCCGCGTGTTTAGGGGATACATGCGGGTTGCAATGAAAATAGTCACATATGAAACACTAGTTTCAATGAAAATAGGCATTTTTTATGGAACATGTGGGTATTATGTATAGCAAGTCGTGTGCAACATGTGGGTATTCTTAAGGAAAGTCGCATGCATATCAAATATCTCCTTTTTAGGGTATTTCAGGGAATTTTCAGACTTTAGTGTCTTCTAATTTTTTTTAGCTAACTCAAATACCTTTCCAACAGTGCAAAGAGGAGTTCAAACAATGTTATGAAAATCCAGATATGGGTCCTCCAATATAGGTGGTTTTTCAGTTAGTTTCATGAAGTGTCGTCATGGAAATGTCGACATGCGACAAAATCATGGGAAAGTGGTAACACGAAGAGATGTGTTATTTTGAGCTATAAATATGCCCCATAATTTATGAGGTTATAGGGGAATATGATAGCCTAATTACATTATAAAGGAAATTGTTGAGTATGGAGAGAGCAGAGAATCCAAGATCAAAAGGCTCGAACAAAGGTACCTGAAAGAGAGATAAATGTCAAACAAAACTGATCTCTGGGACATACAAGTCCATATACAAATCATCATGATAAATATAAAGGTGGATCCAACATATGTATTGTTCGGATACAGGGTACTCCCAAAAGACCGAACACCTAGAGAAACCACTTCACACAAATGAATCAGAGATCAATACACCGATGTTTGTCACGTG
This sequence comes from Pseudotsuga menziesii, assembly GCA_001517045.1. Taxonomy (NCBI): domain Eukaryota; kingdom Viridiplantae; phylum Streptophyta; class Pinopsida; order Pinales; family Pinaceae; genus Pseudotsuga; species Pseudotsuga menziesii. The sequence goes on from LPNX011216261.1 coordinate 167,563, forward strand.
GTTAAAACCCACGAGAGGGAAAGAGTCCACGGCCCCAGCCAAATAGATAATTGAAGGAATTTATTATGCAAATGAAAGAAATTTACATGAGCTTCTCATAATTGATCAACTAGCCAAGGACCCTCCATTCTCTTTAAATAGAGATCATGGACCAATCGGGTGTTAAGCCACGGATCAATGGTAGGTATGGTCTAAGAGAATTTGAACCGCCGGATCACTTTATGTTTAGAACATATCGTGACCATCGGATTAGAAAATTTAAAAATGCATACTAATGCATACTAAAAATACACACTTTACCTAATGGATATATTACAAGAGTTGATCTTAACTAACTCCTAAGTGTCTAAATATTCTAACATCCCCCCTTAAGAACCACTTGGGATAGGATTGAAGGATTTACAAAAGTGACACTATTAGGAGAATGAAGGATGCCTTAGAGCCTATATTCCCTTAAGGACACATTCTTGAACTCCTAACATAGATCAAAGTTTATAAAACTTCGCTTGTGTAAGAGACTTGGTGAAGATGTCTGCAACTTGATAATCTGTAGGGAAATAGAGCATTTCAAGAACACGATCATGAACAAGATTTCTAATGAAGTGCATGTGTAGCTCAATGTGTTTGCTATGTTGATGTCAAACTGGATCTTTGGCAAGCTTGATGTCACTTTGATTTTCACACTAAAGTGGAGTAGGGTGCTGCTGCTCGAACCCAAACTCTGAAAGGATCTGTCGAACCCATAAAGCTTCCTGACTGGCATTAACTGCAGCTCAATATTCTGCTTTTGTTGAAGAAAGAGTAAGAGATTGTTGTTTCTTACAAGCCCAAGTGACAGGTTCAGATCCCATACTAAAAACATAACCTGCAGTAGACTATTGATCATTAGGATCTCCGACCCAATCTGAATTAGGGAAACCAACTTACAAAGGTTTCCCCCCTGTACTGTAATGAATCCCAAACTGAATTGTACCTCGAATATATTGAAGTATTATTTTTTCTTCTTTCCAGTGAATTTTGTGAGGTGTTTGCATATAACAGACAACATGACCAACGACAAGAAAAGGTCAGGACAGGAATGAGTCAAGTGTAAGATACTACCAACAAGCTAACAATATAAGGTGGCATCTACTTCAGGTGAAGTACAAGTGGTAGAAAGTTTGAATCCAGACTGGAAGGGAGAAGGGGCTGGGTTAAAATATTCCATTTGAAAGTGATGAAGAAGGTCACAAGCATACTTAGACTGGGAAATAAATATTCCTTCTTTGGTTTGCGAGACTTGGAGACCAAGAAAATAATGCAAATGTCCTAAGTCTGACATTTCAAAAAATTTCTTAAGACTGGATTTCACATGGGTTGAAAGTTTAGGGTCACTACTAGTAAGGATAATATCGTCAACATAAAGAACAAGCATGATGAGATGGTTTCCTACTTTCTTGGTATAGACATTGGGGTCAGAATGGAATCTAGAAAAAACAGTGTCGAGGAGAAAGCTATCCATTTTGGCATACCAAACTCTAGGAGCTTGCTTAAGGCCATATAAGGATTTCTTAAGGTGACAGACAAGGATAGAGTTATTCTGAACATATCTAGGAGGTTTTTCCATTTAAATTTCCTCCTGTAAATCACCATGTAGGAAGAAAAACTTGACATCCATTTGATGGACTTCCCAGTTATGTAACATTGCAAGAGAAATAACAAGGCGGATGGAGTTCATTTTTTTGATAGGGGCAAAGGTTTCATTGTAGTCAATCCCTTCAACTTGAGAAAAAGATTTGGAAACTAACCTTTCCTTGAGTCTTTCAACAATTCCATCTGATGCATACTTAGTTCTATAAATCCATTTACATCTGGCAAGTTTTCTTCCTTTTGGAAGAGGGACAAGATCCCAAGTATCATTTGCCATTAAGGAATGACATTCTTCATCCATAGTTGTATCATAATCTGGATTTCCTGAAGCGTCTACAAAAGTTTCTGGATCATTATTCTTGGAAACTTGAGCCAAAATAGAAGAGGATAGCTAAAACTGAGAATGTGTTTGATGTTGATCTCTAAGATCGTCGGCAAGATCACCAGTTGCTTCACATGTTGAACAAACGCATCGAGGAAGCATTGGTACTGGTACAACTAGAAGAACATGAGCAGGCGGAGGTGGATTTTCATCCTCACTGTCATCATCAGAAACTAGAGTTGGAAACCTGTCAAGGAAGTTGGAAGAATAAGAAGAAGGCACAATCGTCGAATCAGGATCATAGGCTAAAGAGATTTTCATCAAATTTAGCATCTCTTCTAATGATTATATCATGACAATGTGGGTGAAGAATTCTATAACATTTTACATCTTCATAATATCCAACAAATATGCAATATTCACTTTTAGTCTACAATGCTTTCCATTTTTCATCCGGAATGTGAGCCCATGCTTCACAACCAAACACACGGAAGTGACTTACATCTGGTTTAATTTTACTCCATGCTTCTTCCGGTGTTATACCTTGTAAAATTTTAGTGGGTGTGTGATTAACTATGTAATTTGCACAATTTATTGCCTCACCCCAATATTGAAGACTTATTCCCTTAGATTGGATCATAAAATTAGCCATTTATTTTAAAGTATGGTTCTTCCGTTCAGCTACACCATTTTGTTGTGGTGTATATGGAACTGTGTGTTGTTGTTGGATTCCTTGTTTAGTGCAGAAAGTAGTGGACTTTTTGTTAACATATTCTCCTCCATTTTCAGATCTTAACTTACTAATTTGATCACCATATTGTTTTTCAACAAGGGCCTTATAGGCCAAGAACATGTTAAATACTTCGCTCTTAATTTTTAGGAAGCAAACCCAAGTGCGTCTGTAGTATTCATCAATAAAAGTTAAGAAATATTTGAAACCAAAAAATGAAGCAAATGGAAGAGGGCCACACAAGTCACTATGCACAAGCTCCAAGGGAACCGAAGCATGCTAAGAGGCACATTTGTCATAACTATCTCAATGATGCTTTTTGAGTACACAACCGAAACAAACACCATCCTTGCAAGATACCATCGAAATACTAGTCACCATATTGTATTTACATAGTTGTTGCAATGAGCGATAATTTATGTGACCAAATCGCTCATGCCAAATTTTGATCAAGTTATCACTATGAGCAACAAAAAATCAAGGAAAAGGTGATGACCCAAAGTTGTTAAATTTGTACAAACTAGTAATATTATCAATAGTTCCAGTAGCAAGGACATTTTGAGGATTTTAAAAAAAAATTATTACAACTTGGTGAGGTGTAAACGTCACAATTTTACCTTCAACTGAATGAGTAATTTGAATGACTGATAACAAATTGCAGGAAATTTTTGGAACACATAGTACATCACTGAAATGACCATTTTCTACTGGAAATGTTCCAGATCCTACAACACTTAGAGATCTATCATCGCCAACAAATATTTGTTTGGTGTTACATTCATGCATAGTAGAAAAGATGGCTTGATCCTTAGCCATATGATAAGATGCTCTAGAATTAATGAGCCATTCATTTGAAGTAGAAGAAGAAGATGAAGTATAAGAGTAACCAGAAGCACAAAGTGCATGTTCATGAGAGGTAGATTTTGAAGACGAATCTAGGCTGATGTGGTGCTTCTTCATTGCTACTTCCAAGGCTTCCATCTTCTTGAAAAACTTAGATTTATCATGATTATATTTCCCACAAAAATTGCAATGATGCTCAGTATTCTTTCCTTTTGGCTTGGATCCTTTGTCATTTTTTAAAGAACGAGCTGGCTAAGAGGGTTTGGGACCCTTGTTTGGCTTATTATTGTGAAAATTTTGTTTCTAGGGAGACTTGGACTTTTCTTTCTATTGGGAAAATAAGGCTTTCCCAGATGTATTTGCATTGTTAATTATTCTAGGATGAATGAGCTTATCTTGCTCTGTAATTAAGGAATCACAAAATTATTCAAGACTAGGCTCTTGATACCTAGCTGCAGTCAAGGATTTTTTCATGGAGTAAAATGTAGATACAAAAACAAAATATGTAGGTCCAAGTTTGGAAATAATATGATAAATACATTGTTTTTCTTCTTTCTTAATCTTGCATTCTTCACATAAGGTCTAAGAGTTTTATACTTAGATAAATAGTCTTGAATGCATGAAAAATCACTTGGATTCAAAGAAATCAACTCATTCTCAAGTTGATGACTTTGAATTTCATTGTGTTTACCAAACACAGATTCCAACTTTTCCGAAGCTTTTTCAGGTTCATCAATTCCAGATATGTGGAATCGTAAATCAATAGAGATTGACATCCAAATCAATTCGCGAGCTTCATCACATCTATTTGCCCATTTTATTTTCTTATCATCATCAGTGGGTTTTGTTTCTTTCCCTGAGGTAATTCTGAAAAGTACCCTACTTCTTAGAACATCCTCAATATGAGATTTCCATGAGAAATAGTTAGAACTAGTAATTATAATATAAGAAGGGTCGTCCATACTTGAAAATAATGGATGAAAGAATATAAACTAACTCCCTAGATGCAAAGAGCTCGAAAAATCGGGCTGTTTTAAAAAATAGGAACTAAAAACTGATTCCGAATAATGAAGTTATGCTTGATCAAAGAAAATGTTGAAGGTGTCCCCTATAGTGATGTAGTAGATATTAACTTGACCAACTAAGAAAAAGACCCCCCTTCTTCCCAAAGTGAATTTTTGACACTCACTTACAAGAAAATTGCTTTTAAGTGAATCACTTTTGTAAAATAAGTGATGTTCACTTTTACAATAATGTTACTTTTAAATAGTGCCGCAATAAAGACTTATCTTCTTCCTTTTCTGGCTTCAAATATTTCTTAACTTTCATTGATGACTACTCTAGACGCACTTGGGTTTACTTCCTAAAACTTAAGAGTGAATCATTTAACATGTTCTTGGCCTACAAGGCCATTGTTGAAAAACAATCTGGTCATCAAATTATTAAGTTAAGATCTGACAATGGAAGAGAATATGTTAACAAGAATTTCACTACTTTCTGCATTGAACAAGGAATCCAACAACAACACACTCTTTAATATACACCACAACAAAATGGCATAGCTGAATGGAAGAACCGCACTTTAAAAGAAATGGCTAATTGTATGATTCAATCTAAGGGACTAAGTCTTCAATATTGGGATGAGGCCATAAATTGTGTAAATTACATAGTTAATCGCACACCCACTAAAGTTTTACAAGGTATAACACCGGAAGAAACATGGAGTAAAATTAAACCAGATGTAAGTCACTTTCGTGTGTTTGGTTGTGAAGCATGGGCTCACATTCCCGATGAAAAACGAAAAGCATTGCAGCCTAAAAGTGAAAAGTACATATTTTTTGGATATTCTGAAGATGTAAAAGGTTATAGAATTCTTTAGCCACATTTTCAAGACCTATTAAGGAATAAAGACTTAATTTATTATGCCACTATTAAAAAGTAACATTATTGTAAAAGTGAACATCACTTATTTTACAAAAGTGATTCACTTAAAAGCAAATTTCTTGTAAGTGAGTGTCAAAGGTTAACCTTGGGAATAAGGGGGTTCTTTTTTTTAGTTGGTCAAGTTAATATCTACCATGTCACTATTGGAGACACCTTCAACATTTTCTTTGATCAAGCATAACTTCATCATTCAGAATCAGTTTTTAGTGCCATTTTTTTTAAAACAACCTGATTTTTCTATCTCTTTGTATCTAGGAAGTTAGTTTCTATTCTTCTAGCAATTATTTTCAAGTATGGATTCCCCTTGTGATATTATAGTTACCAGCTCTAACTATTTCTTATGGACATATCGTATGGATAATGTTCTAAGAAGTAGGGGAATTTTCAGAATTACCTCAGGGAAAGACACATAACCCACTAATGATGATAAGAAAATATAATTGGAAAATAGATGTGATGAATCTCATGGATTGATTGGGATTTCAATCTCTACTTATTTATGATTCCACATATCTAGAATTGATGAACCTGCTAAATCTTGGAAAAAGTTGGAATCTGTGTTTGGTAAACACAATGAAATTCAAGGTCATCAACTTGAGAATGAGTTGACTTCTTTGAATCGAAGTGATTTTTCATGGATTCAAGACTATTTATCTAAGTATAAAACTCTTAGACTCTTATGTGAAGAATGCAAGATTAAGAAAGAAGACAAATAATGTATTTATCATATTCTTTCCAAACATGAACCTACATATTCTATTTTTCTATCTACATTTTACTCCATGAAAGAATCCTTAACTACACCTAGCTATCAAGAGCCTAGTATTGAATCCTTTTCTGATTCCTTAATTAGAGAGCAAGATAAGCTCATTCATATTGGAATAATTAACAATGTAGATAAATCTGGGAAATCCTTATTGTCCCATCAGAAAGAAAAGTCCAAGCCTCCCAAGAAATAGAATTTTCACAATAATAAGCCAAAAGAGGGTCCCAAACCCTCTCAGTAAACTCCTTCTTAAAAAATGACAAAGGATCCAAGAAAAATGGAAAGAAGACTGAGCGTCATTGCAATTTTTGTGGAAAATATAATCATGATGAATCTAAGTGTTTCAAGAAGATGGCAGCCTTGGAATCAGCAATGAAAAAGCACCACATCAGCCTAGATTCATCTTCAGAATCTACCTTTCATGGACATGCACTTTTTGCTTCTGCTTACTCTTATACTGGATCTTCTTCTTCTACTTCAAGTGAATGCCTCATTGATTTTGGAGCATCTTATCATATGGCTCAGGATCAAGCCATCTTTTCTACTATGCATGAATGTAACAGCAAACAAATATTTGTTGGTGATGATAGATCTCTAAGTGTTGTAGGATCTAGGACAGTTCTAGTAGAAAATAGTCATTTCAGTGATGTACTATGTGTTCCAAAAGCTTCCTACAATTTGCTATTAGTCTATCAAATTACGTGTTCAGGTGAAGGTAAAACTGTGCTGTTTACACCTCACCAAGTTGTAATCAAGGATTTTAAAAATCCTCAAAATGTACTTACTACTAGAACTGTTGATAATATTACCAGGTTGTACAAATTTAACAAATTTGGGTCATCACCTTTTCCTTCAGTTTTTGTTGCTCATATTGATAACTTGAGCAAAATTTGGCATGAGCGATTTGATCACTTAAATTATCGCTCATTGCAACGAATATATAAATACAATATGGTGACTGGTCTTCCGATTGTATCTTGCAAGGATGGTGTTTGTTTTGCAAAACATCATCGAGACAGTTTTGACAAATGTGCCTCTTGGTACGCCTCAGTTCCCTTGGAGCTTGTGCATAGTGACTTGTGTGGCCCTCTTCCATCTGCTTCCTTTTTTGGTTTCAAATATTTCTTAACTTTCATTGATGACTACTCTAGCCACATGTGGGTTTAATTCCTAAAACTTAAGAGCAAAGTATTTAACATGTTCTTGGCCTACAAGGCCCTTGTTGAAAAACAATATGGTCATCAAATTATTAAGTTAAGATCTGACATTGGAGGAGAATATGTTAACAAAAAGTTCACTACTTTCTGCAATGAACAAGGAATCCAACAACAACACACTCTTCCATATACACCACAACAAAATGGCGTAGCTGAATGGAATAACCACACTTTAAAAGAAATGGCTAATTGTATGATCCAATCTAAGGGACTAAGTCTTCAATATTGGGCTGAGGACATAAATTATGCAAATTAGATAGTTAATCGCACACCCACTGAATTTTTACAAGGTATAACACCAGAAGAAGCATGGAGTAAGATTAAACCAGATATAAGTCACTTCCCTGTGTTTGTTTGTGAAGCATGGGCTGACATTCTGGATGAAAAACGGAAAGCATTGCAGCCTAAAAGTGAAAAGTGCATATTTGTTGGATATTTTGAAGATGTAAAAGGTTATAGACTTCTTCAGCCACATTTTCATGATATAATCATTAGAAGAGATGTTAAATTTGATGAAAATATATTGGCTTGCGAGCCTAACTTAGTGGGTGTGCCATATTTGGCCTACGAACGTGATTCGGGGATTGTGCCTTCTTCTTCTTCTTCCAACTTCCTTGACAGGTTTCCAACTCCAGTTTCTAATGATGACAGTGAGGATGAAAATCCACCTCTGCCTTCTCATGTTCCTCCAGTTGCACCAACACCAATGCTTCCTCGATGGATTTGTTCAACATGTGAAGCAATTGGTGATCTTGATGGTGAACCTAGAGATCAACATTGAATGCATTCTCAGTTTCAGCAAGCCTCTTCTCTTTTGGCTCAAGTTTCCAAGAATCATGATCCAGAAAATTTTGTAGAAGCTTTAGGAAATCCAGATTGGGATACAACTATGGATTAAGAATATCATTCCTTAATGGTGAATGATACTTGGGATCTTATTCCTCTTCCAAAAGAAAGAAAACTTGTCAGATTTAAATGGATCTACAAAACTAAGTATCCATCAGATGGAAGTGTTGAAAGACTTAAGGTAAGGTTAGTTTCCAAAGGTTTTTCCCAAGTTGAAGGGATTGACTACAATGAAACCTTTTCCCCTGTTGTAAAAATGAGCTCCATCTGCCTTGTTCTTTCCCTTGCAACCTTACATAACTGGGAATTCCATCAAATGGATGTCAAGTCTGGCTTCTTACATGGTGATTTATAGGAGGAAATTTACATGGAACAACCTCCTGGATATGTTCAAAATAACTCTATCCTTGAATGTCACCTTAAGAAATCCTTATATGGCTTTAAGCAAGCTCCTAGAGCTTGGTATTCCAAAATGGATAGCTTTCTCCTTGAAACTAGTTTTTATAGATGCCATTCTGACCCCAATGTCTTTACCAAGAAATTAGGAAACCATCTCATCATACTTGATCTTTATGTTGATGATCTTATCCTTACTGGTAGTGACCCTAAACTTTTAACCCATGTGAAATCCAGTCTTAAGAAAATTTTTGAAATGTCAGACTTAAGACATTTACATTATTTTCTTGGTCTCCAAGTCTTGCAAACCAAAGAAGGAATCTTTCTTTCCTAGTCTAAGTATGATTGTGACCTTCTTCGTCGATTTCACATGGAAGATTGTAAACCAACCCCTTCTCCCTTCTAGTCTGGAATCAAAATTTCTACCACTTGTACTTCACCTGAAGTAGATGCCACCTTGTACTAGAAACTTGTTGGTAGTCTATTATACTTGACTCATTCCCGTCCTGACCTTTCCTTTGTCATTGGTCATGTTGCCCGTTATATGCAAACACCTCATGAAAGTCACTGGAAAGCAGCAAAAGGAATACTTTGATATATTTGAGGTACAATCCAGTTTGGGATTCATTAGAGTACAGGGGGGAACCTTTGTTAGTTGGTTTCATTGATTCAGATTGGGTCGGCGATCCTGATGATTGAAAGTCTACTGTAGGTTATGTTTTGAGTCTGGGATCTAGACCTATCACTTGGGCTTGTAAGAAACAACAAGCTCTTGCTCTTTTTTCAACAGAAGCAGAATATCGAGCCACAATTAATTCCAGTCAGGAAGCTTTACGTCTTCGACAAATCCTTTCAGAGTTCGGATTCGAGCAGCAAAATCCTACTCCACTTTGGTGTGACAATCAAAGTGCCATCAAGCTTTCCAAAGATCCAATTCTACATCAACGCAACAAACACATTGAGATACACATGCACTTCATCAAAAATCTTGTTCATGATCATGTTCTTGAAATGCTCTATTGCCCTACAGATGATCAAGTTGCAGACATCTTCACCAAGTCTCTTACAGAAGCAAAGTTTTCTAAACTTTGATCTATGTTAGGAGTTTAGGAATGTGTCCTTAATGGGGGATAGGCTCTAATTCCTCCTTCCTTCTCCTAATAGTGTCACTTTTGTAAATCCTTCAATCATTTCCCAAGTTGTTCTTAAGGGGGGATGTTAGGATATTTATAGACTTAGGAGTTAGTTAATATCAACTTGTGTAATATATCTGTTAGGTAAAGTGTGTTTCTTTAGTATGCATTTGTAAATATTCTAATCCGATGATCACGATATGTTCTAGACATAAAGTGATCCGACGGTTCAACTTCTCTTAGATCATACCTACCATTGATCTATGGCTTAACACCCGATTGGTCCATGATCTCTATTTAAAGCGCATGGAGGGTCCTTGGCTAGTTGATCGATTATGAGAAGCTCATGTAACTTTCTTTCTTTTGCATAGTAAATTGATCCAAGTAGCTATTTGTCTGGGGCCATCAACTGTTCCCCTCTCGAGGGTTTTAACCACATGAAAAACATCGGTGTATTGATCTGTGATTCATTTGTGTGAAGCGGGCATACTAATGCATACTAAAGAAACACACTTTACCTAATCGATATATTTAACAAGTTGATCTTAACTAACTCCTAAGTGTCTAAATATCCTAACATGTATAACCAATGAAACTATCATGGTCACTTAATATGCAGAAAGGTGCCATATCAAATCTAAAGGAGTCATGGACACAACTGAACAAGGCGGATCCATGATCAACAATCGATCATAGCCACAAAAATACAAGGTGGATCTATGCCTCAGCAAAATCTCATATGAAGTGTGAGAAGGTCTTGCGCAACTAGGGAAATAGCAAAAAATGACGATGCTACACTCGGCCCAAGGTCTTCAATCCAAACTTCCCAAAAAGGTACGAATCCTAACCATATGAATACAGTAGTTGAAGTTGAACATGGAGGAAACCATTTGATTACCTATCAATAATGAGAATCGTTAACAAACACGAGGGAAACCACCATTAATGAAAATGGTCCCCAAGGTACCTAGTACATTATAACAAGTGTGAATACAAGGGCTTGAAGTAAAACAATTGAAGAATCCATCGAGTAGGAGATGTTAAGGTATTCCCACTACCCAATAGCAAGGGAAATTTCCACTAATGAACACGATCCCCAAGGTACTGTCATAAACTCTAAATCTCATTCCGAGAGAAATATGTGTTGCAGTTGATAGGAAGAGATCCGTTGGAAGGAAGGAATTAAGGAAGCCTTCATCATCCAGCATGAGGTAAGTCAAAGACTAATTGGATCTAGAACTGGTACTGAATTTCATGACAAGGACCACCGAAGACATGATGTAATGAACTGATTCCATGGAATGGCCAACACAAAAGGTTAAGGAAACTACAGAATGGTTGAAAAAGGTTTAATCCTTGAACAATGAGCATGACACAAAAGTGACTTAGGAATATTTTGACACAAAATGACCAACGACACAAATATGTAATGTTGGATACATTGAAAGATTCCCCATATAATTGGAAAAGAGACCAACTGGAGGACTAAAAAACTCTTAATCAGGATAAGGTCAAAATACTAGGACCCAACTGTAGATAGACTCAAAACTGGTGCTTTGTTCAAGAAGACAAGACTTGCTTCCATGATGTAAAATACATGTGAAAGAACTTCCCTTCCCTCTTTCTTGTGAAGGTTTAACAAGTCCAAGAAATCCAACTCAGGACCTTCTTCATTTTTGGAAAGCTCGAAGAACAGACAAAAGACTGCTTAAAAAATCACTAATTCATGGATTTTATGAGCCTGAATTAGTGAATGTTCGACGATGTTTTCATAGTTCAGAGATTCTGAAAACTCCAAAGAAGACATCAGGGGGGGATTTTTCATAAATTTAGTCTCCTAAGTACGAAAAAGTATAAATTAATATAGAGGAGAACTCTCTTAGTCTAGGTGAACTAAGGCACACCTTTTTCATACTTAGTCACAGAGGTCTGAAAAAGGTTAAATTACCACCTACCCAATGCTCCTTCAAAAGCAACATATAACCTGAGTTTAATGAGTGTGAATGAAGGCAATATCACACAGAAATATCCATTTGATTAGGAGAAATGGGGCTTACAATAGTAAACTTAATTCTTTGTTCTTTAGGTTTACGTGAGCATGAAAAAGCCACAAAGAAAACATAGAATATTTTTCATGTTTGGGTCTAGAGCATGAAAAAGAGAAAGCTAAGCTCATACTAGTTGTTCCTTTTTCGAAAGTTTAGTCCCTCATGCCTGTAAAAGTGATAAAAATATGCTTGAGAATACTCTTCTCAATTTTGAAGAAAAGATAGTGCTCCTCTTTTGTAAATATTCCACATGGTCTGAAAAAGTGATAAACTACCACCAATGTGGATTCCTGTTCACATTTTCTTAACGATATGGAATAGACAAGTTTACTCGGTATTCAAGTCTATTTTGGAGAGTCATACCTGGGCCTAAATAAACTCCATATATTTCTTGGGAAGTTTTAATGAGTCTAAAAAATTCAACTCACGTCCTCCTCACTGTTTTTAACGAGCTCAAAGGTGAACAGAAAGAATGCTATAAATGCGAGGAGATGAGTGTCATAGGCAGGAGAAACTAGTTGCAAGCACGAGGAACAAACCTATGCATAATGCAAGGAACATGAGCAATATAAACACACTTGATTAACGTCTGCTCAAGGTAAAGGGTGTCAAGTTGCAAAGGAAAAATGATACAAGGATGTATGCTGATGAGAATATAGATGAGGGCTTATATAACGAGCTAAAAAGGGTGGAAGCCAGCATCAGGCTCATAAGTGTGAGCAGGGTACATGCAAATGTAGTTACAAATTTAACAACAAGACACGGGTAGTAAATAGTTGTGAATCTAGCTAAGAATATTGTCTCCAAGAAACAACAACATCAGGATCATATTCAGAAGAAAAGATCTGATGTAGGTCACTTTGGCAGAAAAACATGTGACTTTGTTATCTTCTACAAAAGGCATAGTAAAAGAAGAATCAACCAAAGAGGACTCTATATTGCCAAGAACTGAGGGTTTATAATCAGTAATATCAATCTCAAAAGAAAAGAAAATATGAACAAATGAGATAGATTATGTAAGAACAAACTCAGTATCACAGCAGTTGAAAAATCTAGAAGAAAAATCAAACTCATCAGGATCACTGACTTGCTATTAAAAGGAAGAGTCAAATGACTCAACAAAACCAACATAATAAGAAAGATCAAGGTTATACTTATTCAGAAATAAACCAACATCCAAAATAAGGTTATACTGTATCAAAGACTCTAGGAAGACTTCATCCAAAGGAAGGAGATCATCCAAGATAGGACACATGTCTAAAATTTCAAATGGATTTACAGAGTGGAGAGAAGGCTCTGTTAGAATAATCAACCCATAGTTAGCTACCTTAGACATTAAATTAATCATTTTTGTCTTATTTGGCTAGTTTCATGATTCCACCTTATGCAAGTTGTCATCTACCTATCCATAGTGGTCAAACTTGCCTATTTTGACTCATGGAGTGCTTGGGAAACCTCAAGGAATCAAATTTGCTTTATTCCTGGCCTCCTAGGTGCCCTTATGCTTTTTCTGCAATATTGCCTGCTTTTTCAGTGCTTTAAGGAAATTGGGAAAGTTTGACTAGGTGAAGTTAACTAGTTTTTTGTCCTCCACATCCTCCACTCTTTTCTCCTATGAAAAGCATGTATGAGTTGTCCTTCCATCACCTTTTAGCTTGCCTAAGTGATTTTTCCAATTCGTGAGCTCCTTAGCTGATTTGGAAACTACTTTATGCACCTATGGGGGAATTGCTTAATTTTAGTAAGCCTGCTTTTGACTAGATTCGAATTGCCTCCTCATGCATTTGAATCCCTTATGTAATTATTTAATGTATCAGCCTATGTTATTACATGGTTGGCTATTGTACACTTATTCAATACAGTTTAGTGTTCAGCTCCATATTCAGTCTCTTTTGTGAGTGATTTTGCATGTACAATTGATAATTGTTGTGAGTGTAATTGTTCTATCACTGGGTTCAATTTCCACAGGCTCCACGGTCTATATAGGATGACTCACCTAGTCAACTGTTGGGACCAAGTGCCGAGAAGGTAAGCATGAAAACAGAGGCTGCTTCTGAGTAGAAATTGAACGCAAAGAACATGAGGACACATAGATCACCCGTGGAGGGTAGTGTCTATAGAAACACTGGGAATCAATAAAGCAAAGACCTCGTCTCTAGTTCGGTCAGGATAGGGAACAAGAAAATCCAACTAATTGATAGTGAAAATTTATTTGCCATGATTAAAGTACATCACATGAAATAATGTTGACACCACATCTTCTAGGGAATAAACATAATCACATCTGAGTAGAATATTGAAGTCCAAGGGGTCTTCTATCACCATGAATTCAACTAAGATGATTTTCCCACCCAAAGTAACAGGAGTTTGAATAATAATTCCCAAGGCTATACTAGTTCTTCTATCAAATTCCAATAACTAAATAGCAGTCGACACAAGGCTAGGAGATCTCATGCCTCGCCAAGCACAAGATGAAAAGATATTAACTTAGGCTCCTTCATCAATAATACAATGATAAATCGTGTATGGTTCAACTTTGACCTTTATCTGGAAAGGTGCATTTGAAGGAAGGTGCAGCTCAACTAGGATATCCAAATCAAAGGAAGTAATCCGATAGCTTGGTGGGGGTTCATCTGAAGAGAGTTCAGTTCCCCCTTGTTTCATAAGTTTTGAACTGGTAGTGAAGAAAATGTGACTAGCAGACACTTCACTCTCCAGAGGAAGAGTGGCATTGATCGATTCTGAAATCGATTCAACTGATTCGTGAAAGTCACTCTCCGAAGGGAGAGTGGGATTGGCCAAAGATGAGATTGGTTCAATCACATTAGGATCACTCTTTGAAAGAAGAGTGGATTGACCAAATTTGATATTGGTTATACCACTTGATGAACCAAAGGTTGAGTAGGTTGTTGAGAAACTATAGTTTTTTCAGGAGAAGGAAATTCTTGAGTCTCAGACCGCACTCTTCACACCTTTGCGATAGTAGGGAACATGTGAGTAAGATGATCTCCCTTGCATATATTACAAGGAAACTTATGTTTTCACTTCAAACGACCAATCTTATAAACATTTTCAACTTGGATAGCATTAGATTATTTTTTTCTCTTAGCATGACCTACAAAGGATGCGATTTTTCCCCCAGCATGACCAGTAGCAGTTGGGTGACTGGGTCCAACCTGAGTTAGAGAGGTTGGTTGGAGAAAAAATTTAGGATGTTCAAAATTAGGATGACCATGAAACCAAACTCTTTGTCCCTCTGTGATTCAAGGGAATAGATAAGTAAGGTGGTCTCCCTCACAAATATTACAAGGAAACTCGGGCTTGTGTTTTGAATGGTTAGTCTTTTCAACAAGTTCAACATGAATCGCAATGGATAACTTTTTGTCCTAAACATGAAATACAGAGACTGAGAGAATGCCCCCACCATGACTTGAAGAGGCTGAGAGACTGGGTCCAACATGACCTGCATAGGTTGGATGGGAACCACCATCATGAACAATCGAGGCTAAATGGTTAGGATCAACATGCTTTGCAGTAGTTGAGTGTGTGCCCCTAGCATGAGCTGCAGAGGCTAGGTGTTGAAGATCAACTTGACTTGTAGAGGTTGAGTGCTTAGATCCAACATGACTTGCATAGGTTGGATAGGTTCCCCTAACATAACTGCATAGGCTGGGTGGTGGAGTTCAACTTGACATGTATAGGTTGAACGGGTTCCCCCTTGCTTATGTGTCTTCTTCATATTCCTCCTTCTTTTACTCCTTTTAGATTGTCGGTTACTAGTATCACTACTTTCACCATAGGAGGTAGAAGGAGGAGGAGAAACAACTACAAGTGAAAGGGAAGTAGTGTTTTGATTCCCTTTATAAAAGGAGATTACTTGAGAAGCATCAAGAGCATTCTGGACAGTTGGAGTGGAGAGCAACCACACTGGTATCCCTAGGGTGAATCTAGGAAGATTCAAGCTGGCCATCAAAGGGACACCAACATTTGCTGTGAGAGGAATAATACAAGGAGTTCCCAGCATGGGGATCTCTTGGTTGGTGTTCAAAGGGGTGTTAGCCATAGCTTCAAACAAGGGGAAAAATTGTAAGGTTAACAAGTAGACAACAGTACAAATCACACACCTAAAGGAAAACTAAGTACAAACAAACCACACAGCACTCACTAAAATATTCCTAAAGCTAAACAGACAAACAGGTATAAGATATTCCTTCCAAAAGAAAGCTGATAGATAGTCAATTGGAATCCCTATAGATGTTCTTAGGCACAAGCAGAGGAATCACCCAACCTCCCTCCCACACATTCTACTGGGGTTACCTTCTAAGCCCATCTAAGGTAGACCAGAAATAGCCTTCCAATATACTTGTGTATGAACCCTAATGTCAGAGAGACTAAAGGTTACTGCAACTATACTGAGAGTCTGGAGGGACAGTCGCAATCCCAATTCATACACATGGGAAGGGTAGCAAATCCCAAAACCTTGTCAACATCGACACCACACAGGGCCCAAGAGGTGGTATTGACAGAAGTCCCCAAATGTGTAAAAATATTGGTCTACGCTTGAACAAGGAATCAGAGGGTTATCTGCTCAGTCCAGGTCCTCACGCGGCCTCGTGCATAACTCCCATTTGAGAGGAGCTTCCTAGAAACAATCAACATAGAAGAGTATTTACCTAGTGATTGGCCAACTATGTCTAAAATTAAATACTCGTGGAGAATTAAAACTCTCTAATCCACAAGTCTAGCCTAAGCTAGTTAGTGTAGGAGCCTAACAAAGAAAACTTACTAATAATTTTTAATTAGGTCGCTCTTTTTAATAGGATTTTTTTAGTCAGAGGCAAATGGTGTGAAAATTATGTGGTGTTTTGACTAAAATTTGAAACAAAATGACTAATCAAGGAGAAATTAAATGCAAAAAATAAAAAATATTCTCTTTCTTTTTCAAATAGAAAATTGAAAGCCACAAAATAACAAATTTTTTTTTTTTTCAAAAATAATGATATGCAATACATTAAAGAGAAAACTTTAATCTACATGCATATTAAAAAACTATATGTTATTTTTCTTTTTCTTTTATAATTGCAAAATAAAAACTACCTACAAACTAAATTATTCAGATAATAAGAACACAACAAAAGGAACTCTTCTATACAACCACCAAACAAACTCTAGAATTCCCTAAAGTTAGTATAAACCCTACTTGGGAGGAAGGATTGCATAAGAGACAAGTCTACAATTTTGGCATGGTGAAGTTAACCAACAATAGAAGAAGGAAACAAACACCAACAAGCTTTTGAATTCAGAAAAAGATCACTAATAAAGGTTGACCAGAAACATAAGCCAAACGACAAGCCAAGAAAAGAGGGTGGGGGGGGATGAGCAAAGAGAAAATACTAATGCTACAAAAGGACTTACAACATAGATAAAGAACACCCAAAAGAGATGACACTAACTCCCTGGAGTCATGCACTTGCAGAGGACCCCAAAATACCTACCAAACATCCCTCAAACAATAGAAAAAACGACAAAATGAGGAAAAAAAATTATTTCTAAGGCACATGCAGGTTGTACGAATGAAAGGTCAAGTGTCATACATGGGTTAATAGTATATCAAGTCACATGTACAAAATAGACATGCAGTGTTTTAGTTTGCAACTCGGGTATGGGTGGGAAAAGGCTTAAAAAAATCCGAAAACTACCTTAGGAAGGAAGGGGAGGTGTGCTATAAGACTGAGAAGGTGTTCCTAAGTGGAAATAAGGACCTGGAAACTTGAAAAAGACTGGAAGAAAGACAGAGAAACCCCACACAGAAAAGGCTCTCCCTAGCGGAGTCACCACTTCTGCTATAGAGGAAAGTTTCCTATGGATAGGGTTTAAGAGGCCATCAATGTACTGGGGTTAAACGAGAGATGCAAATGGTTCTGCAAGTTTATATCATAAATATTAGAGATCGAAAGGGTTCATACCTTATACAAATGAGGGTTGATACAAGCAACCCTTCAATCCTCTTCTTTCTCCTCTTGCTCCAAGAGACCTGCAAAACGAATTATAGCTTCCTTAAACCAGTATGACCACATATAAAGAAATGATAATCAAAGAAACATGAAATAATAATCTGATTACCATCATCATATGATCAAAAATAGACATTCAATCACACATTGAACAATGATTTGGGAAGAATAAGGACATCACATCTTTATTAATCATGAAAGGAATTACAAATATAACTTCTGTTCAATTTGGGAGCCTCATGAAACCTTGATATGGTTCTGGTGCTTCCCTTCTCCAAAGAACTCATCCTCCAAGCTCTGCAACACAAGGAGAAATATTCTAGGGAAAAGGTGGGGGACAATGAGAGTTCCAATTCCTCGAGCATGACAATGCAAAAGTTCAAGTCCCCTCACATGGACCTCCCTACCTATATTTAAATGCTTTTGAAGAGATAGGTTAGAATTCAAAGTAGTTACAACTGAAGGAATAAGTTGCATAACCACTCAAACTACCCAAACTTCAAGAAACTTCTTTTTTTGACATCTAAAGGATGAACACGCGAATTGCAGAGACATCAGTCACGTGTTCAGTGGATACAAGTGGGTTGCAATGAAAATAGTAATGTATGACATGCAAGTTTCAATGCAAGTAGTCTCATATTTAGGGAATACGAGGGCATTATGTATAGCAAGTCGTGTGCAACACATAGGTTTCCTTAAGGAAAATCACGTGTACATCAAAAAACATCATTTTTAGGGTACTTCTTTGCATTTTCAAACTTTGGTCTCTTCTAGAAATATTTAGCTAACTCAAATAAATTTCCAATGTTGTACAGAAGTGTTCAAATGGAGTTATAGAAATCCCAATATGGTTCCTCCAATATAGGTGTTTTTCCAGTGACTTTCATGAAGTGTCATCATGGAAATGTCGACGTGCGATGAAATCATGGGAAAGTGGTCAGAGGAAGAGATGTGTCATTTTGAGCTATAGAAGAGTTTTTCATAGGCCTCTTTCTTTATCTAGAAGTCTCATCAGGAGAACCATACTTTTCTTCATTTTTGATGATATCTCATGCCTAGGTTGATATTCTACATATGTGTTCACCTACAAAGGTGGATCTATTGGTCTCTGAGACTTGGTTATATCATGATTCACGTATTCTTGTGAATTTATTTATTTGACTGTCATGGTGTCTATGATCCTAGGAGCTTCATGTTCCTCTTCATTTTTTCAAAATGAGTCTTATTTTAGTGTTATGTCTGAACTGTTGCCACTTGTTCTTTGGAAACCGATTCATCCTTCTTTTATTATAGATAATTGGACACGATATTTCCTAAAGGTCAAATTCAGTTTTTTTATTAGAAATATTTTATATTTTTCAAAACATATTAATAATGACAAATTCTTATTTATAAATACATATGTGACACAATGATGCAATTATTTTATCCAATGCAACATTCATCCATATCTCATATACATACATTAATTTTGTAGATGCCTTCTATTTCTACCAGGTCATCCTTAAGATTGTGCAATATTCCTAACATGTCAACAATGAGGTTTAATTCTATATAAGTAGCAATGGAATGTTGTACAACATCATAGGCTACTTAATGATCACATGCACATAGTAGTATACTATTAATGAATGCAAACATTCATAATTGATTTTCTGAATCTAGAAACATAAATATATAAAAAAATATCATACAACAATCCAAATACTTATCAATGTTTGTTTATTTGGTTTAATCCCTCTTGATCCTTTTATTCTTGCAGGAATTACTAGAGTCTTTTCCAGTGTGCTCTACTTCATCATATGATTTCGAGGACATGTTTTTGTCTTTATCATGCTGATAAAGTATTATATACCATAGATAACATGGGATTGTGTATAGGTCCTGAATCTAAGCATCGCTTTGATCCAACCAGCAGTTGGCATGTTGCCAAACCTTGACAAAGTATAGAACTTCAACTACTTCAACTACTTTGACTAATTAGACACGTTGAACATCAACTTTGTCAAGTCCAAACCTCAACACAATTGAACTAGGCAGACCTCGAAAATTTTTGCATTCGACATACAACATCTTGACATGCCTTTTCAGCACCCGTTAAACATTGAAAGAATGTCCCTGTCTTCCAGTCATCTGTGACGATTGAAATTTTGATCCAGCATGACTTGTTTTGTAACTAAACGTAACTGGTAGTCACCCAAGTATATTAACATTCTATATAAACATGTACATTTTTGTAACAATGAACCAACCTTCATGGAGAATAAGTAATAATACAAATTGGTTCGAATTCTTGCATATTGTCTATGTCCATTATTTCTATCGATAGTTTTTTTCATGCTTTACTTGTTTTTTTTCTATGCTTCCCCTATAAGAGATATCAATTCATTCATTCAACTATTATCCCCAATGTGCATCTGGACACGTCCTAGATCATTGGTATCAGAACCTAAGTTACATCAACACTTCCATCAAATTTATTTGAATTATGCATGTTCAAACACACTCGTAAACTCAACAACACAAGAATACACTTGCTTCAAATTCAGAAAATATGGCCAAAGAAGCAGACAATAGACATGCAACTAACGAGACAAAACTACTCATAGAAAAAACATTGGCTCTCCAATGGACCGAAATTTTCACCTAGTTCAGCGAGATTCTCATGCGATTTGCTTCGAACTACGGTAAATCCACAACGCAACCTCACTCCAATAAAATAAGCCCCTTCAAAGTGGAAATGAATTTGGACATACCAAATCTTGAAGGGACAATTAACGTAGAATCTGTCAATAATTAGGTACAACAAATGGGATCGTACTACTCTGTGAATCAACTCTCAGAAGCAGAAAATATTATCTTTGCATCCTTGAAGATGTCAACCTCTGTACACTATTGGTGGGAAAATTTATCTCCAAAGATGGAAATATAAGGAGACCCCAGAGACACATGGGTAAAATTTATCGAATACGTCCAAAAGGAGTTCAACCTGCCAAAATATCTTGAACAATAGTATAAGAAGTGGCAACGGCTAAGGAAATGGAATGACCAGTCTATGTAGAGTTACACCAATGATTTATATCAACTCATATCTACAATTGGCATCTAAGAAGAAGAGAAATTTCTTTTTCCTGAAGTACGTCAGTGGATTATCCCTATACATTCAGTAAGAGATGGAATTTTTAACTTTCAGTACACTTGCAGATGCATTCCTTTACACTAGCAATCTTGAAGCTAAAAAAAAGGAAAAACATGTTTCACGAACAAGCCAACATGTTGAACATCTTACAAGAAGTCACCGAACGACTCCGACAAGTTTAAGCACCCTTCTCAGCTGACTCTTTCAAATCCTAATTATCACAAGAAGAAATTTATGAAAAGACAAGAAGGATCACAAGAAATAAGCTCCTACCTAGAAATTATGTGATTATCACAATTCAACATGGCATGATACTTCAAAATGAAAATCTCGAAAGACATTTTTGGAAAAAATATCGACATCTGAATTGTGCAATAAAAACTAGGTAGAATATGATCTAGATGCATCAACCATCTTGGAGACCTCAACCAATCTAATAGCCTCAACTATCATCAATGAGGAGGAATGAGAACTCCTATTCCATACAAATATCTGGGCTCAAAAAAATCCATTACATCTGATTGTGGATAATGGTAGACAAAAGAACTTTGTTTTTGAATATCTTGTGAAGAAGTTAGGTCTTGCCACCAATCCACATCCTCATCCTTACAATATCGGTTGAATGAAGGATGGGAAAGAACTAAGAATCACATTCCAATGCTGACTCACCTCCTTAATTAAGCCTTTTGAAGATGAATTACTCTGTGACGTTCCACCGATTTTTGTAGATGATGCCTTGTTTGGGAAACCTTACCTATGGGATCGAAATATTACATATCAGCCACGACCTCAGAAAGTGATTGTCAAAATTTAGAATCAGTGGTATGACATACCAGAGTGACAACCTACATCAACGGTTGATATGATATCTTCCAAAAAAAAAAATAATCTTATCAATCATGCTTAGAATTTCTCACTAATTATGATAAAGCATCAACATTCCAGGAATATTGCAGCACCAATTCGACTCACTGACCATCGAAATTCTCGACATCAGCAAGAGATCAACCACATTCTTGAGGAATACTGGAACATATTTCAAGATCTGAATGAAGTACCTCTGCATTGTTAGGTACAACACTCCATTAAACTTGTTCCTAGTTATTCATTACCTAAAGCATCTGTTTATATAAGATCCATTATCAAGAATGAAGAGATTCGCAGAAAAATATAGTATTTGATCGAAAAAGGTCATATCTACCCGAAGTCCTCTCCTTATGGAAGTAGAGTCATCCTAGTTCCAAAGAAATATGGGACTTGTCACATGTGCATCAATTATCGAGCTCTCAATAATATTCTGGTAAAGAAAAAAATACCCTTTTCCATGGATAGATGACATCATCGATAGTTTGAAAGGTGCTAAGTTCTTTAGAAAACTCAACCTTAAGTCATGATATCATCAAATTTCGATCGATTCCATTCGATGTATGGAAAACAAATTTCAAGACCAAAAAGGAATTTTTTGAACGGTTAGTCACGCCTTTCATCTTAACTGGTTCACTTGAAACCTTCGTGAGATATATGGATGAAATTCTATGGCCTTTCATTGGATAATGTGTCTTTGTTTATCTCAATGATATCTTGATTTTCATTTGATCATGGGAAGAAAATGTTAGGAATATTTGACAAGTCTTTGACACTCTTCAGCAACATCGACTATATGTGAACATGAAAAAATGTTCATTTGCAATGACCAACATCAAATATTTGGGGTGTGTAATTGACTGTATAGGAATTCATGTCGACCCAGAAAAACTACATATCCTGAAAGATTGGCCCATTCCTCAAAACATTCATGAATTAAGAATTTTTCTCGGTTTGGTGAATTTCTATCGATGGTTCATACTTGGATTCAGCCACATCACATGGAATTTGAATCAGGTGACTAAAAGAAATGGGAAATCTTTCTTTAAATGGACACTAGAACAACAACAATATTTTGAACAACTCAAAAAAAAGATTTGTAGTGCACTAGTACTTTTGTTACCTGATTTATATCAGCCCTTTGAGATTGAGATAGATGCATTGGACTATGCTCTAAATGTAGTGATCACTCAGTAAGTTCACCCAATCATGTTTCATTTTGATACTTTCAATAAAATCATTAGAAGGTATTCATGTTTGAGAAAGAAATGTATGACATTGTGAAAGCTCTTAAGAAATGGAGACACTACATTCTTGGCAAGGAAATGATTATCCTCAATGACAGAAAACATTTCCAGTTCGCTCTGTCCCACTCAAAACTATAGACAACTCAAAAAGTAAAGTGGATTAATTACCTGCAACAGTTTTAGTTGGTAATTAAGCATCAAAAAGGAAAATCCAATGCCACAACCAATTTTCTTAGTTGACCAGCCATTACTCTAATGTCTACAATTATGAGTATGCAGGGTTACAACACCACTACTTGGTCACTATTGTATTCAGTAGAATGTGAATTCTCTACAGTTTATCAACAGCTTCAGGCCCAAACGTTGTGTACTAACGACTACTTCCTGAATGAAACCTTGTTATATAAGCTTGGACATCTTTGTGTACTAACCGGTGAGCAATGACAGACGATCATTTTAGATGTGCACTACAACAATACTGCAAGACATTTTGGAGTTTCAAAAATACTTGTTATCCTCCAAATTTTTTTTTAGTGGTATTCACTTAAATATTAAGTCGGAAAGTACATTTGATTGTGCGTGGTTCGTGACATTTCTAATCCACCCAATCAACGACAAGGACTATATACACCCCTACTAGTTCTTATTCGACCATGGGAATCTATTTCTATGGACTACTTGATGAGATATCCTATTACCAAACATCAACATGAAGTCATATTAGTAGTAGTCAACATATTTTGCAAGATGGATATACTTATACCATGCAATAAGACTATGACAACACAAAATATTGCTCAGCTCTTCTTCAAACATGTTTGAAAACATTATGTCCTCCCAACGACAATTATTTCTGATAGAGATGCTAGATTTGTCATGACCTTTTTGAAAACTCTTTGGAAACAGCTCGAATTGAGACTTTCTTTGTTGAAAACCTTTCATCTACAGACATACGTACATACGTAAGTTGTAAATCACTTGGTAGTATAACAACTTCATGTGTACAACCACAAATATCATCGAACATGGGATGACAACCTTCGATACATACGACATAGCCACAATCGTGCTCAACATAGTTCTACAGGAAATAGGCCCTTTCAGATATGTTATGGATTCCAACCCTCAGAGCCTATCCATTCGATAATTTCCTTAACACAAGTGAATGTTACCAATTTCGAAGGACGAGATGTGGAGAAATACTTAAAGTTCAGCGATTAAATATAAAACATTTAGAAGCAAGCACAACAAATGTTGCAACAAGCTAATGCAAAATATAAGGCCCAACGCGACAAGCATCATATTACTCATTCATAACAAAGTGGGGATCAGGTATGGTTACATATAAAGAAGGAGCGCTTCACTGGTCCATACAGAAAGTTGAAACCTTTGTGATATGGTCTATACAGTGCCCTTAAGCGGATTGGAGAAAACAATTTTCATCTTAACATTACCGCATTCCTTGGACTACATCCATTATTCAATGTAGATCTACTTTAACCATACAATGCACCATTGTTGGAAAAAAATGACTTGTAGAAATAAGAACCCGAATACATCCATACAGATGTTCAGGAACCTCATCTTTGTGACACCATTTTGGGATGACACATGTTCCATACAAGGATAAAATCCATTCCCTTGTTTCAAGTGGTTAAAGCTAAATAGAACCCCACTCAAGGAAAATGGTAATATGGTACTAAAGAATCCAACAAGTTTCCTCATCTGAACGAATACATAGTGGAGACCATTGTTTCTTAAGGAAGGATGAATGATCCAACTAGCAGTTGGCAGGTTGTCGAACCTCAAAAAATTCTAGCATTTTGATTATGTTGACTACTTCAACTGCTTCAACAGGTTAAACATCGAATTTGACAAGCCCTAACCTCAACACAACTGACCATGATATACCTCTATAGGTTTCATGCTCGGCATACAACATCTTGACATGCCTTGTTGGAACCTGTTTAACATCAACATAATGTGTCTTTATTCCATTCATGTGCAACAGTTGAACTTCCAAACTGTTTAACTTATTTTTTAACTGAAATTAATGGGTAGTCACCTAAGTGTCTCATCATTCTATATAAACATTTACATTATTGTAACAAAGAACCAACCTTCATGGAGAATAAGTATTAATAGAAAATGATTTAAATTCTTGCATGTTGCTTGTGTGCATTCTTTCTATCAAGAGTGCGTTTCCTTCTTTACTTGTTCTTTTTCTATGTTTCCTCCATAATATAGCTTGACTCATTCAGTCAACCATTGTCCCCGGTGTGCACCTGGGTATGACCTGGATCACCCTTCTTCACTCACAACTGCATCACTTATTATCCTAATAATGAGATGGATACGAGCTTGTTCTTCATCATGGTTTAAATCCTTCTATATTAAAGTACATATTTCTCATCACTTTAATAATTTTCTCTTGTTCTTTTCCTTTCTGGTTCATCATCTTTATCAATTTGAGCATGATGCCTCTTATTTTTTATTATAGTGGATCCTTTGTTTTTGGGGCAATATTTTACAAAGTGACCTTTCTCATGACATGTGAAAAATATAAGATTGGAGTAGTGCTTTTGAGGTCTATCATTCTTCTGGAATCTTTTGGACCTTCTAAGAGGTTGACTTTGCATCTTTCCTTCATTATTATTTTCCTCATCTATTATAGTTTGATCATCACTTTCTCCCATGTTCTCTTCTCTTGATAATAATTGTCCTTATTCTTGAGTTCATTCCTCCCATAGCCTGTTGAACTTGATTAGTTTCTTTCTGTCACATGTACCTTGAATGAATGAGTCCCATGACCTTGAAAGTCCATTCAAGGTAGTCATCACAATCTCTCCTTATCCAACATTTTCTTTAATGGAATCTAATTTCCCCTTGATATGAGAAACCATTGTGAATTAAGACTAAATGGTTTTTGAATGTTGGATATTCACATTCTTGGGTTGATTCCTTACAGTAATCTTTCAGTTGATGTTGTTTCCTTCAAATATCCTATTCAAAGCATCAAAAGTATTATTAAGAGTGTTCAATGATGATACCTGATGGATGAGGTTATCTTTAATGGAATATACAATAATTCTTTTATCTCTTATCATGCTCTTCTTTTGGTTTTCCTTTGACTCTTCTCCCTTTGGTTCTAGAACCCGCACATTGACATATTTGTCCAAGTCATTCTCCTCTAGTATAAGAGAGATTCTATACTTCAATGCTCATAATTTATCTACTCCTTCAATCTTATATTCAACCTTGGTGTTATTATTCATATTGATATGAGAACCTCAAATGGAAATAACAAGGAAATAGATATTACCAATTTTGAGATTCCCAAGGTTATTTTGGATCTGGCTGGCATAGGATTCCATAGAGAAACCCTAATTTTCCAAATTTGGAATCTTGAAATTCTGTCTCGATAGAAAAATACACCTCCTTCAGGTTGGTTGTCCAGTGAGGTCCTTTTCTAAATTTTGTGGAGGGGGACACCAAAAAATTGATTCCCTACTTTCCTCTTGTAGTCAAGAGGAGTAAAAAAATGAAAATATTCAGATATGAATTATGGCTCTACAAAATTATGCACTCTTCTAGGGAGAGTTGTCTAGTGAGTTCATTTTCCATATTTGTGGAAGGAGGCTCCAAAAAAATTGATGCCCTAGTTTTTCTCGGTAGTAGTGATGAGGTAAAAAATGAACTTCTTCAATATAAAAAATTTCTTCACCGAAAGATGTTCCTCCTTGAGGAGAGTTATCCTATCCCTCTTTTATAGAAATTTTGTGGAGAAAATTGCTAGAACTCGGAAGCCCTAGTTTCTACAACTACACAATACCTTCTTTCAGAGGGGCTCTAGTACCATGTTATATTTTTAAATTTAATTCAATTAGGTTAGATATTTAAACTAAATATAGACAAGCACACCAATACACAAGAACATAATATTTTCCTTGGGAAACTATAAAGGGGAAAAACTTCCAACTTCTTTAGAATAGCTCTATCACTTAGTACAATGCCAAACCAAGATATAATACCCAAAGATAAGATGTCTTCAGTAAATTCTTATTCTCTTTCACTAGCGCACTTGTATTTATCTCTCTTGAGAGCAAATTTTCATGAGTGATGTTTTTCCAAATGAGGTATTTCCCCTCCTTATTTATACTTTACAATTGATTGAACAAAACACATAAATTGGACGACTCCCTAACCTAATGGGGTCGACTTACCTCTTGGGAGACTCAAAATACATTTTACAATTATTCTTTTAGGAATTATTGACTCGACTTACAACAGAGGTTTTACCTCGATATTATAGCATGACCAAATACAATAATTGCATCCCTAAATGGAGGGAAAACATCTCCACTGGAGATATAGTAAAATAGAATAATAATATACAATAGAATATATTCCAAAGCTACATTTTAAATAACATGATGGAGTGGATTCCTTTGGTCTATGATATGATTTGTATGGTAGAAATTTTCTACCAAAATATTTACCCATAATTTTTGATCATAACTAATACACGAAGAAAACTCTTGGTCTGGTTCACACATAAGAATGACATCTACACCCTACAGAAACCCGAGGGAGACTAGGGTGGCGATCAATGGGTAGGAAAACACAAAGTTAGTACTTAGAAAAGGTAAAGGTATTTTGTTAGGAATGGTAATGACGTGAATTTATAGGATCATTTAATGAATAATGTTCAAAAGATAACATATGCTTCAATTTTTAATGCAGGATACGTTAATAGTGACCTGGCACCTAGCAACTTGAAAAAAAGTATAATCACTAAGAAAGGATCCGATAAATTCCTTTGATTTGAAATCCATGATGGATACCTCAATCATTTTAATGAGTTTAAAAATAAACCCCAATCTATACCCTAAAAATTGATGGAATTCAACACTAGTAGTGCATTATTCCCTCGAAAACATGAATTTTGTCTAACTAAACCAAAACTGATGACTCAAAGAACACCTATACTAGATGTTGCTAACACAATAGGGATACCATTCTAGGAAAATTTGAATAAAGAAACACATGTATTCAGGACACAACTAGAAACAAAATATATACCTAAGAACCTACCCTAACTCACTATTTTTAACAAGAGTGTCCCAAATTTAGAATTAATGAACTGAATTATAGGGTTTTAATACTGTGCCATTCATCCATACTAGACTAAGGAAACCATCATGTTGAAATGGAATAGAACACCCAAATATCCAAATCCACAATAAAAAATACAACAAACTAGGGACACTAAATTTTACCTGGGTTCTTAAGATACTTATTGTCATAGAGAATCACCAAATAACCTTTTGTAAAAATTGTCGGTCTTTATATTATGAACATGTCATGATTGTTTTCTTGTTTTTTCATTATGGGATGAAAAATTTGCAAGAAACCTAAATTCCTCCAACTGTATTAAATCTTCCAGGTTCTCTACAACTTGCTTATATTATGTCATATGTGTACTGTGAGTAATATATATAGTAGGAACACAAAATTTAGTAGGTACCACAACTTACTGTCCACAAACTAACTAGAATTGTGTGTTTTTATGCAATTTTTTTGAAGTAGTTCGATAAGACCACACTACCATAGGTATACACTCATACCAAACATCATGATTAATGGATAACACCTTAGTTAATCGCATGTCAAGAGTCTTAGTAAAATATTCTACTATTCCATTTACTCAAGGATGGTAAGGACTACTCTTCTAATGTTGAACGAGAAATTATTGGGTCTATGTGGCAATCGTATTTCTCATAAAATGCATTCCTTTATCACTATTAATACTTCTAGGACATATAAAGTGGAAAATAATATTCTCAAAGATATCGATCATTCATTTCTACAGAACAATCTTTCAAAGGCTTGTACTTGTCCCACTCGATAATATAGTTAGTTGTGTTAATGATATAGTGAGTTTTAAATGTTTTTCGAGATTATTAATAAGGATAATGAAATCGACCACCCATATTTCAAATGGGTGTAAAGCATGAACATTATGGAGGGGAGGCTCATGCCACCATTATGGTTTCCCAACTCATTGGCATACATCATAAGTGCGAGCATGTAACACCCTGATTTTGACCCCATTTGCATTAAAAATGTATATGATGTATATATTGTAATTAATCATGGTGTGGAGCTAAAGGAAAAATACCCACCATAGATTTAACATTTTATGTTTCGGCGATTAAAAATCATTTCCGATGGTATATTCGTGCTAGCCGACACATTATAATTTTTGCATCATGTAAATATGCATTTTAATTAAAATAACCACAACCAGCTATGTCTATGCAACATTAAAATATATGGGGGCATGGTTTTCCTAAGGATAAGGAGGGGGAAATATTTAACCTTTCGGGCCATTGGGGAAAAACCAAGTGTCAATTGATAAACCCATTTAGTTGTCACCTATCTTTTGTCTTACTCACCATTTATCCCTTGTCTCATTCAACAACCTTATTGTTTTATTCTTGTCTCAACTACCAAATTAAAATACTTTGATGTTAGTTGGGGCAGTTATTGCATAGACAGTGGTGTGTGGTAGGACTGTCAGTCCTTTCCCACATGCACACTCCACCAAGGACCATGTTCATCCTCACGTGGGAAGGAGGAGAAAATTCTCCGATCCCATTTTCCTTTTTCCTCAAACAGAGAACTGGGAGAGCTTCCTTACCCTCACAATTTTGTTGTGTGTAGTTCTCATTCATGATTTTGGGCCCTAGACATTTTCCCCCATCATCAAAAATCCACGTTGTGCTCTTTCTGAAACAGATGGAATTTTGTTGTGTGTGTGAATTTTGATTTTGGATTTGCTGTGTATTTCTTCCTCATGTGGAGAGTCGTTCTTCATTTTTTGGAATATGAGAATTTCATTCTTGTGATGTTCTTAGGGTTGGGTTCTTCCCCAAGGATTTCTGTTGCATTTCCCTAATGTTTGCCAAGCTGAAAATCATTTTTGTGTCTTCCAACGATTTAGAGGAGAGACCACATCCTCTTGGGTGTTGCTGTTGATTTTTTTTTGGCCATGTTAGGGACAAAATGTCCCTAGGATATGATTTTCTATTAATGGGTTGTTATTACCCTCCTTGGCAATTAGTTTTGTGGCTGAACTGATTTCCTCAACCCATAAATGGTGTATATTGCTGTGTATGCAATTTTTCTTTGGACTGTGTAGGAGTGGAAGGGAGTCTGCTTGACAAACCTAGTTTTTTGTAGGAGCCTCATAGATAGAGCTAGAGGGATGGATCTCTTCTCTACACTCCCTGAATAGCAATGGAAGGGAAGTCATGTCCTGAGGGACTGTGCAGCAGAGAAGGGAATGATTCCTTGTGTTGGGTGTGTGTGGATGTCTTAAGAGTCAAGCTAGTTCTGGTGTAGGAATCCTTAGCTCTTCAGTGAGCCCACTATCATAGCAGACAATGCTTCCATCTCCTGATAACCTGATAAACCCAACTTGTTGGCTTGGTTATGTGTTGTTGTGTCCCCTTGGAAGTCTGATAAGCCCAACCAAGTTGGCTTGGATTACGTTTGACATATATTTGGCTATGTGTGAGCCTCCTTAGTTTCCTTATGCTTTAGGGAATCATGCCCAACTTAGGGGTGGCAATGTTGCTAAGAGATTAAGGAGAACACTAGCCTATGTTTGGGTGGAACGTTGCAACGACATATCTGGTTGCGAGGCATTCTTATTCATGAGATAATTATTCTTGTGTTTAAATCCCCGCAAGTACATTTGATAATGAATTACAATGAACATGCTGAATGCATGGATGTATGGTTTTTCTTCCATTGTATGGTAATGATGTATGCATGTTTTAGTTCAAAGCATTTAAATTTTTTATGTGTATGTTCATGGGGATAGTTTCCTGGGTAGATAGAAGCAATCGGTAGTGTCCTCCTCGTTGGTAGGAGGGTCGGGGATGTTACAAAGCATATTCCTTAAAAAATTTGAAAACTATTGGCCACCACAATCTAGTTTATAAGACATTCCATGCCGTAGATTTCCCTCCTACATGGAATCCCTCAAATACTACATGAAATTACCACAATATATCTTGGTTTTTATGGTTGAGGAAAAATCTATAAGATCCCATCAACCCTTAATTTATATAGTTTTCATGCAATCAACTAAAAAACGACAATGAAAACCACTAAACGACATTTTTTAGTTGTAGAATAATGTTCTAGTGTATACACATAGGTAACAAAATAAGCAATCTCCTCCGAATAGTGGGGTATGTCCTCATGGAATCTATTGATTATGTTCATGATACATGATCAAGTGTTAGCGAACCTCTTCACCTTGAACCACATATCAAAAAATAAAACAAAATAAGGAAACACTATTCCAAGAAGACAAGTGGTGTCTAAAGGAACTATTACAACACTTAAGAAAAGTGCATTATTATGAAAATATCATAATGTATACTTAATCATACACATGACATATATCAACACATCATATATCAATACAAACCATAAAGTCATTCTTTTATAGTCTCCAGATCTATTAAACTCCCTTGAAGTGAGGAAAATTTGGTCCACAAATAGGGGTCATTGGTTCTAACCATATCCACGAAATACATGATGTCCCATAATTTAGTTGATATTCGCAGTCAATCCAACCATGGACTCATTGACCATTGATTCAATCCTTCAACTCTCCTAGTTTATCCACTAATAAACTACTTTAGTAGGAAACTGTTATCTATTGACTAATTATATCTAGAAGATCTAGGAGTGTGATGAACCTTCATAATGTTAGGTTCCAATAACTCCCCATCAACACAATGGCCTGCATATTTAGCAGATATAATTACATGCTCAAGAATCCCCCATAATTGTAGCTTCCTAAATCCCATCATAGATTGAAGTTTCACAAACTTAGCTCTTGACATCGACTTCATAAAGATATCAACAATCTGATCATCTATGCTTTAATAAATAAGTGATACAAAATTATCCCACACCAACTGTCTCAAATATAGAACATGAATTTCAACGTGCTTCATCTTTCTATGAAAAACATGATTATCAACTGTCTAGAACATATTATTCTTATTATAGTAATAACGGTCAATTCCTCACTAGGAAACCCAAACTCTTTTAGAAGATAACAAACCAAAACTACCTATGTTCCTGCATTGATAGTGCCATGATACTATGATTTTGTAGATAGGAGTGAGAGACCGCCTTCTATTTCTTACATGACCAAAAAAAATGTCTATAACTCATTCAAAACATATAGACAAAAGTAGAATTATTGTCATTAGTGTCAGTTGTCTAGTCGGAATCAATAAACTCAACCAATGGTTATTTACAACGACAATACTTAATACCATATTGATAAGTTCCTTTGATATAGAAAAAAATTATTTTTATGGATTTCTAATGGCTTTCTTGAGGATCCTACATGAATTGGGAGACCACACTAACAACAAAGGAGAGATTTGAACGACTGTGAATTAAGTAAATCAATCTATTGAACAATTGTTGATAAAGGGTGGAGTCAACTCATGGAGATTCACAGTATGTTGAGAAATTCACTCCAAATTAATAAGGTGTAGAAAAATTCTTGCAATCATCCATCTTGAATCATTTTAAAACACGGAAAGGATATTTAGGTTGAAAAATAAAGATTCAATTATCCATTTTTAAATTTAAATTCCTGGAAATAAATATTATAGACCAGGATCAATCATTTCAAAGGTATCTGTAAGTTGTCTCTGCAAATACAAAATAAGATTGGCATTACTTCCAATTATGACTATATCATCAACATACAATTCCACAATCAAGGAATAACCATGAACATGCAATACATAAATAATGTGATCAAATTAAGAACATTTGAAGCCAATATTGACAAAGAAATGATGAATATTCTCATACCAAGCACGAGGTGTTTGTTTCAAATCATACAACAACTTCTTGAGTTCACAAACAAGACTATAATCTGTTATAAAAGAAGAAGGTTGTTCCGTATAGTTTTATTCATGAATAAACATATTTTTAACATCCAGTTGATGAATTTCCCATCCAAATTGAGTAGTAAGGGACAAAATTAGTTGAACATAGTTCATCTTCGCAACAAGGGGAAGGTTTCAGTTTAGTCGATGGATTATTTCTTAGAGAATATGTTAGCTACCAAGCGAGCATTATGATGTTCAATATCACCATCAAAATTAAACTTAGTCTTATAGATCCATCACAATACTTCTTCTTGCGGTCAACTACCAAGTTCTAAAGTATGATTCTTCTTCAAAGAATCAATTTCAAAAGTCAAATCATTTTTCTAATATGGAAAATCTTGAGAATCAACATAACTATTAGGATCATATGCTTAAGCATCTAGATGCTACAAAATAATTATATTTTTTATTATGAGTGGTTCATAATGATGATGAGAAAATAGGAGGTGTGACTCCAAGTTTTGTTGGTTTTCCTGGTCAAGGGTTTTCAAGGTAAATATCTATGTATTATGTGTGAATGTTGTGGTGTAATATTTGTTTTTCTTAAAATCATTTGTATTCTTTACTTCTCTGCATATGTTTAAAAATTACACATCAGTGAAACACTTCCATGTTGTTTTTGATTGCAAGTTAGCATATCGAACATTTGGTCCATCATCTTCATTTGTTTTAGCAACCTACTGAGGTAAAAAATCCGGTGATGATTCATGCCATGATTATCACTTAAAAGAGTTAGTGTATCGATGTGTTCATTCATGGTATACCAACTACCAATCGATTCAGGAATGAAATTTGTCGGTTGGATCAAAAATCCATTTCATTCATGGTATACCAAATACTATTCGATTCAAGAATGAAATTTATTTGTCTGATCGAAACTCCATAGAAGTGTAAAGTCAATCAATATTCTTAAAGAATGTCAAATGGATCACCGTGCAAAAAAAAGAGGAGGAATTCAACAACTTATCACTTGAAATGTTCTCATCAAATATCATATTCATGTTTAAAATCATTTCTTTCTTGATAGGATGAAAAATTCGATAGGATTTTGATTCATCAAAATACCCCATCATGATACAAGCATGATTATTTGCATCCAATTTATCCTTGTACTTATAACTAATTTTTGGGTGGATTGATTGCATATCAAAAATATCAATTCACAACATAAATTATAAATGCAAGGTAACACCTATTTATTACAAGGTTATCATGCAAAGGCTATGCAATCCAAAATTTCCTCTTTTAGCATTGGTAATCTAATATGCATTGTAGTAAAGTAAATCAAACAAAATAAAAGTAAATTGAATAAAGTAAATATTAAACCTAATTCAAACTGTATAGAAAAATAAATTCACACCCACTCTTGCATAATTGAAACACACACACATACTTCTCTAGAAAGAAAAATCAAACTCACACTATGGTTGCAACCATGGTAATATACGAATCTAATACACTAGCATAATAAAAAAACTTGAATTAAAATTACATATACAAAAAAAATGAATCAAAAGAAAAAGAATTCTATGCTAAACGATAAGAATGATTTATTTTGATTACAAATTATTAAAGTGAAAGAACTACAATCTACATCAACAAGAGAGAAAGAAATTAAAGAATTACAATTTATATTACAAAAGAGATACAAAGAAATATAATTCTTATTTCAACACAAATTGGACATGTTTCTCTAAGAGTCCTCCCCTTGGAATTGAAAAGGAACTCTTATTTATAAATGAATTTTCCATAAAAAATAATAAATGAAGATCTAATATATCATCACCAAATTACTAATAAATTGGATCTGAAAATCAACTCAAATATAATCCCAAATCCTTTCCTAAAATTCATTCTATTTAGGATTCCTTTGAAGTGAAATTCGAATTTAGAGATGTGAGTCATCATCACATGCCCAAAAACCATCCTAAGTGAGTCCTAATAGCATTTAACTTGTTGGGTCCATCATATATTACATGTAGGCCTTCAAATATTTGTAAATAAATGATATACGCACTCTCATTCACCAACAACTTGTCCATTTTATCTTCAAATAATTTAACGTCATAATTTGAGACATATAATAAGAATATAAATAATGGAATTATAAAAATCCATCACCCATAATGAATATGTTCCTCTGTGGTGGCTTCGTGGAGTAACATAAAAAATAACAACATGAGTAATGGTAGTAGTAATGACTTAATAGTCCATCATATAAAAAAGATAAAGGATCCACTTTCGTTGATCTTGAACCATATGAGTTGTGGAAAATATATTGGAGTAACAACAACTGGTCTAGAGCTGGTTCTGCAAAAATCATCAAAGTCATCCATGTTGCAAAGGTAAATGCAAAATGTGTTAGTTTTCCAATGTTTAATCATAATTCACATGAAATACTAATAAAATGCAAATGGAAACCACCTTAGGTATAAATCCCGTAAATAAGGATAAAAATGGATTAATAAGCATTAGTACAAGGTCATGGGAATTCAAGAAGGGATTAAAAGTAGGGAAAATGTAGTGTAAAATAGGGACACTTCCACATTCCAACACTAATATGTGCCCAAGAAACACATAGAAAGGTTCTTATGTGTCGTTCAAAGGGTTACCTTGCTTTCCAGTTATCAAATGCTCTAGTTTGTACAAGGCTCAAGTGATAGTTTGAGCAGTAAATGACTTTTTTCCCAAAATTTTGTTGGAAGATATTTGGTCTACAGTTGGCACCGAACCATTTCTACCAAATTTCAATTCTTCCTCTCTACGAAACCATTTTTCTCATGGGATTGAGGAAAATATGTCTAACAAGAAATTTACTATTTTTCAAAATATATTGTTCAACCCATTGACTAACATATTCAAAACCATTCTATGATCTCAATTTTTTGATAGGTCAACCACATTGTTTTTCATCCAATTCCCTAAATTCCTTGAATATTTCAATGACATGAATCATATTGATCAAGAAATATACACATAGAATGTATTTAGTTCATGGATATAACTATGTGCATATTTGAGGGTCCAAGCTATAAAATATTCCTCCCTTGGTCCTCCTATTAAAACTATCTTCTCCCTCTCAACCAAAAACCTCAAAAAATTCACAACCAACCCAAGATTCACAAGAAATATAACCCCCTTTGACCCATTTTCAGTTACATAGTACCCTCAAATATCCACACAGCTATATCCAAAAACTAAATACACTCTACACAATGGGCTATGAAAATAGTCATGTTACTAAATATACCCTTGTAAATCTAGATAAATCATCAATGAAGGTTGAACCATACATCACACCTACTAATGAGGGTTTGTTCATGGAGCATAGATCTCTTTGAACAAGTTCTAGTTGGTTTTGTGCATGCCGTGATTTTTGTACATAAAAATGTGATTGATGATGCTTTCAAATAAGATGTCCTCTATAGTCTCCATCATGTGGAACAATATTTGGAGTACTAGTAACAATCATCTTGAAACATAAAAAATTTAGATATCCAAGTTGTTCATTCCAAATTCGACTTATGTACTCATTCTGAGCAATAAGTATCATTGGTCCAATAATCCAAGAAACATTCAAGGGATAATCATGGAACTTGTTAAGTATGTATTTAGGATCTAAATATCATGAAGCAATAGTTTCCCCCCCAAACCTCAATTTTTTTACGATAAATTGATTTAACCAAAACTCAACAGTCTTCTTAGTAGATGTAATTTGAGAAACACACAATAAATTATCTCTAAATATAGGCATATTATGGACATTAGATATTCGACCATGCTAGCATTCGACATTCCCACTTCCAACAACTATAAGATCATTATCATTAGCAACCTAAATATTTTTTTCTAGAGATTTGCTTAAGGGAGAGAATAGAGAAGAATCCTCATCCATATGATGAATACAGCTAGAATTTACTATCCAGTATATCTTAGTGTCACGAGCATGTAATGACTAGAAAATATTAATAGAGAATTTAAATTTTTCAGGAGGTTCGTTGATGAACTAACTAGTTGACGCACTATCTTCAAGGTGCTTGGACTTCCTTACAATTACTTAATTTTATTCCAGTATTTTTTCTCTATGTGTCCACCTTTTCCATGTTAGAATAATGAACCCATAGTTAGCTACCTTTGACATTAATTAATCCATTTTTGTCTTATTTGCCTATTTTCTAGATTCCACCTTATGCAAGTTGTCCTCCACATGTCCAAAGTGGTCAAACATGCTAAAACTGAGTCATGTAGTGCTTGGGAAACCTCTTGGAATCAATTCTTCTTTATTCCCGGCCTTCCTAGTGCATGTCTTCTTTTTCTGCTTTATTTCCTGCTTTTGCTGAGTTTAAGGCAATTAGGAAAGTTTAACTAGGTGAAGTTAACTTATTTTTTGTCCTAATCATCCTCCACTCTTTTCTCCTAATAAATCAAGTATGATTTTTCCTTCCATCACCTATTAGCTTGCCTAATTGATTTTTCCAATTCGTCAGCTCCCAGACAGATTTGGAAGTTTCTTTATGCACCTATGGGGGATTTGCTTAGATTTAGTAAGCCTTGTTTTGACCAATTCGAATGGAATCCCAATGCATTTGGATCTCTCATGTAATTATTTATAGTGGTAACCTATGACTTCATAGGGTTGGCTATTGTACACTTATTCAATACAGAGTAGTGTTCTGCTCTATATTCAGTCTCCTTTGTTTGCATGTGTAATTGGCAATTTTTGTGAGTGTAATTTTTCTAACACTTGGGTTCAATTTACACATGGTATCAGAGCCTTTGTAGCTCAATTTATCTCCTTCCAATTTTTTATTTCCGGTTTGACATCATTGACTGGGAGCATTCTGCTTACTGAAGGGACAATTTCTGAGCTATGGATCAATCTCAAAAGATCATCTTGACTCCATTTAATTTCTGTGAATCAGAGCCCAATGTAGCTGCAGATAAAATTAAATGGCACAACAGGAGGGATGATGCCTATGGTCTCCTATGTTTGAGCATATCCAGAGACCTCATTTTCCATCTTGATGGATTAACATCACCAAATGAAGTATGGGAGAAGCTTGTTGAGATTTTTGGTAAGATAGAAGAGATGAGGGGACATCAAATAAAAAATGAATTGATCTCCTTGAGTCCCAATAGCTTTGAATCCATCCAAGTCTACTTTTCCAAGTTCAAAGCCCTTGTTTTGCATCTAAAACAGTGTGGAATTGAAAAGAAGGAGGAGCAACTAGTTTTGGCCATACTCTTGAATCTTGGCCCTAACTATTTAGTGTTTGTCTCGACCTTCCATGCCACAAAGTTGATAGCTTGAGCCTGGAAAATGCCTAGCCTTTCATATTTCATGGAATCTCTTACACAAGAACAAGATAAATTGGTGATGATGGGCACCATCAAACCTTCCAAAGACCAAGCTCTGGTTGCTAGAGATTCAAGGGTGGATTCAAAAGGCAAGAAGAAATCTAAGAAGTCACCTAAGCAAAAGAGAGACAAGAACAAGTCTCTAGAGGAGCCCCAAGTTTCCAAGAAGAACTTTCAGAAGAAGAAGAACAAAGGATAAATGAGCAAGTGCGCATACTGCGGTAAGGGAAATCATCCTGAAAGATCCTACATGACGAGGCAAATTGACATGCCGACCCAACTCTTGAAGAAGAATGGCATCTCCCTTCCTGATAGCTCAAAGAAGAGGGAAGGAGGATCAAATTTAGAAGACAGAGACAGAGTTCATGCATTGGTTGCTGGCACATCAAGATCACCTAGTTTCATCATTGATTCTGGAGCTTCAAGACATATGGTTTCGACCAAGGAGGCATTCACCTCACTTGACATGTCGAAAGGCCACCAATAGTACTAGGAGATGACTCTCTCACTGAAATTTTAGGAAAAGGGAGGATTGATATTGACCATGGTAACTTCAGCAATGTATTGTATGTTCCAATTATTTCCTCTAACCTCTTATCAGTGTATCAGATGACCCACATAGGGTCTCCAAAGAAGATCATATTCTCCCCTGATGAAGTTGAGATCACAGAGATCTCAAGTGGTAAAGTCATTGAAAAAGGAGCTGCAAATCACACTTCGAAGGTATACATGTTCTCACACTTCCTACCCTACTCAAACCCCTCTTCTCTTTTGATTCATGCTAATGAGGAAAGCAAGCTTTGGCATGAAATATTTGGCCATATTAACTATAAGTATCTTTTTGGTCTTAATGAAAAGGAAATGGTCATAGGGTTTGTTACGGAGAGAAATTCCTATGGCTTGGGGTACCACAATAGACAGCTTGACTCCAGAAATCAATCCTTTCCAATATGCAAGAGAAATCAAATATCTAACACTAAAGGATCAGACCTTGTACCTTATTCCGAACGGTTGAAGTAGA
Organism: Pseudotsuga menziesii; assembly: GCA_001517045.1. Classification (NCBI taxonomy): domain Eukaryota; kingdom Viridiplantae; phylum Streptophyta; class Pinopsida; order Pinales; family Pinaceae; genus Pseudotsuga; species Pseudotsuga menziesii. The sequence continues at coordinate 207,081 of LPNX011216261.1, forward strand.
TCCCTGTTGAGCTTTCCAACTTCAGCTTGAATTGATAAATCACTTCCTCAACAACAAGTAAACAAGACAAGAATACCATATATATTGGTGTTAGATCTACTCTAGCATATATAATCAACAATGTATAAGCATTTGAAATCATCCATGGATAAAATATTCATTCAAACATACATTATTGGACAGGAAAAGATATTTCTATTAATATAAAATTAGATATTACAATGAATACAACCTCTGTCAGCACATCTGTGAATCGAAGAAACTGAATCCCCCATCTGGGCCTCCACCACCTCAATCATCCATCTCTCGATAACAAGCTCACACGCAAAAGGATAGCTTGGGAAGGACACCAAAGTGCTCCAAGGGACAAAGGGATGCAAACTCAAGAACAAGTTCCGACAACAATGGACTATAGTTTCTTTGCTCTCAATTTTCTTATGCCTTCAATGTATCCAAAGAGTTCCTTATATAGATTTTCAATGGGGTAATGAAAGGTCAAATCTGAGCGATCTCACGGCATATGGAAGGCCAGGAGACAAGTGAGTCAGATCCATGTCAAGGAAAACTCCAAAAAGGATTTGGATTTTGTACACATCCCAATGTACATGGTTTTAGGGGTTAAACCCACGTATATACGCGATAATGGGTTTAAAAGTCACGTATAGCAATTTTCACATGTTTATAGGGATGGTCTAGGAAACATCAACGAACAAAAAATGGTGCAAGGGGTCTAAGGAGTCTATAGAGGGATAGAGGAAGGCCATACAAGTGTGATTCACCTGGTGTGGTAAAATCAGCTATAACAAATGCCCCCCTAATGTGTGAGGTTAAAGGGGTCATACGATGGCCGAAATACATTATAAGTCCATCCTAGAAGTGGAGTGATGAAGAATCCCAAATGGAATACCAGCCACCCAATCATCATAGTACAATCATATAACTCTGCACATAACTGCAAATACATATAGCAGTCCCAGATACATAAGACTACAATGGCCATGAATAGGCATGATACAAAATATCACATAAGTGGTCATCGCCATGTACAATATACATAGATCAGAATCTCCATGATGAAGATATACAAAGGATCATGATATCCATAATGGATGAAGATATACAATGGATCAAGATCTCCATAATAGCTGGAAATGTCTGACATATACTGGATTCAAGTCATGAGAGCTGAAATATCATGAACACTGGCACAATCAAGGAGGTAGCATATAAGAGATGCCACCCATCTGGAAGGTCTTCTACACAAACCGCTACAAGTACAAGTCCTACTATGTGAATAGAGGTGTCAAGGTTGAACATAGTAGTCCATCGTCTGATTACTGGTCATTGATGTATACCGTTAATAGACACGATATCACTCACTGATAATGATAATGGGAATCAAGGTAGTAGAGTGCAAACTAACAAGTGTTAATAAATGTGTTGAGGTCGAACACTTGAGAGGATCCATCAATAATGAGACATTAATGTATTCCAAAAAAATGTCGATGGCGAGAGAACCTGCCACTAATGACTGCAAGTCTCAAGGCACTCAAAATTGACTCTATATTCCAATCCCAGAATAAATGATCTGAAGTTGATGGGAGGAAATCCACTGGAAGGAGGGAATTAAGGCATCCCCCATCATCCAACACAAGGTACTTAGAAAAGCTGTATAATGTGGAAGGACTCGATCATAAGGTGCAGTAACCAGTAACTGTACTGAGAATGACCGACATGAAAAGTCAAGATAACTGAGGAAGGGGCCACTCAGGTTTCAACTTCCTTTGAACAAGAGCATAACGACGAATGGTGACTGAATAAAGGCATCATAGAATCGATATACAAAAATGGGACATTTATATGACACAGGAGGCATCGACAGAGGATCCATGGGGACTGGAAGCTTAACCACTAGTCGATGGAGATAAACTCAAATAAATGAGTACAGCTCCTAAAGTCAAACTGTAAACCCAACCAATGAATGTGATACACAGTTCTCTGTTCAAAGGAAACACAACTTGACAATTGCCAAAGATAACATCTTTCCTTGTCCAAATTTTTGGTTTTTTCATTTTTTTTGACTTTTCCAAATATTTAAAGAGCTTGAAAAAGAATAAAACTGCTTTATAGTTATAGACTAGGAGCAGACGAGTGTCATATGGGAAAACAAACTAGTTTCAGGTAGTGGAACATACCTATGCTCAATGCAAGGATACATGTGTAGGATAGTGACACTCGGGGGAAAGTCCCCTCCCTGTAAAAATAGGGAATCAAGCTGCAAAGGATATATGAAATGGCTCTGCATGGCTAGACATGAGACAAGCTCGAGCTATATGGCTGAAACTCAATGTTAGGGATGTTGGCGTAAGGCTCAATAAGGCAGGAAAATCTCATAATAATGCAATTACAACTTGACATAAGGGAGTCCTGAGGGAAATAGGCCAGTAAAAGATCAAGAGGAGTATGAGGCACTTGCGAAATGTCATGGAAATACTATACAATGGGCTCCCACACCCTAAGGGACAAAATGTCGGCATGGGAACCAAATGCAAATAAAGCACTAACTAGGGTACCCATGTAAGGTCAAGCTCTACCACTCATATCATGCCACTTCTAAAACAGCAAGAAGGTTCCGTGACATAATAGAGTGGGTTCGTACCTAAGGCTATAATGAAATGGTCATAAGGTCATGCAAAATCCAAACAATGATGAAACCTAACCTATATGCGAGTTTAGACATGATACCTAAAATCGGCATGAACGGGTCAATCCAATGGCTGAAACAACACTCAAAAAGGTCTCCTGCATCATAAATTAGTCGAAAAATGGTCCAAAAGGATTAGAAATGGTCCAAACTATAGAAAAGGGGGTAAAAATTTTCAAAAATTTGAAAACATTCTATAAATAGTAAAAAATTCAAAACATTATAAAACATTTGAAATTTTTACCCATTTGAGCTCCGAACTTCAACAACGAATTCCAGGAGATCCAGGCGGCAAAATCCCCTACCATTTAATCCAGGTACTTACCCGTGCTCTACTCTTTCATTTTGATGCAAATTTTGTTAAATGCCATGGTGTATTTAGGATTCTAGTCTAGTCTAAGATGCGCGCTAGCTCCCATGTAGAAATTGAGGGTTTTTGCGCATATAGGGCTTGATATTTGCAGAAAACGACCTCAAAGTAGCATACATACGTGGTTTTTTAGCAAACAATTGTGTATGCAGCCGCGCTCAATGATTTTTAAGTGTTCTAATGTATCAAACTCAAATTTTATGTGTAGGATGGTCCTAGAATGGAGAGAACATGAACATGGTGATGTAGAAGAGGTAGTAAGGGCAGATCTAATGGCTCAACAAGCGTTACGTGCATATAGGATTTACAAATTTTGGTGTCTTGGTGGCTTAAGAGCTAAACTAGGACTATTGTAGATGTTAGTGGACTACTGGGATCTAGACTCAGATTCATTCCAGATAGGCGGGATGTCCCTCACCATAGAAGTGGAGGAGATATATTTTATTACTGGATTTTCCCGACGGGAGGAAGTCGTGAACCTACGCTCTTGCGAGCCCAGAGGTGGCCTGACTATAGATGAGTACATTGAGGTGTATTGCTATCTAGACATGGAGAAGGTGTGGAGTCAGATCCCAACTAACTCCATATAGGTGCTGGGCCTAAAGGCCATCCTACTGACACTGGGTAGGATAGCAGGCTTAGCTTCACTCCACCAGGCCTCGCAGCCTCTGATGTTCTATGTAGTGGAGTGCATGAGACCCACTATGTACGATTGGAGAACTACACTACTGGGCAACATGAAACACCAGTTCAGGGAGTGCAAGATGGGAAGAGTGCAAAACTTCGGTTTCAGTAGCATACTGAGCACGTTTTTCTTTGAGCATGTTCTAGGATTGAGCCCTAGAGTTTAGGTTCCTCTACACGGGGTTCAAGATCTATCCCAACAGCATTGGGAAGATGTGATGCAAAGACTGGTTGGAGATAGGGTGTCCAACCCTTATACAGTTGATTTCTTTCCATGGTGGCGACGACAGATAGTTGCCATCGATGACTACCCCTATGCGGGGATAGATTTTCGGGGAGACCCGAACATGCCGCTACCACCAGGATCGGCATACGGTGACATTGGTAATGAATCTCAACCCTCTTTTTAAAATTTTTGAGTTATTAAATTTTTTGTGTTTTCTGATTATGTGGAATCAAAAGACATGTTTTCGGGTGACAATACATAGTGACATCTACCATATGCAGGCAGATGTGGGACCAAAGTGGCCTAAAGGCTTCCCTCTTCATAGACAGAGGGGAACAAGAGACGATATCACGGGTGTGGATGCGGAGCGGATGCTCCAAAGCATTCATACCAACTTGGTGAGACTGACACACAGAGTACCCATGGTGCAAGTCGAGGACTTTCCTGAGGCCATGCAGTTCCAGGTGGTGGGTGTACCGTGAGCATGGGTGCCGCTATTTCGACGGCTAGCTAGAGCTGTAGTGACATTCCATGATCGCAACCTCCCTCCTCCTGCACAAGCTTAGATACCTAGGAATGATACATTTTCTACTACCGCGTATTTATATTTTGGTGGCTCGAGAACCCCATTTTTGTATTATGACACTATGTATTACCACATTTTGGATGTTTATAAAAACTTTTATGATGATCAATTTATTTATTTACATGTGTAAAAATTTATGTTTGTGATGAGCTTATTATGTATGAAACAAATTTCAATCTAACACGTAGTTAGCATATGAGTCAACAACTTGATTATTAATTCTTGGAACATGTATGTATGTTATATTGTCAAATTTCCATTCTAATAATCTCACATGTAAGAATATTCTTAATAATTTTAGATCTCTAACATTGTACAAACCATTAAGCTATGACACTACTAACTTCGAATCAAGTCGTACCGCAAGAGAGAGAACACCATGTGAAATGGCATCCCGTAGAAGCTCAATAACGACACTATATTCAGCAACATTGTTTGAATATGTCCATAAACATACGCCTCCTGAAGACAATACCTGACCCATAGGAGTATAAATCACCCAAGCAGTAGAGGCTGAGTGTTGAGTGTCATGGCTCGCACCATCCGTGAATCCTATGAAGGAGGAATATTACATTGACATCTACCAAAATAAATGGAAACTAATCACAAACCCAATCAGCATAAGAAAAAGACCTACCTATGCAAAATTGTACAATAATATACAATAACTAGACTTGGCTGAAAATAATGCATAGTACTTTTTGAGATAGAGCCAATTTCTAGGCTCCACCAAGGTCATTCCCTCATAATCCACTAACTCATAATGACCCTTCTCTAACACATGTTTAACGACGTAAGGACCACGCCACATGGGGTTAAAATTTCCTGCCCCCAAGGGTTCTTTCGGTTGATCCCACAAAAGGACCAAGTCTCCCTCACTAAACCTCCTTGGATGGACATACTTATCGTATTGGACCTTAATGCGATGATTATTTACTTCTAGAGCCACCAAGGCATCTCGGCGTTGCTCATCAAGTTGCTCAAGGTGGACCAAATGCTCCTCCAATGGTGAAGTGTCTGGTAAGAGTTCTATGGCTAGCTTCAAAGAAGGAATCTCACACTCAACTAACAATACCGACTCCACTCCATGTACAAGTTGATATGGAGAAAAACCCATGGCAGTCTTAACAGCGATTCTATAAGGCCACAAAGTAGGATATAACATAATGTGCCAATTCATCTTGCTTTTTGTGATGATTTGTTGGAGAATGGATTTGAATGATTTGTTCACTGATTCTACCCGTCCATTCACTTAAAGGTAGTAAGAAGAGGAATGCTCTTGCTTATAACCTAACTTTGATGCCAACTCTTCCATCATACGATTCTGAAAGTGCGAGCCATGGTCAGTGACAAGCTCTTTCGGAATATTGAACCGAGTAATAATCTGGTTGAATAGGAAGTGTGTAGCTATTTCACCATCGGATTTAACTATAGGCATAGCCTCGACCCATTTCATGAAGTAGTCATTAGCCACTATGATATGATGATGCCCCCAGCCGAAGTTGGGTTGCAATCCATAAAATCAAGCCCCCACCTAGTGAAGGGACTGGCAGTGATGATGGGATGTAACGGGGCAAGTTTCGAGTGCATATTATGTGCAAACACCTGACAAGGATGGCACCTCTTGACCGCATCTACACAATCCTTAAAGATTGAAGGCCAGAAATAACCTACTCTTAAGATTTTTTGGGCTGTAGAAATCCCAAATAAATGACCACCACATTCCCCTCCATGGCAATCATTCAGCACAACCTCAGCCTCTTCATGAGTTAAACAACGATGTAAAATGGAATCTACCCCATGGCGGTACAAAGTGTTCTCCACTATGAGGTAATTCTTAGACATGTGACGTAATCGTCGTCATTCATCCCATGAGAGGTGAGTAGGGACCTTCAATGTTTGTAAATATATAATAATATCCCCATACCATGGGTCTAAAGTTGAGATTAAGAAGATGTGCTCATTGATAAACATATCTTCACAAACCAACTCCTCGGTCTCGCTTGGGAAATCCAATATAAGCTCCGCAAATCGATCCCCAATGGAGTCACCAATTATGTTACTGAGATAAATTCCTATGGCTTCGGGTACCACAATAGACAACTTGACTACAAAAATCAATCCTTTCCAATATGCAAGAGAAATCAAATATCTAACACTAAAGGATCAGACCTCGTACCTTAATCTGGACGGTTGAAGTAGATCCCCGTTGAGCTTTCCAACTTCAGCTTGACTTGATAAATCACTTCCTCAACAACAAGTAAAAAAGACAAGAATACTATATATATTGGTGTTAGATCTACTCTAGCATATATAATCAACAATGTATAAGCATTTGAAATCATCCATGGATAAAATATTCATTCAAACATGCATTATTGGACAGGAAAATATATTTCTATTAATATAAAATCAGTTATTACAATGAATACAACCTTTGTCGACATGTCTACGAATCGAAGAAACTAAATCCCCCACTTGGGCCTCCACCACCTCAATCCTCTATCTCTCGATAGCAAGCTCACAAGCAAAAGGAAAGCTTGGGAAGAACACCAAAGTGCTCCAAGGGACAAAGGGATGCAAACTCAAGCACAAGTTCCGGCAACAATGGAATATACTTTTTTTGCTCTCAATTCTCTTATGCCTTAAATGTATCCAAATAGTTCCTTATATAGCTTTTCAATGGGGTAATGAAAGGTCGAATTCGAGCAATCTCAAGGCATATGGAAGGCCAAGAGACAAGTGAGTCGGATCCATGTTAAGGAAAAGTCCAAAAATGATTTGGATTTTGTACACATCATGATGTACAAGGTTTTAGGGGTCAAACCCGAGTATATAAGCGATAAAGGGTTTAAAAGTCACGTATAGCAATTTTCACATGTTTATAGGGCATCTTGGAAAGAACACCAAATTTATCCAAGGGAAAAATGAATGCAGACTCAAGCACAAGTTCGGACAACAATGGACTATAGTTTCTTTGCTCTCAATTCTCTTATGCCTTCAATGTTTCCAAAGAGTTCCTTATAAAGCTTTTCAATGGGGTAGTGAAAGGTCAAATCCAAGCGATCTCAAGGCATATGGAAGGCCAGGAGACAAGTGAGTCGGATCCATGTCAAGGAAAACTCCAAAAACTATTTGGATTTGGTACACATCCCGATGTACATGGTTTTAGGGGTCAAGCTCGCATATATACACGATAAGGGGTTTAAAAGTCGCGTATAGCAATTTTCACATGTTTATAGGGATGGTCCAGGAAACATCAAAGGACAAAAAATGGTCCAAGGGGTCTAAGGAGTCTACAGAGGGATAGGTGATTCACTTGGTGTGTTAAAATTAGCTATAATAGGGTTACCAAAGATTAAGTTTTCCAAAGGATTCTGTCAAGGTTGCATCTTAGGAAAACAACCAGAGCATAAATTTGAGAAAGCTAGTCATGAAAGAACCTCTGCACCTCTTGAGTTGATCCTCAGTGATGTTGTTGGACCATTTCCTCATATGTCAATGAGTTAGGACAAATATGCATTAACATTCATAGATGAATTTTCCAAGTACTACTGGGTTTACTTCCTCAAACACAAGTCTGAAGTTTTTGGCCTCTTCAAAGACTTCAAGGCTTTGGTTGAAAACCAGTCTAGGAGAAAACTCAAGGTCCTCAAATATGACAATGGTGGTGAGTATTTCAAGTCTGAGTTCATTCAATATTGTACATATGTAGGTATTCAGATGCAACATTCTATCCCTTACACACCATAGCAAAATGGGGTTGCTGAGAGGAAGAACAGATCACTGAAAGAGATGGCAACTTGCATGATGAAGGCTAAGACTTTTCCACCAAATTTTTGGGCCGAAGCTATAAAATATGCAGCCTATATCCAGAAGAGGGTGGCTGATAAAAAAACTTTATGGTATGACTCCTTTTGAAGCAAGGAGTGGGCACAAGCCAATTGTGACCCATTTCAGGATTTTTGGCTCAAGGGCTTGGGCTAGAATTCCAACAGAAAAGAGGAAGGCTTTGGAGCCCCAAAGCCAAGATTTTATATTTGTTGGGTACTCTAAATATTAAAAAGGTTACAAGCTGATCAATTTGAGCACAAACAAATCCTTCATTGAACAGAGGGTTAAGTTCCAAGAAGAGCCTTTAGCAGCAATGGAAGTTGGAGAATCCTCTTCACCACCAGAACCATTGAATGTAAGTGAAGAGATAGTTGAGTTTGCTTATTCTGATATGTCTAATAATTATGATTTAATTGCAGATCCTAAAATTCCTACAAGACCAAAATGGGCAGCAAAGACCATTCATGCAGCTGGAGAACTAGCTGGAAATCCTAGTGATCCTAAGAGGACTAGATCTCAGTTTGAGAGTGCTCTATGTATGAAAGACCATTTATTTGTAGAGAAAAGCTATGTGATGGTTGAATCAGACCCACAGACATATGAATATGCAGCACATGATCCAATATGGCAAACATCCATAAAAGAAGAGTTCAACTCACTCCAGAAGAACAACACTTGGGAGCTGGTTGATCTTCCCCTAGGGAGGAAGCTAGTTCAATGTAAGTGGGTTTACAAAACCAAGTTTTCTGATAATGGTTGAAATTTGAAATATAATGCAATATTGGTATCCAAGGGCTACTCACAGGTACATGGCATAGACTACAATGAGACCTTTGCACCAATGGCAAAGATGGACTCCATCAGGCTAGCCTTAGCCATTGCAGCTTCAAAGCAGTGGGAGGTACATCACATGGATGTGAAGTGTGATTTCCTGAATGGAGATATTACTGAAGATATTTACATGCAGCAGCCTCAAGTCTTTACTACTAATCCATCTCTTCTGTGCAGGCTAAAGAAATCATTGTATGGGCTTAAGTAAGCCCCCAAGGCTTGGTATGCCAAGATTGATGGCTTTCTGCTATCACTGAATTTTGTTCGATGGAAGTCAGATCCTAATGTTTATTTGAAGCTGATTCATGGTTCTTTGATTATTATTGTCTTGTATGTGGATGTCCTTCTCATTACAAAAAGATCAAAGGATGAAATTGCCTCCTTGAAGGATGCAATGAAGCATGCATTTTCTATGACTGATTTGGGGTTATTAGGCCGATTCTTGGGTCTCGATATTTCTCAAGCCAAACATTGAATAAAAGTACATCAGTTCAATTATGCCTTGGATTTTCTGAACAAGTTCAACATGAAAAATTGCAATCCAAGCAAGACTCCCTTCCTTTCAAAAGTTAAGCTTGAAGAAGCAGATTCTTCGCCTATGGTAAATAATACACTATATAGGAAATTGATTGGGTGTTTGCTGTACCTTACACATAATCGACCTAATATTTCTTATGCATTAAGTGTGGCTTAAATATACATGGATCAGCCAAAAGGATCCTTAACTTTGTTCAGGGAACAAGGACCCATGGGATCTTCTACAAAGCTAAATATGATCTTGATTTGATTGGGTTTACTGACAGTGATTTGGAAGGTGACAACACAGATTGAAAGTAAACATCAAGATATGATTTCATGCTTGCTAAAGGACCAATCGGCTGGTCAAGGAAGAAATAGAGTACCATTGCACTCTCATCTACAAAATCAGAGTACAGAGGAGTTGTAAATGCAGGGGTTACTTGGTGAGTGTGGCTTCGAATCAGAATACTCAAATACTATCTATTGTGATAATCAGAGTACCATTCAAATATGCAATGATCTAGTTCATAGATAGAGAACCAAACACATTGAGATCCATATGCACTACATCAGACAGCTTATGCATGATGGCACCATTCACCTACTCTTCTGTTCATCTTCAGAACAAGTAGCAAATATCTTCACCAAAGGTTTTTGTGAGAAGAAATTCATCAATCTCAAATCATTGCTGGGGATTGCTGATCATGCTATGAAGCATGATTGATGAAAATATTTTCAAATTTTGTTTTATTGTCCATGTTTAAGGGAGGATTTTTCTCGCTGGGGTTTTGCCTCTTTCCTTGGTTAAATGGACATGCAGTATGTAAAGGGTGACTAAGCCTTGTTTCTAGGCCCTATAATTTTCTGATTTTACTCATAAGTCAGGCTTAAGGGGGGGTGTTAGAATAATCAACCCATAGTTAGCTACCTTAGACATTAATTAATCCATTTTTGTCTTATTTTCCTAGTTTCCATATTCCACCTTATGCAAGTTGTCCTCCACATGTACAAAGTGGTCAAACTTGCTAAAACTGAGTCATGAAGTGCTTGGGAAACCTCTTGGAATCAGTTCTGCTTTATTTCTGGCCTTCCTAGTGCATGTATGCTTTTTCTGCTTTATTGCCTGCTTTTCCTGAGTTTTAAGGCAATTGGGAAAGTTTGACTAGGTGAAGTTAACTTGTTTTTTGTCCTCATCATCCTCCACTCTTTTCTCCTAATAAAAGAATGTATGAGCTGTCCTTCCATCACCTATTAGCTTGCTTAATTTATTTTTCCAATTTGTGAGCTCCTAGACAGATTTGGAAGCTGCTTTATGCACCTATGGGGGATTTTCTTAGATTTAGTAAGCCTGCTTTTGACCAATCCGAATGGCATCCCTATGCATTCAGATCTCTCAAGTAATTATTTATTGTGGCAGCCTATGAATTCACAGGGTTGGCTATTGTAAACTTATTCAATACAGATTAGTGTTCTGCTCTATATTCAGTCTCTGTGTGTAATTTGCATGTGTAATTGGCAATTTTTGTGAGTGTAATTGTTCTAACACCTGGGTTCAATTTCCACATTTCACAATACCAATGTTTTTCCTTATTTTGATCCGTCTTCATTGAAGACAAATCTCAAATCATTTCTTTACTAGGTTAGTTGATAGATTTTAGTTGATGATCTGGAAAATCATGATGTTTATAGTTTTGAACTTGATCTTGAGAAAGTGGTCGTAATGTTTGGCACAAATCTTCCTATTGTCACCACAAAATCTTCAGATTTTAGCAACACCAAGAATTTTAATCCTTATAATTATTTTGAAGAATAAAATAATTTGGTAAAAACACGTCCAGCTAAGTGCCAGAGAAACAAAAAATGACAAATTCCCAATGATTAAGTGCGCCACAGGGAGAGACTCCATCCACAATATTTCGATGAAAATTAGAACAGCTGAAAGGGTCAAATGTGTTGATGGGTTGAAAGATTTTTTATCAAACAAAGACTGAGCATCAAACGTACTTGAGCATGTGACAAAGTTTCAATACCGATGATCATGTATTAAGGCATGAATTATTATGAAAGGAGAAGAAAATGCCAGAGGTTACGGGCAACTTACTTCTGTATGTATGTTCACCAGATATATTGTTTGAAAGATATCTCTTGAAGGAGGTAAGAAATGGAAGATCATTGGAATCCCATCATTATTCAACATGAGTTTTCATGCAACAAAATACAAGCAAATGGAGGCGAAAATCAAAATTTCGAGACATGGGTTTTTTGCAGAAAAGACCCGTATAGCAAACAGTGTAGAATTTCCTGAAAAATGTCAACCACTTGGGAGATTTGTTGGGTTCTATGGACATGTTTTCTCTAGTTGTGGTCAACTAGGAGAGCCAGTTCGATTTTTGTTTGTTTCACTGTCTATTTAAGTGACAACATCATCCTACAGGGGAAAGAAGAGAAGGTAATGGAGGTCAATCTGATACTGGAGTTACAAGATTGTATATTGTTTCCTTTAAATGTGAAATATCTGGTTTGAAATGATTATGATCAAATGAGCTCTATTTTGTTTTAATAATTGAATTACATGTTATTCATGATTTTGTTCTGCGTATGGTATTATTCATCCATGTCAGAATTCTTATGATCCACATGAAATTGTCTTTTAATATCTGATGCAGAACCTAATTCATTTCTTTTATAAATTCATGCTCGTAGCCCTTTCATATGTATATTTGTTGCAGCCATGTCTGGTATTATATCCTGATCTCTTTCCTATTTCTACCTGATTACAAACTATCATTCCTATCCTCTACATACTTTTAATATGTGCTAGCCATGCCCCTTATGTAGTCAAGGTGCATCTTTTAGCACTAACATCTTCTGGCGCTATTGCTGGGGATGTAGGAGCGAAGATATCTTACCTGGGAAGAACAGTAACAAGATAGATCCAACTCATAATGGAAAATAAGAGAAGGACATAAGAGATTTACTGTAATCATCTGCTTGGCGACTCCACGATTAAATATTTCACTGGGTAGAATCTTGCTGACAGAAGATGAAGTGGATGAAGTGTAAAACGAGGTATTTGTTCATGAGCTTTCTCCATGAACTTTTGTTTTTCTTTATAAGCTCATTTCTGTTGTTCCTTTCATGCATTAAGAGAATCATCTTATGTTTTTTTTATTCGGATGATCATCAACCTACGTTTGCATACCCATATTTAGAAGAGGAAAATTCACAGCCTCCTCATGTTGTTGATGTTGATCTTATATCTTCATACCAGACTGTTGATAAGAATGAATTTTGTATTCAAATCCCTTATGAATTTAATCAGTCATGTAACTTCAAGGAGGTTAAAACTGATTCAAAACCTTCTCATATCTCAGTACCTTATTACATTATTAGTGATCCTTTCTATCAGCTTGTTAATCCTCATGTTCAGCATACTACTTTTCAATCTAAAATTAGAAATAAATTGTTTAAACCTTTGAAACTTCCTTATTACCTTAATTCTTATTCTTTTGATTTCTTTGAGTATCTTCCTTGGTTCACTGGCGAGGATCATGTTACAGCCGAGAAGCATTTGGAAGCCTTTGAAAAAATTGTTGATAATTTTGAAATATTACATGAAGATGTTGTCCGGAGATTATTTTTGAAATCGTTAGCTGGAGATGTTGTTTTCTGGTTTAGAAATTTGGAAGCTCATCCTATTTGTTAATGAACTAACTTTTATAATTCATTTTTAAGATACTGGGGAGATAATAAATCCTTCGATCAGTAACTATATGAGTTTACTTCCTTGAAGAAGAAGATAAATGAAACTATCATTGAGTTCAACAAAAGATTTCACAATATTTATTACATCATGCCTATTGAAATCTGACCTATTGAGATTGTTGCTATGGTAGAATAAACAATGGCACAACATCCCGATCTATTCTTATACCTCAAGGAAATAAAGTCATCATCCTTGAAGTAGATGTTTGTTGATGCACAAAAAGTGGAGAACAATCTACGAGTTTGTGGCAAGCTTCATGATCAAATTATTGATAAAGATTTTAATGTGCAAGAAATGGAAGAAGTGTATGAATAGCAAGGATCAACCCTGAGGTTTTATTCCTGTCAAAATGCTAATATGTCATCTTCATATTTATCCATAACTCCAACAATTACAATCAGTGAATTAGATGTGTCAACTATCAGTGATGTGAAAGATGCATCTACTTCTCAATTACATCAAGAGGAGTATGAGGCACTTGCAAAATGTCATGGCAATACTATACAACGGACTCCCACACCCTAAGGGACAAAATGTCAGCATGGGAACCAAATGCAAATAAAGCACTAACTAGGGTACCCATGTAAGGTCAAGCTCTACCACCCATATCATGCCACTTCTAAAATAGCAAGAAGGTTGTGTGACATAATAGAGTGGGTTCGTACCTAAGGCTATAATGAAACAGTCATAAGGTCATGCAAAATTCAAACGATGATGAAACCTAACCTATATGCCAGTTTAGACATGATACCTAAAATCGGCATGAACGGGTCAATCCAATGGTTGAAACAGCGCTCAAAAAGGTCTCCTACATCATAAATTAGTCCAAAAATGGTCCAAAAGGATTAGAAATGGTCCAAACTATAGAAAAGGGGGTAAAAATTTTCAAAAATTTGAAAAAATTCTATAAATAGTAAAAAATTCAAAACATTATAAAACATTTGAAATTTTTACCCATTTGAGCTCTGAACTTCAACAACGAATTCTAGGAGATCCAACCAGCAAAATCCCCTACCAATTTTTCCATGTACTTACTCGTGCTCTACTCTTTAATTTTTATGCAAATTTTGTCAAATGCCATGGTGTATTTAGGATTCTAGGCTAGTCTAAGATGCGCGCCAGTGGCCACATAGAAATCGAGGATTTTTGCGCATATAGGGCTTGATATATGCAGAAAATGCCCTCAAAGTTGCGTACATACGCGGTTTTTTAGCAAACAGTTGCGTATGCAGCCGCGCTCATTGATTTTTAAGTGTTCTAATGTATCAAACTCAAATTTTATGTGTAGGATGGTCCTAGAATGGAGAGAATGTGAACATGGTGATGTAGAAGAGGTAGTAAGGGCAGATCTAATGGCTCAACAAGCGTTACGTGCATACAGGCTTTACGAATTTTGGTGTCTTGGTGGCTTAAGAGGAAAACCAGGACTATTGCAGATGTTAGTGGACTACTGGGATCTAGACTCAGAGTCATTCCAGATAGGTAGGATGTCCCTCACCATAGAAGTGGAGGAGATATATTTTATTATTGGACTTTCCCGACGGGGGGAAGTCGTGAAACTACGCTCTTGCGGGCCCGGAGGTGGCCTGACTATAGATGAGTACATTATGGTGTACTGCTATCTAGACATGGAGAAGGTGTGGAGTCAGATCCCAACTAACTCCATATAGGTGCTGGGCCTAAAGGCCATCCTACTGACACTGGGTAGGATAGTAGGCTTAGCTTCAATCCACGAGGCCTCGCGGCCTCTGATGTTCTATGCAGTGGAGTGCATGAGACCCACTGTGTATGATTGGAGCACTACACTACTGGGCAACATGAAACACCAGTTCAGTGAGTGCAAGATGGGCAGAGTGCAAAAATTCGGTTTCAGTAGCATACTGAGCATGTTTTTCTTTGAGCGTGTTCTAGGATTGAGCCCTAGAGTTTAGGTTCCTCTACACGGGGTTCAAGATCCAGCCCAACATCGTTGGGAAGATGCGATGCACCGACTGGGTGGAGATAGGGTGTCCAACCCCTATACAGTTGATTTATTTCCATGATGGCGACGACAAATAGTTGCCATCGATGACTACCCCTATGCGGGGATGGATTTTCGAGGAGACTCGGACATGCTGCTACCACCAGGATCGGCATACGGTGACATTGATAATGAATCTCAACCCTCTTTTTAAAATTTTTGAGTTATTAAATTTTTTGTGTTTTCTGATTATGTGGAATCAAAAGACATGTTTTTGGGTGAGAATACATAGTGACATCTACCATATGCAGGAAGATGTGGGACCACAGTGGCCTGAAGGTTTCCCTCATCATAGACGGAGGGGAACAGGAGACGATATCACGGGTGTGGATGCGGAGCGGATGCTCCAAAGCATTCATACCAACTTCACGAGACTGACACATAGAGTACCCATGGTGCAAGTCGAGGACTTACCTGAGGCCATGCATTGCCAAGTGGTGGGTGTACCGTGAGCATGGGTGCAGCTATTTCGATGGCTAGCTAGAGATATAGTGACATTCCATGATCACAACCCCCCTCCTCCTTCACAGGCTTAGATACCTAGGAGTGATACATTGTGTACTACCATGTATTTATATTTTGGTGGCTTGAGAACCCCATTTTTGTATTATGACACTATGTATTACCACATTTTGGATGTTTATAAAAACTTTTATGATGATCAATTTATTTATTTACATGTGTAAAAATTTATGTTTGTGATGAGCTTATTGTGTATGAAACAAATTCCAATCTAACACGTAGTTAGCATATGAGTCAGCAACTTGATTATTAATTCTTGGAACATGTATGTATGTTATATTGTCAAATTTCCATTCTAATAATCTCACATGTAAGAACATTCTTAATAATTTTAGATCTCTAACATTGTACAAACCATTAAGCTATGACACTACTAACTTCGAATCAAGTCGTACCTCAAGAGAGAGAACACCATGTGAAATGGCATCCCGTAGAAGCTCAATAACGACACTATATTCAGCAACATTGTTTGAATATGTCCATAAAAATACGCCTCCTGAAGACAATACCTGACCCATAGGAGTATAAATCACCCAAGCAGTAGAGGTTGAGTGTTGAGTGTGATGGATCTCACCATTCGTGAATCCTATGAAGGTGGAAGATTACATTGACATCTACCAAAATAAATGGAAACTAATCACAAACCCGGTCACCATAAGAAAAATACCTACCTATGCAAAATTGTACAATAATATACAATAACTAGCCTTGGCTGAAAATCATGCATAGTACTTTTTGAGATAGAGCCAATTTCTAATCTCCACCAAGTTCATTCCCTCATAATCCACTAACTCATAAGCACCCTTCTCTAACACATGTTTAACGACGTAAGGACCACGCCACATGGGGTTAAACTTTCCTACCCCCAAGGTTTCTTTCGGTTGATCCCACAAAAGGACCAAGTCTCCCTCACTAAACCTCCTTGGATGAACATACTTATCGTATTGGACCTTAATTCGATGCTTATTTACTTCTAGAGCCACCAAGGCATCTCAGCGCTGGTCATCAAGTTGTTCAAGGTGGACCAAACGCTCCTCCAATGGTGAAGTGTCTGGTAAGAGTTCTATGGATAGCTTCAAAGAAGGAATCTCGCACTCAACTAACAATACTGAATCCACTCCATGTACAAGTTGATATGGAAAAAAACCCATGGCAGTCTTAACAGCGATTCTATAAGGCCACAAAGAAGGATATAACATAATGTGCCAATTCATCTTGCTTTTTGCGATGATTCATTGGAGAATGGATTTGAATGATTTGTTCACTGCTTATACCTGTCCATTCGCTTGAGGGTAGTAAGAAGAGGAATGCTCTTGCTTATACCCTAACTTTGATGCCAACTCTTCCATCATACGATTCTGAAAGTGCGAGCCATGGTCAGTGACAAGCTCTTTCGGAATACCAAACCGAGTAATAATCTGATTGAATAGGAAGTGTGCAGCTGTATCAACATTGGATTTAACTGTAGGCATAGCCTAGACCCATTTCATGAAGTAGTCAACAGCCATTATGATATGATGATGACCCCCAGCTGAAGTTGGGTTGCAATCCATAAAATCAAGCCCCCACTTAGTGAAGGGACCGGCGGTGATGATGGGATGTAACGGGACAAGTTTCAAGTGCATATTACGTGCAAACACCTGGCAAGGATGGAACCTCTTGACCACATCTACACAATCCTTAAAGATTGAAGGACAGAAATAACCTACTCTTAAGATTTTTTGGGCTGTAGAAATCCCAAATAAATGACCACCACATGCCCCTCCTTGGAAATCATTCAGCACAACCTCAGCCTCTTCATGAGTTAAACAATCACGTAAAATGGAATCTACCCCATGGCGGTACAAAGTGTTCTCCACTATGAGGTAATTCTTAGACATGTGACGTAATCGTCGTCGTTCATCCCATGAGAGGTGAGTAGGGACCTTCAATTTTTGTCAATATATAATAATATCCCCATACCATGGGTCTAAAGTTGAGATTAAGAAGATGTGCTCATCGATAAACATATCTTCACAAACCAACTCCTCGGTCTCGCTTAGGAAATCTGATATAAGCTCCGCAAATTGATCCCTAGTGGAGTCACCAATTCTGTTACGGAAAGAAATTCCTATGGCTTGGGGTACCACAACAGACAACTTGACTCCAAAAATCAATCCTTTCGAATATGCAAGAGAAATCAAATATCTAACACTAAAGGATCAGACCTCGTACCTTAATCCGGACGGTTGAAGTAGATCCCCGTTGAGCTTTCCAACTTCAGCTTGAATTGATAAATCACTTCCTCAACAACAAGTAAACAAGATAAGCATATTATATATATATATTGGTGTTAGATCTACTCTAACATATATAATCAACAATGTATAAGCATTTGAAATCATCCATGGATAAAATATTCATTCAAACATGCATTATTGGACAGGAAAAGATATTTCTATTAATATAAAATCAAAGATTACAATGAATACAACCTCCGTCAGCATGTCTGCGAATCAAAGAAACTGAATCCCCCACTTGGGCCTCCACCACCTCAATCCTCCATCTCCTGATAGCAAGCTCACAAGCATAAGGCAAGCTTGGGAAGAACACCAAAGTGCTCCAAGGGACAAAGGGATGCAAACTCAACCACAAGTTCCGGCAATAATGGACTATACTTTCTTTGCTCTCAATTCTCTTATGCCTTAAATGTATCCAAACAGTTCCTTATATAGATTTTCAATGGGGTAATGAAAGGTCGAATTCGAGCAATCTCAAGGCATATGGAAGGCCATGAGACAAGTTTGTCGGATCCATGTTAAGGAAAACTCCAAAAAGTATTTGGATTTTGTACACATCCTGATGTACGGGGTTTTAGGGGTCAAACCCACGTATATACGCGATAAGGGGTTTAAAAGTCACGTATAGCAATTTTCACATGTTTATAGGGCACATTGGAAAGAACACCAAATTGCTCCAAGGGACAAAGGGATGCATACTCAAGCACAAGTTCCGACAACAATGGACTATAGTTTCTTTGCTCTCAATTTTCTTATGCCTTCAATGTATCCAAAGAGTTCCTTATATAGCTTTTCAATGGGGTAATGAAAGGTCAAATCCAAGCGATCTCAAGGCATATGGAAGGCTAGGAGACAAGTGAGTCAGATCCATGTCAAGGAAAACTCCAAAAATTATTTGGATTTGGTACACATCCCGATGTACACAGTTTTAGGCATCAAACTCACGTATATACACGATAAGGGGTTTAAAAGTCCCGTATAGCAATTTTCACATGTTTATAGGGATGGTCCAGGAAACATCAAAGGACAAAAAATGGTCCAAGGGGTCTAAGGAGTCTGTAGAGGGACAGGTGATTCACTTGGTGTGTTAAAATTAGCTATAACAGGGTTACCAAAGATTAAGTTTTTCAAAGGATTCTGTCAAGGTTGCATCTTAGGAAAACAACCAGAGCATAAATTTGAGAAAGCTAGTCATGAGAGAACCTCTGCACCTCTTGAGTTGATCCTCAGTGATGTTGCTGGCCCATTTCCTCATATGTCAATGAGTTAGGCCAAATATGCATTAACATTCATAGATGACTTTTCCAAGTACTACTGGGTTTACTTCCTCAAACACAAGTCTGAAGTTTTTGGCCTCTTCAAAGACTTCAAGGCTTTGGTTGAAAACCAGTCTAGGAGAAAACTCAAGGTCCTCATATATGAAAATGGTGGTGAGTGTTTCAAGTCTAAGTTCATTCAATATTGTGCAGATGTAGGTATTCAGATGCATCATTCTATCCCTTACACACCATAGAAAAATGGGGTTGCTGAGAGGAAGAACAGATCACTGAAAGAGATGGCAACCTGCATGATGGAGGCTAAGACTTTTCCACCAAATTTTTGGGCCGAAGCTATAAAATGTGTAGCCTATATCCAGAAGAGGGTGGCTGATAAACAGCTTGATGGTATGACTCCTTTGAAGCATGGAGTGGGAACAAGCCAATTGTGACCCATTTCAGGATTTTTGGCTGAAGGGCTTGGGCTAGAATTCCAACAGAAAAGAGGAAGGCTTTGGAGCCCCAAAGCGAAGAGTTTCTATTTGTTGGGTACTCTAAATATTAAAAGGGGTACAAGCTGATCAATTTTAGCACAAACAAATCCTTCATTGAACGGAGTGTTCAGTTCCAAGAAGAGCCTTTAGCAGCAGTGGAAGTTGGAGAATCCTCTTCACCACCAGAACCATTGAATGTAAGTGAAGAGATAGTTGAGTTTTCTTATTCTGATATGTCTAACAATGATGATTTAATTGCAGATCATAAAATTCCTACAAGACCAAAATGGGAAGCAAAGACCATTCATGCAGCTGGAGAACTAGCTAGAAATCCTAGTGATCCTAGGAGGACTAGATCTCAGTTTGAGAGTGCTCTATGTATGAAAGACCCTTTATTTACAAAGAAATGCTATCTGATGGTCAAATCAGACCCACAGACATATGAATATGCAGCACATGATCCAAGATGGCAAACAACCATGAAATAAGAGTTCAGCTCACTCCAGAAGAACAACACTTGGGAGCTAGTTGATCTTCCCCCAGGGAGGAAGCTAGTTCAATGTAAGTGGGTTTACAAAACCGAGTTTGCTGCTGATGGTTGAAATTTGAAATATAAGGCAATATTGTTAGCCAAGGGATACTCATAGGTACATGGCATAGACTACAATGAGGCATTTGCACCAGTGGCAGAGATGGACTCCATCAGGATAGTCTTCGCCATTGCAGCTTCAAAGCAGTGAGAGGTACATCACATAGATGTGAAGTGTGATTTCCTGAATGGAGATATTATTGAAGATATTTACATTCAGAAGCCTCAAGGATTTACTACTAATCCATCTCTTGTGTGCAGGCTAAAGAAATCATTGTATGGGCTTAAGTAAGCCCCCAGGGCTTGGTATACCAAGATTGATGGCTTTCTGCTATCATTGAATTTTGTTCGATGCAAGTCAGATCTTCATGTTTATTTGAAGCTGATTCATGGTTCTTTCATGATTATTGTCTTGTATGTGGATGACCTTCTCATTACAGGAAGCTCAAAGGATGAAATTGCCTCCTTGAAGGATGCAATGAACCATGCATTTTCTATTCTTGATTTGGGGTTATTAGGCCGATTCTTGGGTCTCGATATTTCTCAAACCAAACATGGAATAAAAGTACATCAGTTCAAGTATGCCTTGGATTTTCTGAACAAGTTCAACATGAAATATTGCAATCCAAGCAAGACTCCCTTCCTTTCAGAAGTTAAGCTTGAAGAAGCAGATTCTTCACCTATGGTAAATAATACACTGTATAGGAAATTGATTGGGTGTTTGCTGTACCTTACACATACTCAACCTGATATTTCTTATGCAGTAAGTGTGGCTTCAATATACATGGATCAGCCTCATTAGATACATTGGAGAGAAGACAAAAGGATCCTTAACTTTGTTCAGGGAAAAAGGACCCATGGGATCTTCTACAAAGGTAAATATGATCTTGATTTGATTGGGTTTACTGACAGTGATTGGGCAGGTGACAACACAGATTGAAAGTAAACATTAGGATATGATTTCATTCTTTTTGAAGGACCAATCGGCTGGTCAAGAAAGAAATAGAGTGTCATTGCACTCTCATCTACAAAATCAGAGTACAGAGGAGTTATAAATGCAACAACTCAATGTTTATGGTTGCGGGGGTTACTTGGTGAGTGTGGCCTCGAATCAGAATACTCAAATACTATCTATTGTGATAATCAGAGTACCATTCAAATATGCAATGATCCAGTTCATAGATAGAGAACCAAACACATTGAGATCCATATGCACTACATCAGACATCTTGTGCATGATGGCACCATTCACCTACTCTTCTGTTCATCTTCAGAATAAGTAGCAGATATCTTCACCAAAGGTTTTTGTGAGAAGAAATTAATCAATCTCCAATCATTGCTGGGGATTTCTGATCATGCTATGAAGCATGATTGATTGCAAGATTTTCAAATTTTGTTTTATTGTCCATGTTTAAGGGAGGATTTTTCCCGTTGGGTTTTTGCCTCTTTCCTTGGTTAGATGGACATGCAGTATGTAAAGGGTGACTAAGCCTTGTTTATAGGCCCTATAATTTTCTAATTTTACTCATAAGTCAGGCTTAAGGGGGGGTGTTAGAGTAATCAACCCATAGTTAGCTACCTTAGACGTTAATTAATCCATTTTTGTCTTATTTTCCTAGTTTCCATATTCCACCTTATGCAAGTTGTCCTCCACATGTAGAAAGTGGTCAAAATTGATAAAATTGAGTCATGAAGTGCTTGGTAAACCTCTTGGAATCAATTCTGCTTTATTTCTGGCCTTCCTAGCGCATGTTTACTTTTTCTGATTTATTGCCTGCTTTTGCTGAGTTTTAAGGCAATTGGGAAAGTTTGACTAGGTGAAGTTAACTTGTTTTTTGTCCTCATCATCCTCCACTATTTTCTCCTAATATAAGAATGTATGAGCTGTCCTTCCATCACCTATTAGCTTGCTTAATTTATTTTTCCAATTTGTGAGCTCCTAGACAGATTTGGAAGCTTCTTTATGCACCTATGGGGGATTTGCTTAGATTTAGTAAGCCTGCTTTTGACCAATTTGAATGGAATCCCAATGCATTCATATCTCTCATGTAATTATTTATTGTGGCAGCCTATGAATTCATAGGTTTGGCTATTGTAAACTTATTCAATACAGATTAGTGTTCTGCTCTATATTGAGTCTCTGTGTGTAATTTGCATGTGTAATTGGCAATTTTTGTGAGTGTAATTGTTCTAACACCTGGGTTCAATTTCCACATTTCACAATACCGATGTTTTTCCTTATTTCGATCCATCTTCATTGAAGAAAAATCTCAAATCGTTTCTTTACTAGGTTAGTTGATAGATTTCAGTTGATGATCTAGAAAATCATGATGTTTATAGTTTTGAACTTGATCTTGAGAAAGTGGTCGTGATGTTTGGCACAAAGCTTCCTATTGTCACCACAAAATATTCAGATTTTAGCACCACCAAGAATTTTAATCCTTATAATTATTTTGAAGAATAAAATAATTTGGTAAAAACACGTCCAGCTAAGTGCCAGAGAGACAAAAAATGACAAATTCCCAATGATTAAGTGCGCCAAAGGGAGAGACTCCATCCACAATATTTCGATGAAAATTAGAACAGCTGAAAGGGTCAAATGTGTTGATGGGTTGAAAGAGTTTTTATCAAACAAAGACTGAGCATCAAACACACTTGAGCATGTGATGAAGTTTCCATACCGATGATCAGGTGTTAAGGCATGAATTATTATGAAAGGAGAAGAAAATGCCAGAGGTTACGGGCAACTTACTTCTGTATGTATGTTCACCCGATATATTGTTTGAAAGATATCTCTTGAAGGAGGTAAGAAATGGAAGATCATTAGATTCCCATCATTATTGAACATGAGTTTCTATGCAACAAAATACAAGCAAATGGAGGCGAAAATCAAATTTTTGAGACATGGGTTTTTTACAGAAAAGACCCATATAGCAGACAATGAAGAATTTCCTGAAAAATGTCAACCATTTGGGAGATTTGTTGGGTTCTATGGAAATGTTTTCTCTAGTTGTGGTCAACTAGGAGAGCCAGTTCGATTTTTGTTTGTTTCACTGTCTATTTAAGTGACAACATCATCCTACAGGGGAAAGAAGAGAAGGTAATGGAGGTCAATATGATACTGGAGTTACAAGATTGTATATTGTTTCCTTTAAATGTGAAATATCTCGTTTGAAATTCTTATGATCAAATGAGCTCTATTTTGTTTTAATAATTGAATTACATGTTATTCATGATTTTGTTCTGCGTATGGTCTTATTCATCCATGTCAGAATTCTTATGATCCACATGAAATTGTCTTTAAATATCTGATGCTGGACCTAATTCATTTCTTTTATAAATTCATGCTCGTAGCCCTTTCATATGTATATTTGTTGCAGCCACGTTCGGTATTATATCCTGATCTCTTTCCTATTTCTACCTGATTACAAACTATCATTCCTATCCTCTACATACTTTTAATATGTGCTAGCCATGCCCCTTATGTAGTCAAGGTGCATCTTTTAGCACTAACATCTTCTGGCGCTGTTGCTGGAGACGTAGGAGTGAAGATATCTTCCCCGGGAAGAACAGTAACAAGAAAGATCCAACTCATAATGGAAAATAAGAGAAGGACATAAGATATTTATTGTAATCATCTGCTTAGAGACTCCACGATTAAAGATTTCACTGGGTAGAATCTTGCTGACAGAAGATGAAGTGGATGAAGTGTAAAACGAGGTATTTGTTCATGAGATTTCTCCATGAATTTTTGTTTTTCTTTATAAGCTCATTTCTTTTGTTCCTTTCATGCATTAAGAGAATCATCTTATGTTTTTTTTATTCGGATGATCATCAACCTACCTTTGTATACCCATATTTAGAAGAGGAAAATGCGTAGCCTCCTCATGTTGTTGATGTTGATCTTATATCTTCATACCAGACTGTTGATAAGAATGAATTTTGTATTCAAATTCCTTATGAATTTAATCAGTCATGTAACTTCAAGGAGGTTAAAACCGATTCAAAACCTTCTCATATCTCAGTACCTTATTACATTATTAGTGATCCTTTCTATCATCTTGTTAATCCTCATGTTCAGCATACTGCTTTTCAATCTAAAATTGGAAATAAATTGTTTAAACCTTTGAAGCTTCCTTATTACCTTAATTCTTATTCTCTTGATTTCTTTGAGTATCTTCCTTGGTTCACTGGCGAGGATCATGTTACAGCTGAGAAGCATTTGGCAGCCCTTGAAAAACTTTGTTGATAATTTTGAAATATTACATGAAGATGTTGTCCGGAGATTATTTTTGAAATCGTTAGCTGGAGATGTTGTTTTCTGGTTTAAAAATTTGGAAGCTCATCCTATTTGTTACTGACTGAATAAATCCTTCGATCAGTAACTATATGAGTTTACTTCCTTGAAGAAGAATATAAATGAAACTATCATTGAATTCAACAAAATATTTCACAATACTTATTACATCATGCCTATTGAAATCCTGCCTATTGAAATCCTGCCTATTGAAATCCGACCTATTGAGATTGTTGCTATGGTAGAATAAACAATGGCACAACATCCCGATCTATTCTTATACCTCAAGGAAAGAAAGTCACCATCTTTGCAGCAAATGTTTGTTGATGCACAAAAAGTGGAGAACAATCTACGAGTTTGTGGCAAGCTTCATGATCAAATTATTGATAAATATTTTAATGTGCAAGAAATGGAAGAAGTGTATGAATAGCAAGGATCAACCCTGAGGTTTTATTCCTGTCAAAATGCTAATATGTCATCTTCATATTTATCCATAAATCCAAAAATTACAATCAGTGAATTAGATGTGTCAACTATCAGTGATGTGAAAGATGCATCTACTTCTGAATTACATCAACAAAATGATTTCATATATGCAACAAAAAATTCTTTTGGTTCAGAATATAAGAGTTATTTTATTATGAATTTTATGACAGATTTTCATAAGCATGATCATGCTTATCAATAGGAAGATGAGTTTGCAGCGAATAAGGATAATTTCTTTTCAAATAAAGCTACTTCTCCTCATTGTATTATTGTGAAGAATGAAGTTGAAAATGTTAATGTTGATCAGATCCATGAAGAGACAATTCACCATATATCATATCTCACCATGCATGATGTTCATGCTCTCTTTCTAGTAGAACAAATAAAATATCATTTGATAAGTGAAGTAGAGGAACAATGTGACCCTTTGTATTAGCTAGAGATGCAACACAACTGGAAGGACATGATTCCCATTTATATGGAGCTACGGTTTAAAAAAAAATCATCCTTACAGAGTTTGGAATCAAGGATGATTATGATTGTAAGTATGCTTTGCAAAACAACTTTCCACTACAAATGTTAAATTCTTCTTTTATTTATAGCTACATTCAAGAAGTTCTCACAATTTATTGGATGTTATCATGGATTCACTGGAAGCGTGACTACACATGATCAGTTTGCTTCTACCAGTAAGAAGTAGGATTAGGTAGATGAATAAGCTTGTTTCTCGAGCAGTTGGTTTGTAGAAGTATGTTTTCATTTCAGTAATGTGTGTTTATATTTGAATCAAGTTTCTGAAATTTTATAGAAGCATGAAGACTCCAAACCAATATAAAAGTCCACTTGAACTGCTATGTTCTTGGAGCCTTGCAGGGAAGTCTCCATCCCTAGCCAGAGCCAGATGTTTCCACCACAAAATATTCAGATTCTGGCAGCACCAAGAATTTTAATCCTTATAATTATTTTGAAGGATAAAATAATTTGGTAAAAACAAGTCCATATAAGTTCCAAAGAGACACAAAATGACAAATGCCCAATGCTTAAGTGTGCCAAAGGGAGAAACTCCATCCACGGTATTTTAATGAAAATTAGAACAACTGAAAGGGCCAAATGCATGGGTGTGTTCAAAGAGTTTTTATCAAACAAATACTAGGCATCAAACACACTTGAGCATGTGACCAAGTCTCAATACCGATGATAATTTGTTAATGAATTGTTAGTTTTTCATCATTTAAGATAGTATTATGATATTAGGATCTTTAACTAAGAGAATAACATGCACAGCAATAAAACACAAGAGATAAGAGACACAAAGATTTTTCCTCGGGGAAACCATAAAGGAGAAAAACCTGTAAATTCCTCAGAGATAGAATCAGCACCAAAAGTAAAAGCTGAAAACATAAAGATGATCTCCCGACAATAGCAGTCTCTCTCTTGTCCCAGTAACTTCTCCTCTCACTCATGCACTCCAATGAGTGAGTGCGTGTGTGATAAATAGAGAGGCTCACTCTCTATTTATATTCTTTCATTCACTTGAAACCCACTCCAACATGTTGGCCTCACTTAACAATTACTTACTAGGTCCGACATCTCTAGGAGTGTATAATAACCCTAGTGCCCCACAACTTGTGGGGACTTTTCCTCCTCTGACCAACAAGGAGGTTTATCCTTAACATAATGGTGGCGAATATTGCCCCGACTTACAATGACTGACCTAGGGTCAACTTCACTAGGATAGTCTAATAACCCTGGGGGCCCACAAATGTGGGGACTTTAACCCTTGACCAATAGGAGGGTTAGCCACAATGACTTGAAATGACTTTCACATTATAGAAACTTCCCGATCAGAAAATCGGGGCATGACATGACTCAAGTACATCCCGGAATAAACATCGGGTTACAATAGATAGGAAATACAAGTGAATACATTCCAAAGTTACAATTACATCAACATGAATGGAGTATTGTGAAAGGAGAAGAAAAGGCCAGAGGTTACAGGAAGCTTACTTTTGTATGGATGATCACCCAAGATATTGTGCAAATGTATTGTTTGAAATATATCTCGTGAAGGAGATAAGAAATGGAAGATCGTCAGATTCTCATCATTATTCAATAGGTGTTTTTATGCAACGAAATGCGAGCAAATGGAGGCGAAAATCAAAATTTGAAGACGTGGGTTTTTTGCATAAAAGAGCCATTTAGCATAAAATGAGGAATTTCTTGAAAAAAGTAAACTGTTTGGGCGATTTGCTGGGTTCTCTGTATAAGTTTTCTCAAGTAACGACCAACTAGGAGAGCCAGTTCGATTTCTGTTTGTTCCAGTGTTTATTCAAGTGACAACAACATCCTACAGGGGAAAGGAGAGAAGGTAATGGAGTTTAGTTTGATACTAGAGTTACAGGCTTGTATATTGTTTCCTTTAAATCTAAAATAGTTGCTTTGAAATGATTATGATCAAATGAGCTATGTTTTGTTTTAATAATTGAATTACATGTTATTCATGATTTTGTTTAGCATATCGTGTTATTCATCCATGCCAGAATTCTTATGATCCACATGAAATTATCTTTAAATATATGATGCAAAACCTGATTCATTTCTTTTATAAATTCATGCTCGTAGCCCTTTTATATGTATATTTGTTGCAGCCATGCCGGGTATTATATCTTGATCTCTTTCCTATTTCTACCTGATTACAAACTACCATTCCTATCCTCTACATAGTTTCCTCTACATACTTTTAAGATTTTCTAGCCATTCCCCTTATGTATTCAAGGTGCATCTTTTAGCACTAACACTTCCCTTATTCAAGAAACATTTTTTTCTCTTTAATCAACAAATCTCATAAGACATTAATGGCAAAATCATTATCTATTTTTTGTGAGACATCCTACCAGCATGAAAGGAGGACCAAAATTTATCATAGGGTGTCTTTAAATTCATCAGGGTCAATTTAATGAGTTTTCCATCCTTCCTTAGAAAATAATTACCACATTCACCCAGTTTCAATTTTAGCTCCTTGATATGAAATAGTCCTCAATCTATTCAAAGGAAATACTCTCCATAGAGTTCAAATATTTCTCTATTTTCATAAATTAAATTTCATTAATCTTGTTAAAAAATGACTTCAACTTATTCTAGACAACATGACGAAAACCGATCTTGCTTGTATGAAATCTAATATCTCTTGAAATGTAGGTTTTCATGACCCAACAACCTTATTGTTCTTTCCGTTGAAGATAAACTTAGTATCGACATATATTATATCTACAATAGGGACCTTCATTTATTGCCATGGTCCCTTAATTTTCAACAATGTATCAATATCTGAGAATATATTGGACAATTGTGTCCATTTAGAACAACATGTTCCATCTTGGAAGTCATCCTTCTGACTAATTAGATCTTATCTAAGTTCAGTAAAAGGTATAAGTAAAAAAATATTCATCCTGGAGTCGATCAACTTTGGATCCTTCTCAACACAATTTCTAGACAAAAGGAAAGGTCAAAACCAATAGCTCTAATACCATGTTTGGGAAACTATTCACCTTGAACCATAAATTATAAAGGAAATATAATGGAACAATATTCCAAGAAGAGAGGGGGTGTCTAAACACATTGTTACAACACTTACGTAGAACACATTATGATAAGAACATCACAATGCATAATTGATCACACATACAAGACATATCACAAAACTAATAGGGTCATTCTTTTATAGTATCTATATCTAACGAAGTACCTTGAATTGAGGAACATTTGGACCGCAAGTAGGCATTCTTGGTTCTAATATTTTCCACAATATCCATGGTGAACCATAGTTTAGTTGGTTGTTGTAGCCAAGCTTACCATGGACTCATCGATCCTTCAATTCTCCTAGTTGATCCACTAGTCTATTTCTTTACTAGTCAACTCTTGTTTATTAACCGAATACCTATAGAAGATCTAGGAGTGTGATGAACCTTCAAAACCGTAGGTTCCATCATCAAGTCCCAAATTATGTTTCCCAAGTTTCACAACTACCTCAAAATAGAACGCTTGAAATATAAAAAACAACATGAAAATATATCCTTCTAATATAACTTTGTTCACTAAGTAATTTAATGTAGAATGGCCCCTTAAAAACTTCAAATGACTCAATAGATTACCAAAGGGAACACAAAAAACAAATTTCTTCAAATTCAACGAGATGTAATGTTGATGCTAATTGCTAAGAATCACCCTTACGATACTAATATGTTATTCTTATTATTATTATTATTATTATTACACACACACACACATAATAATAATAATAACATGTTAGTCTCCTAAGGTCTACATGGATCATTGGACCATATATATATATATATATATATATATA
>LPNX011216280.1:2537-19438 GCA_001517045.1 Pseudotsuga menziesii
GAGGGCGTGATAGCATCAAAATTATTTTTAGTCACTAACTAGAATGTCATTAAGAGGTCATGCGTGATGGTTTGAGGAATTTTTACTATCAATGATATGTTTACAAACCTCTTGTAGGTATTAAAGAAATTCTTTCCTCCTGTGATCAGGTCTATAGCCTAAAGAACCATGCTTGATGCTTAGAACATCCAATTATGATATAACAAAGGCTTTGGTCATAAGTTGTAACACCTATTCCTCTAGGACTCATGTCTCATGCACAATGTCCTAAAAATCAATGTCCTAAAAATTAACTAGCCTTACCAAATTAAGAGGTCATGTGTGTAGTTGTTTAAAAAAAATTGATGATCATTTGATGCTTACAACCTTCATGTAGGGCCAAAGGCAACTATTTCCTTCGGTGATCATGTCTACAACATAGAGAACCACACCTATTGCTCAATACGTCCAATAAAGATATAACTCCGAGTTTTACATCGTCTATACAAAGGGTAGGCCTTGTGGTCTAGGCCATGCTTTATGACCAAATGCTAGAGACAAAGGCCCTAAGACCCGTTCCTCTATGAATCATGTATCACGTATCATGCATATGCTCTTAAAAACCAATTTCAAATAAATTTTTATAAAAAATTTATTATTTGTCTCGGGCCTATAGTTGATTAATTGTCTCTATGGTTTATATAGGTTTGTTTAGTTGGTGTTCTATGGATTTTTTTCAATCCTCCATGAATTCACGAAGGATTGAAAAAAATCGGGCAGCATTTCGGCTTGCCCGAGACACATTTCAAAAATAAACCGGTAGCATAAACCCTACCGGTTGACATAATTTATATATATATATAACAAATTAATAAAAAAATTCAATTTAACTACAAATTTTTAAAAATACGGCAGCATTTCTGCTTGCCGGTATACATTTTAAACATGAAAATTATAAAAATATAAATTTATTAAATTTGAAAACAAAACTATAAAAACATACATTTATTAAATTTGAAAACAAAACTATAAAAACACACATTTATTAAATTTGAAAACAAAATTATAAAAATATATATTTATCAAATTTTATAAATTTATAAAAAAAAAAATTTAAATTCCATTTAAATTGAAAAACAATTTAAATGGTTACCTCTTTGCTCTGACATTGTGACGAAGATGGGTTGCTTTGGAGCGATGGTCGCTGTACCTCGGTCGATTTCTCTGTCCCTCGGTCGAGCTCTGTCCCTCGGTCGAGCGATTGAAAATGACAAATGGGGCCTCCGCGGTCCCATTTTATAATTTAAAAAAAAAAAGATACCTCGACTGAGGTATGGACCTTGGTCTAGCTATGTACCTCGACCGAGGTATTTATTAACCCTCAGTCGAGGTTTTAATACCTCGACCGAGGGTTAATAAATACCTCGACCGAGGGCTGAAAAATACCTCGGTCGAGGGCTTTATAAAACCTCAGTCGAGGGTTTATAAAGCCCTGGACCGAGGTATGTTTTTTTGTTTTTGGCAAGATGCGCTTGCCAAAAAGTGTTACCCAGGTCCGTGGATTCACCCTTATAGCTCATCTTATCACCCTCAATATGATGGACAAATAGAGATAGTAAACAAATGTTTGGAAGGGTATCTTCGATGTTTTGCAGCTGATAAACAAACACAATGGGTCAAGCAGTTACCTTTGGAAGAATGGTGGTATAACACTTCCTTAGACACCATTTATCGCACTTTATGGCTATCATCCACCATCCATCGCATATTCACTAAGAGACTCATCTAAGGTTCAAGCAGTGGAGTACCACATGAAGCATCAACAACAAGTTCTTCAAATCTTAAAGTACAACCTAAATCTAGCACAAAATTGAATGAAACAACAAGAAGATCAACACCGTAGTGAACAAAGCTTTAATGTGGGGGATTAGGTGCTTTTAAGACTACAACCATACAAACAGATGTCTCTGAAGAACACCAAGAAGGATAATAATTTATCACCTAAATACTGCGGTCCCTACAAGGTATTACAAAATATTGGTAGTATGGCCTACAAATTGGAACTACCTACATCTTCACGAGTCCATCCAGTTTTCCATATTTACTGTTTAAAGAAGGTAATTGGTGGAAATATACCAGTTCAAATGATATTACCAGAACTTGATGAAGAAGGAAAAATCATCTTGGATCCTGAATAAATTATTGAAATAAGAACTCAACAGCTTCGAAATCGATCAATTCCAAAGTATCTGATTAGATGGAAGAACTTACCCTCGGAATATTCGACATGGGAAGATGAGTCCTTTATACAGCAACATCCAGAACTACTTCAAGGTTGAGGACAACACTTTTTTAAGGGGAGGGGAATGTTAATCCCTTAATGATGGCACATTACACCATATATTGTGGTGCATTACTCCCTATATTGTGGTGCATTACATATTATTTATGTCGTCTTGGGTCGATTAGTTGTTATTGTACACCTTTGTCTCTTATATATAGGAAGGAGATATTCTCATTTTAATCATCATAGTATCTTATCTTATATTTTGTACTTGGTACATTGTGTAAAGAGGTTCCTCCCTCGAAGAGGATTGATATCTATCTCTTTTATTCATTGTTAAGGCATGGATTACTCTCTTATTGTCTATGTATGCTCTTTTTATGCTATTTCTGGGACTTGGTAGCATAACATAATAAACTTTATATCATCCATTTATGAATATTTAAATAAGCTGCATATCGTTCTTTATATCAGCAATATATGAATCTTCAAGAATAAATCAGCCACATAAAACAGTCACCATAAGAGACAAGATGTACTCTAGGAAAACCCTCCAAACACAAAGGGTAAAAACCCAAAACATCTTTGAGTATGATAGATAGATTTTCAGAGAATGATTTACAACACATCAAGAGATTTCTTGATAAGAGATGTCACCACAACAATAGAGAAGAGAGATCCAAAGAAACCCTGCAAAAACAATTGAATGCAAACTGTATTGAACTAGCCATATGCCTCATATATTAATAACAACTACTAGTACAAAATGATGAATTAGCTATTAGGTGACTAAAAATTCTAGTCACCATGGGATTTTCAAGTGATTTACTACTAAATATGAGCAATTTTGAATGAACCAACTATAAACGACTAAAATTAACGACTAATTTAGTCACCAGTTAACAAATATGACTAGATAATAAGTGACATAGTTAAAAATGACTAACATAAACGACTAATTTAGTCACGACATAAAAAATGAATAGCTAGAAGAATATTATTTAGTCATTTATGTTAGTCATTTTTAATTGTGTCATGGAAAATTGCAAATTTGACAATGAAGTGTAAATTTTGTAAATTGTCTACCTTCTATTAGTAATATTGGTGCCATACACCTTGATCTTCAGAGATCCAACAAAGCAATTGCACAAAAGATACATCTCAGCAATGAGAGATTTCCTAGAGCATCTCCAAAATTGAGAAAGATACACTAAACAATCCTAATAAGGGGTGGACTCAAAATGATAGACCCTAGACAATGTAGTAGAGACAAAATCTATAAGAAGGAGAACCTTGTAGCAGGGGAAGCCAATAGAGTCACAAGTGGAAAAATCCTAGACAATGTCCAAAGTAGAGAATCTTGAGTGGCTAACATATTCCTTGAGATCCTTATTAGTAACTACCAACTACTCAGTGACATGCTATCATGAATTTGGTCCTTCCCTTTACAAAGTAAAACGGACTTCATGACATCCTTTAACTGGACTTAGTATCTGGGTGCGTGTATATGTTTGCCATGTTAATGAGTTGTTTCAGTTTTAGTTGTTGGAGAAAACTCTGTTGGAAACACAATATGTTGCATATCATTTTCCAACATTTTCAATCTACTAGCATAAATTAATCTCTTGCTCATTCTCCACCATATTAGCGTCATAGACCTGGGTGTCTGTATGGATCCTTAAACTTTCCAATTACAGGGTGAAATAACCGATCTCAATCAACTCACCAACCTCCATATGTTACTTCTCTAGTTTAACCATTGATTGTAGTTCCTCACTATTAGTACTAGATATTATAGTAATCCCCTTCAATACTAGTGAATGGAGTATATATGCAACTAACACTTGCTACATGGCCTTTTCTAATGAGTTTTGTAAGGAAGGACATAACATAGAATAACACCATTATTGGGATGTTATCCCTTAATAATGCCAAATATATAACCATTGAATAGGACTATGGTAGTTATATAGGAGGTATACCTAACATATGTGGGAGCAACATAGATCTTGTTTATAGGGGGGTTATCTACGGATATGATTTGTTTTTAACATTTTGGGTGGTTAAAAACCTCTACCTCCATTAGCTTGAGCAATTAAAATTATGTTTTAATATCATACTTCCCCTACCATAAATTTGATTTTGTTTCTTACTTGGGAGAAGAGGTAGGCAAAGTAGAGCCTTAGCCATTTCTTAACCCTAATTGGGCTAGCGGAATAATGTTTTAAGGTACCAAAGGTTTCACTAAGATATAAGAGAGGGGGTCCTAAAATATACCCAATCATATTTGACTACGATGTAATAGACTTGTTTTAGGTGGTTTACTTAGTTTCTTCTATTTGACTCTTCTTACTTCTATACATGTCATGAAAGTATGTCCCTTGCATTTTTTTAAAGTTTAGTACTTAATATTACAAAAATTCCTAAAAAATACTTTCATAGAGACACATTTAGCAATCCATTTAAATATAAAATCCAACAAAAATCCCTTTCATATCCATACAATCCATTTAAATATAATGTCCCATTAAATATAAAAATTCATATGGTATTATGCTTCCACTTATGCTATAATTGAGTATTGTTAAATTTTTTATAACTAAAATTAATTTCATTGGTATTAAAATTTATTTAGATATAATTGAAACCTTTATATACCATTGAGTTATAATCATTTCTTACATTTCATAGTTATTCATACAAGTTAAAAACAAAACCATGGTTTTCAGTTTTAAATGCACCTTTCCAAGCGGTGTGTACCTCTTAAATGCATACTAATTTGCCAGGTGTGAGTACCTCCTAAATGCATACTAATTTTCCATGTGTGAGAGGAAGTGATGTTTTAATTTTGGTAAAAAATTAATGACGTATTTTTGATGTTTAACTATTTCTATAAGTCACCATTAATATTTTCTTAATTTTTCTAGAGGTTGAACTTTGAAAGTGGTTTCTAAACCTAAATTTTAATTGCATGTAATATGAATGCTGGTAAGTGTATATTGCATAATGTTGGAGGATGTTATTTATGGTTTGTGTTATATTTGGTAAGTATTTTTGTTAGATTTTTTAAGTATATAATAAAAAATAATATTTTCCTTAAATTTTTTAATAAAAAATTATTAATGAAATAATTCTACATTAATTTTTTTTTAATAAAACTTTATATGTTTGAGAAAATAAAAACCCAAAACATAAAAAAACAAAAATTAGTCTGGGCAAAAACGAAATGAAATTCTAACCCTGATCATCATGCCCTATTCACATACTATTTGCAATGCCATATTCCCATACCATTTGCAAGGGCCAAACCACAAGCCAAATCAGGTTCTGCTTACTTTCGACAACTCGTTTAGAGGACATTCAATATCGGGTTGGTAGGCTCGACATGTTCAATAAGGACAACTCTTGGATCAATACGACGATGTGCTTCCACCCACGAATTGGAAGTGATACCATCCTGATCCTGAGCTTGTTGCTGTTCATCTTTGACCAACAGGTAAATATTCTGTCCAAGGCCCCTCAAAGTGAAGTAGGGTTTCCTGTCCAAGCTTGCTATTATTAGACGTGCCAGAGTGCAATAAAATTATGGGATCCAAGGAGCATCTTTCAGCCAAAGGTTCTGAGATTCAATCTGAGGAGGTTTGGATCAGTGAGAGAAAATGGGGTATACTTGGAATAATTTCTCTCCATTGGATAGGGCTAACTCGATGGATTTGATTAACACATCTTAGAAGGAGTCATGTCGTCGGTCAAGAATGCAGGCCAAGCAACCGGCCTTTAGTCCTTGCTTTTAAGTGAGTGGTAAATTGGAAAGTGTGAACCTGGCCTATCGGTTATCTACCCAGGAAACACACGGAGAATAAAGCACCCTCTCCCTCTATGCATGATCTGCGAAAGCTCTACTACTATGACAATAACGGATCCGGAGCATGATTGATTCCTATTTCATGAATAAAGCGCCGCACTGCTGCATGCATATCGGATTGGAAACAAACTGCTGCTGGAATGGGCATGGGCAGGAATGAAGGGATAGAGATAAAGGAAGTTTGATGTTCCCATTTATTAGCCATGCCTAACATCTTATCCTGTTCCATATCCAATTGGAGCTCGAACAGAATATTCCGGGTGCAGATAAATAAAGTTCCCATCCAAACAAGTTCACCAAGTAAAACCCCACAATTTATACTATTCGACGGATTTTGTGCACTAAGAGGGTTTTGGCGTCAGGGCGTTAGACACTTGGGATTGAGATATGGATTCTGCAACATATATCAGGGCGGTCTTTGTGGAGTCAGGGCGTTCGACACTTGGGATTGCGATCTGGATTCTGCAACATATATCAATGGGTAAGCAACATTTATCAATTCGGCTTTCTGTCTTAATGCAAAGAAATCTTTGCATATTATTTATTTAAGTTTGTTTTTCTCAATATTAAATTTCAATGGTACACCCAACTCCAATTTAATAGATTTTTGGCGATTATTGGTGATTTGTTTTATAGGATTTAT
Source organism: Pseudotsuga menziesii (assembly GCA_001517045.1). Lineage (NCBI taxonomy): Eukaryota > Viridiplantae > Streptophyta > Pinopsida > Pinales > Pinaceae > Pseudotsuga > Pseudotsuga menziesii. The sequence goes on from LPNX011216280.1 coordinate 9,309, forward strand.
GTGGGTTTAGAGTGTTTCCTCCTTTTCGGCTTCCCTATGATATGTTTCCCTATCAGTCATCGAAACCTGAGAGGGAGGCGGAGGGTTTTAGTTGAGCTGGCCATGGAAAATGGTGGTTGTGGGATTGAGATCTGGATTATGCAACATATATTAATGGGTGAGCAAATTCAATTAGGTTTTCTATTTTCATGTATTTAATTTTGCTACATATTTCATTTCAGTTATGTAATAAGTTATATCTATCTTTGCATTTATTTAACTTTTTCTTCTTAGTATTAAACTAAAATGATTTAAATATTTTTTTTATATCTTTCATGGTATGGATGATTCATGCAGAAAAAAATCGAGAAGTGAAGTAGTCCTCCTTGTGTTGACAATATGAAAAAGGGTTTTGGCCATTTTCCACATATTCAATGGATCTGCAGAGAGATTCTTTTATGAGAAAAGTCGCAGTAAAGGTTTGATCATGAACCTGATACATACAATTAAATATTGAAAATCATAGTTAGAAGCAGATATTTAAAAATTTGTGGCTGATCTTTAGTGAAAATGAACTCGTAGGGAGTTTCTGCATTGCAAGCATCTATGTTTATTTTAAGGAAGATCAATGTACATTGGGTGTGGTCGATGTACAATCGTATCACTATTGATATAATCAATATGTCATCACATGATTCAATTTAGTAACAGAGAGGAAACCGGTACTCCAGCTAGAGGTGAAACTAGTACTCTAGCTAGAGGCAGCGTGGGTACTAAGAGGGTGCACACCATTGGGCAAGAAGATTGACATTACAACATTGTTGCATTGTTGTTATCTGCTTGAAAAGGGACACAAACAGAGTTGGGTGTACTCATTTCATAGCCACACATTACCATCTCACTTCACAGTCAAATCATGACCACTAAAGGAGACTATATATCGACCGAAGGTGCTATAGATTTTCCCCTTGTACAGATCATATGTTTATCCCTTGCATAGGTCAGATGTTTATGTAATATTCAGATCTGATTTCCTGAGTATTGAACTCTGTTTTAAGTATGGTATTTAAATATTTTTCTCATAGAAATTTGTCGTATTTCTCTTTTGAATCAATACCAAATATTTGTATTATGAGCATATTATATTGTAAGGGCCCATTGCAGTAAGCTTAAAATCAAACCTTGTATATCTGGAAACCTACATCCATTTGTCAACAATGCTCACAAGTGTTTGATGAAACCTCAACAAGAACTTTCACACAGTGCTTGAATAGTAGTCTACATCACTGTGTAGTACAAGTGTTTCACAAAACTCTAGAGCCGAGTTGCATTAGAAGAGGGATCAAGAGGGATCATAAGACTGTGTGACTAGCTCCCATAAATGGCAGAGACAAACATTGATACCTGCAAGAAATGTTTTGCATATAAGGCCAACTTGGTGCGAAAGGTTGAGAGGGAGAAACATGGGTAGCTTGGATAAACTTTGGATAGATATGTCTTCCCCAATATGATATTTTAGGATACTTGTCTCTTTATAAATTGTTGGTATATGTCTTCCCTATTATGATCCCTTAAGGTAGATTACATTTTGTTAGAACTTATGAAGTCGAAGTTCAGTATATGTTTTTATTGTCTTTCAACAAGAGACCAAATGTTAAACACAGATATCTAGTGGTTAATATGAATCAAGATCTTGACTTGCAGTATGGGGTTCGCCTTCTCAGATATATTATTTAAGATTTTTGTTTGTCTATAGTTTCTTTTTGGTATTCAATGCCTCAATTTCTGTCATATTTGGTTATGTGGTGGTTCTTGTCTATGTATATTTTTGAGGTATTTGGTAGCTGACCTATAAGACAATGATTTCTTTAAATTGGATCTTGCTGATATTTTTGATGTTTTGGAAAGACATTTCTGACAAAAAATGGGAGATGACACATATATTTAGTATACAAACATTTATAATAGGATAAACCATGAGTGTAAATGTTGTGTCCTTCTAGCTAGCAAAAAATTAATATGTTAGTATGAAAAAAATAAGTTAAACAGAAAGTTTACTGGGTACATATATAAAATCGTACACTACACAAATTGGAAACAAAAAACATGGGTTGGGGACTTATAATGATTTTTGCCATGTAGTGATTCTATCGCATTGGTTTGAGCAAAAAATGTGGGTTCTGGTGATGGTAAATACTAAAAACATTACATTTCTGTACTTTGAGAAATTGGATTGCAAAATCTATAGGATAATCACCTTGTCATGCTTCATTGGATGCTGTTTGCATCAATGTCACACAATTCTCATGGTATTGTTCCCATGAATTTAAGTTTCTCCTTCCTAGACTTTTAACAACCTTAAAAACTGTTAAAAATTCCGATGTTGAATTTTTTTTTTTTGCACTTTCCTTGACAAGGTAGTAGTGGTTAAAGCAGAGGATGAGATAACTAGAGGATATCTAAAAAAATGATGGTATCTGTATAGTAACTGAAGTTGAAGAAGTTAGGTGCATATTATGCATGTTGCCAATCTGCCATTATATACTGGGTTGTGGTCACATAGATGACATACCTATTTGTTGAGCATGGTGGCACAATGGACACGAGATTAGTTGGTGGCTTCAACATATGTTTAGGCATCCTTGGGACTGCTTGGTCATTCTTGGGATGGCCCCCAAATGTCCCCTTGGGATATGGAGAAATATCCTTGGATTGGGAGGGTGTGGGAGGAGAATGGTACATCCCATGTCGTCCCAGTGATGTCCTCGAAAAAAAAGGGTGTTTTCCCCAATCCTTAGGTTGGGGAACTACTGGGGATGCCTTCCCTGTGAAATTATAAATCCAGCTCTTCTAAATAAGACTTTGTTATGGTTAATGCACGACTCCTGAATGTTGAATAAAATCCTTAACAGGGTGGCCATTTCTCTTACTAACTACTCTCCCCTAATCCACATGAAGGACCAAACTGGAAGTAGTGAGTATGAGCCTTATTCCATTCTTTTTAGTCAACAAGTTAACTATATGTTGCAGTGATTATTAATGAGTAAGATAAATAGATCATGCAGTGACTATTAGCCTATTTCATATTCTTAGTCAGCAACAACTTGGGTGTGATTGACTCTACAAAGTTACAAACTGTTAGGCTACGTACTAATCCAGGTCCTATGGGAAAGAACATTCATTAAGAATGAATCGAATTTTTGAGGTTTAATTTCAAACCAGAACCAGTGTGTATTTAATAATAAATACCTTATTCGCTTTTTTTGTGGAACTTGGATCCCCTGAAATTAAGATTTAGTATCAAGTTGCATTTGGCATAGGTGTATTGAAGTAAGTTTTATTTTCACAATCCAATTTTTCAATTAATTCCATTGGATTACTATGCTTCTAAACTTGTTATTTGAGTTGTCTTGCATGCAACCCACAATCGGCTTCTTGAGGTTTAATTTCAAACCAGAACCAATATACCTTATTTGCTTTTTTTGTGGAAATTGGATCCCCTGAAATTGCATTTGGCATAGGTGTAATAAATTAAGATTTTTTTTCATAATCCAAATTTGCGATCTATTCCCTTGGATTAATATGCTTCCCAACTTGTTATTTGAGTTTTCGTGCATGCAACCCACACCTTGGGTTACATTCTTTCCTTGGTATAAATAATTGAGCATAGTGAATTGTTTGCTTGCTTTACAATAGTCTTGTAAAACATGTGTACCAGTAATTTCTTTACATAAGAGATTCCGACAAACTCAATTACAGACCTAACCTTACAGCTGTAAAAATATTTGGGTGTGAGTAGGCATCAAATAAATGGATCTCAGGATCAGTACCTTGAAATGGAGGGAAAAGTGCTGTCATTTGTGAGTGGCAAGGGCAGTGTACTGCTTATGAATCCTAGAACTTAGAAGGTTAGATATGCAAAGCCTCTTGTTTTGGAAGATTGAAAGATGTAACCTTTGTTTTCTCAATATTGGCTGTCAGTTTTTTATTAGTACAAAAGTAATGAAGGAAGCCTAGTTGCTTCTGCAACTACAAGCCCTCAACTGTATGATGTAGAAGCCCCAAATCATCAGCATATAGGAAGTTGTGAATAATTATTTTAAGAAGGAAACAACCATAATTTGGTCCTATATTGGTCTGACCATAATCCTCTTGCCGAATTGGGTATAAGCTAAATCAAAGAGGGGAGATGGGACACCTGTGTTTCTGTCCAGTGGTGCTGAAAATACTATCTATGAGCCTTCTTGTTTTGTGAATATGCACCATTAGTTGTGTAGAGTGACACAAGAATAATCTGAACCCTGTCTTGAATCCATGACCTGGTGCAACCAATCAAATAAAGGTTTCCTTGGCATTAGGTTAGTTTTTTCAATGGTCAATGACACAGAAGGATATGGCCTTGTTGAACATAGCTTTCTTAAATAATGGCTCCTAACTTGAATCCCATTAATGGCATGATAGCTTCTGTAGAAGCTTGCTTGTCCTTTTTGCCAAAATATTTATTTATGTAGTAAATTTCCAATGTAAGTGGATGAGTGTCTTTTTATGCTAAATAATGTAATAAACTATGTTATATTAATAAATTGAATACTTATTTCTGGCTTTGCACTGGATGTCTTTGTATGAGTTAAGTAACTTTAAGTTGTGGTTTTTCTCCTTGAAGAAAAGTACCCATTGACCTACATTAAGAAATATAAGAGTTTGTTTTATTTTATTTTACTAGTAAGTATTTCATATACTTATTTGAAGATGATATTGATAGCTAGTGTGAAGCAGCGCACATAATGAATACATGAAATAAATCATGTTGTTCTAAAATATATTGGATTAGCTTTGGGGATAGGGGAACAGTGGGGACGAGTCACTGGGACGGTTAGAGCACACCCCCAATTTTTTAGGGGAAGATTGGGGATGGCGCACACACACACACACACACACACACAGAGAATGGTGGGTACGAGGCCATGGGACGGTTAGAGAAAACCCCCAATTTTTCAGGGGATGATAGGTTGGGGATGACACATACACACACACAACATTAGAAAGTTAGAATTCATCATAAACAGTTGTAGTTTCTTGTAAGAAAAATAGTATTTACTATATAGTATTATGCACATCTCTTTCCATAACTTTGCTATGTTATTCATTTGGTATATGTACAAAGGCAGTGCAATGAATTCCACAAAGGAAAATCACATGTGGCTTTCTGCCACAAATTGTTTGGTAGTATTTGTCTTTGAACATCCAACTTTATACCATGTCTCACCCCCACCCATTTCAGAAACATTAGGAGGGTTTAACTAGGAAGAAACATTTCTTAGAGTTACATTTTGAATTCCTGGGCTCGAAGTTGGACCAACCAGTCCCCTTATGATGCCAAATATCCCAAACCATTCATCGTCCTTAGTTCCATTCTCATGAACTACACTGGATGCTCGTGGATGTAATGAACGATCGTGACACCATGAATCAGAGAAGCACTTTAGTGAACAGTGATAAATCTTTGAAACAAGTATGTTAGCCTTCACACAACCTAAGCACTGTAGAGTGGCTAGCTCTGATGGATGGACACTGCAGATTGCAACCTTTTTGTCACTCTGGATACGATACCTGTAACAATATATCGTGCTTTGTCAAATGCTGTCACTCAGAAAAATAGCCTTTTCAGAAAAGTCAAAGGAAACAACAACATATGCAAAAATTAGCAGACTCAAACAAGGAAAACGTTGAAATACCGAAATAGAATAATAGCATATAGAACAAAATGATCAATAAGCAATACCAATTTAGAAAAACTGAAGCTTCCACAAATAACTAATATCTAAAAAATAAAAGAGATTTTAGATGTCCTTATACACACTACCATTAATAACAATACATTCAAAGGTTAAAATTTATCAATTTTTTAGGTCAACGTCACAGTTTTGCATTTTTTATCATATAATTGAAAGCAGATCATTGGCATAAAAAACAATAGAGTGTTTTCACTCTATTGATGTAAGGATAAAAACACATATATGATATGACTTATAAGATGGTGATTGGAAATGCTTATCTTCAAACTGTACCAATTGCTACAGAAAATTGAAAACATATCCTAAAAATAAGAATATACAAGGCTAAATGGAAGTGTTGGTGATTACAAGCCTTAGAGAGGGTTTGATTCATACAAGATGCCACTATATTAGCTTTGAATCTGTTAAGTTTGATGCGAGCTATGAATGCACCCTCTAGTCTTCCCTTAGAAATTGGTGCTACTGTTGATCGCTAGGGAGAATGTCTCATGAACCTACCAAAACATAGATTTACTTAAAATGGATCTAAGGGCGCATTAATCATATTTTTAGACTTATAGGAGTTTTTCGAGACGCAAAAAAATTGAAATATGTTGCATAGTAAATAAAAATTTACTAAATCACTACATACACATTATGAAGACAGAAAAAAATAGGCAAGATATATATAGATCCATTAATCTATTCAACTGAATAAAATGTGGAAACCATCATAACTTTGCTTATATTATATAAAGACACCAGTGGCAAAGGTTGCCTCTGTCCTAGTTACAAAATACAAGATAAACAATTCTTTAAATACAACTAAGGTACCAGATGGGAATCATAAAATCTAAGTCATGGCCATGTTGTTTCCCAACCCAAATACATTTCTCAGAGATTAAGCTTCTAGAGATAAATATAATGAGAAGAAAATAGGCGTTAAAACAATGTTGCTTAATCCTTCAACCCAACCCAAGTAGATCTATTACAATGGAGAGAATAGTCTCTTCAAAATTTTAGCAGCATAACAATAATACCACCTTTGTAGCACTCTCCCCAAGGGGTGTAAACTCAGAAGGTGAGTATAACACATTGGATGTATATCCATAAGGGTTCTATGGAGTATTGTGAAATGAGTTTTGATGGGTGTGTTTTCTCAGAATGTTTTGTTGTGCGATTTGTTACATTTGTTGCTCTGATGAGCATTAAGAGTATGTTGATTGATCCACACAAAGTAATGGAGAATTAGGATATCAATTCTTTGGATCCCTATAGTTGGAGCATGGTGTGTTGTTCTACTGATAGCTCAATTACTGCACTATTTGATCTCCTCATTCAAACTCGGGCTGCTCTCCATTATTTGGTTTTCCCTTAATATAACAATTTCTTCCATTGACTGACTATTGCAAATAACAAATTCATAATATTTTTCTTTGATGGTGTCTTCTAGGTATATGGTTGAAGACTAATTTGATTTGAATGTGTATTGTGTCGCACGGGAAGTCCCCAGCCAAAACCTCTCAGGGACATTATTTGCAAGAATTGGGAACCTCTCCAAACTTATGTCTGTGTGAGATAGCAAACACTCGTGAATTGGGAGGATTTTAACTATGAGCTTCGTGGAATTTTTCTTGTAATTAAATTCTCTAAATTTGATATTTAAATAGATAAATTTTGAGTTGGAGTTTGAAACTTGGAAATTTTTTAACACGCTTCTGCAGAATAATGACATATTATGACCTTACAGAAGCTTGGAAAGCTTCAAACACTAGACCTCTCGAACAATCATTTCAGCGGTGTTATACCCACTTCATTAGGCCAGCTGATTTCTTGCCAATCGGTTTTCCACTAGGCTATGTATTAGCAGAGCTTCCTATATATTTCTACTCCCACAACGCATGCTTTCTGAGAAACTGGAACCGCATAATAGTTTGATATATTTCTTCAAACATGAAGCTATTAATTGACATTCATATCAATGATAAAGTTTCTTGCACAATGGGTGATTTAGATGATGGGGTGTTGTATAGCATAGAGCAAGTCTATTGACATATTCAATTTTCTAGTTGTTGAAATTGCCGTGAACATTACTTTATCTAATGTTTCAGTGTTTCTTTTTATTTCTTTTAGTGGGGGTTAATTGGATAGAATTTGAAGGGTTCTTTTTCTGGTTCTTTGATGCTCTCCTCACTTCTATTGTTTGTTCCTAACTCCCTGGGATTCTTTGAGACCATTGTTGTACTGAAGTTGTGCTTTATTATATAGATTGAATATTTAATATGGCTGCATAATTAAAACAGTTTTGGTCCTGGAATGATGCATTTATTGGGTTAGTGATTGCTCAGATTGTTAGGGTTGTACCTATTATATGTGGATTTTCCTGTAAGATCATTCAAATGGGAAACTTAATACTACAATTTATAATAAAAAAGTTATTCTTTTCTTCTTACTTAGTTGTGAAATGGTGTACTTTATTCATATTGCTTCATAGTAGCTAAAGCAAAGCTTCCTCAAATTGGTTTGCTTGCAATGTATGCCAGTAGTGGATTTGTTGTGTTCAGGCACATTATTGTCCACATTGTCAAGACAAATTATACCTGCTTACACAAAAAGTACGAACTAGTCAATACCCATAGAATCTTGCCCTAATAAGGTTATATTGGCTTTCCTTCTATTTGGAAATAGCATACATTATATGGTTGCTACAAAGCAAGAATCTTCATAACCTTCCTTCCCAAACTGTGGCATTAATAAATATGGCTCACATCACAATATCCCATGCTTTTCCCTGTGAGATGGACCATTATTTAAGAACTTATTTTTCAAGGTGTGACCATATTTTATCCTTCTACCCTAGCTTCTAGACCTTCCTACCCAAATTGTGAGATTATTAATATGATGCTTATTACAGTATCTCATCTCATGCTTTTCCCTCTAAGATTGACCAACCTTCAAAACTTTATATGTCAATGTGTGGCCCTATTTACTACACCTACCCAAGCTGTGGTGAATATCCAATATGATGCACTTCACAGTATCTTATGCCTTACCCTCTGATATTTTACCAATCTAAAAACATCATATTCAAAACATATTGCCCCTTCTATCCAACCTTTGACAAATTTCAATATGATCAATGTTACACCATCTTATGTTATTCCCTTCCTGAACTCCTTAGGATGTTAGTTCTCAAATTGGGACAATTTATGTTGATTATGAGAATAGATGATCTCGATATTTCATTCTTTTTACTCTCATATATTTTGAAGCTCTTTGGTCCTATCACCCATGACATTTGCCTATGTCTCAAGTCTAGTAGAATATCCCCAAAGGTATAACATTTTCGCCATTAGCTCGATGGTACTGATTTTTATTCTTAAAAGTAGTTGATATCTTGTTCTGGGGTAATGCATGCTTTGTTAAATCTTTTGTTTGATAATGATTAAGAACTTCATTATTCTGCTCTAATTTCTATGAATATTGAGTAGAAGTAAGAAATCAAGGATAAGGTGGTGATGCCTATGAATGGAGGAGACACAGAATCACTGGTTTTTGTTTTAGAAGAGGAGATAATCTAATCATTATTGTTTAATGAGGTCAGATAAATTTTTGTGGTTCCTTAAGTACCATGCAAGGTTGTATCTCTTTGCAATCATTTAGGTTTGTTTTTCCCTTTTGTAAAATTTGTTCACCCATTTATCTCTACAATAGGGGTTTTTCAGGTCTCTTTTTTTTAGCTATGCTCTATTTGAACAGCCATGTCAAGTTATTTGTTGGTTCTTAACGTTTGTGCATATAATTAGCATTGGGTTTTGACATTAATATTCTGATAAACAGAAAACATCTACCAGAGTTGAAGTGTGTCTTCGAAGAAAGGATAATGAGGTACCACTCAATTTAGTGAATGGCCAAATTTAGTAAATGATCTGAACTAGCCATGGTACTATGCAATGCACATATCTTGATATAATGACATATGAGGTAAAATCTCCCATGCATTAATCTTGTTTTGCAGTTCCTATTCCCATATTGTCTCTCTTTGGCGTTAATACAATGGTTTAGAACATTATGGCATTAATAGAGTAGTTTAGAAACATTATCTTGTTTTGTGTATATTGGGGAAGCATTGTTCTATTTATATATTTAAGAGAATGGCCCCAATACATTCAGTGTATATGGTTATATTGTTATCCATCCTTACATAGATTTGAAAGTGTGGCTTTGTGCTCTATCTTATATACATTTTAGGTCATTGAAGGCATATGATATAAAGGTTAACAGTCTAAATTAATCTCTCATTTTTGTCATCAAATACAATACTATTTGGTGGTCTAAATAGCTATGTTGCATCGGTCTCGGGGACGGGGAACGGAG
>LPNX011216280.1:29669-45426 GCA_001517045.1 Pseudotsuga menziesii
TGAATGCACAAGAACACTACCTCATACACCAAGTTGAGGAGATTGAACTATGTGGACCAATAAGCACAAGGTCGATGTGGATGGTGGAGAGGGAGTTGAAGTCATTGAAGGCTTTTGTTAGGCAAAGAGCACGTCCTGAGGGTTCTATGGTCGAGGGATATATGGTATATCAATCCATGGTGTATATTAATCAATATCTACCTAAATTAGCAGAAAATATGAATGTGCCTCGCATTTGGCATCTCGACCCCATCAAGAAATTTGAAGGGGAGGTCTTATTAATGGGGAAAGGTAGAATGAGTACTGTGAAAGGTATTTAATAATACATGCTATGGAATTAATATATTACACATTTATTTTTGCAATTTATATAACTATATGCATTTCATTCTAGCTAATTCATGATATATTTGATTTGTTGTTTTCTCATATAGTTGCTCGAGTGTGGGATGCTTCACACTTATACATTGCGAACAACCTTGATTGGATGGAGCATTGGATAGAAGATTGTGAGGAATACTTTGGTAGGTTGTCATGAGAGGGGATCAGTAAGATGATTAAAACAACGCATCGTCATCGACATCAACATCCTGATCTTACGTCGCAAAGGGAGATAGATTTAGCCTATGGTTTAAAAGATAAACAGGAAAGTAAATTGTTTATACACGTATTTTACTAGTTAATTCCATTTTTCAATGTAATTGATTTTTTTTATATTTTGAAATATATATTTACTACAAAGTCCTGTATGACGTTTAATATTTATTTACAATGTATTTTTTTTGCACTTGTTGTCCATGTTGCAGTTGAAACACCACAAGGGTATGTGGTGTAATGGTCATAAATTTCATATCAAATCGTTGGATGATAAGATGAAAACCTCATATTGTGGGATAACCGTAGTGTTTAAGGTCACCAATGTTTCCTCTAGAAGTGACAGACATCCAGAAGAAACAGATAATAGGTACTATGGGAATTTGGAGGACATAATTGAGTGTGATTTTAATTCCTTTAAAATAGTTTTGTTTGAGGTGAAATGGTACAGGCTACGGATGCATGAACGTGATCCTGAAAGAACTGTTATTGAGCATGCTAATGGATTTACCATGGTTAATACAAGGGCATTTGAACCGGGTACAGAGCCTTATGTTCTTCCAAGTCAATGTGAGCAATTCTTTTACTCAGAGGTACCAGGTAAAGCAGGTTGGTCATACATTGTTAGATATGATCCATGAGGAAGACCAGTAAGGTATAATCAGTTAGATATTGATGAAGATGATCCTGAAGAAGAAGATCACGATGATGAAGATAATGAGCAGGTTACTGCAATCAATGTGTTAGATGAAGAAGCTGAAGAACTTGATCATCCAAATGTAGAAGATGATGATCTCAGTGACGATCTCGATGACTATATAAGTGAAAATGGCATGGATGATGATGGTGATATGAATGAGCTTTTCAGCAATATCTATTATGAACCAAATCCTGCTACAGATATTGAGTTTGATGAAGAAGAAGATGAATGATATATAGAGGTATGTGTTTTATATGATGATCTTTATATGTTTTTATTTTGTATAATATAATATTTTAGACTTTCTTTATTATTTCAATTTGGGTATGGGGGAATTGAGAGTGATGTGAGGGGGTGGGGAGGGGGCATAATTAGAGCTTCCACCTTCACGTGGTTGCCCCTGTTTAGTAGAGAATGAACTATTCTCGAAACCAAGAGAAGCTCATCCCTAGAAACATAAACCCTATATCACCGCTGGTTATATACTTGGTTGGTGTGAAAAGGAAAAATCCATTTTACATGGGTAGAGTTTAAAATTTATAGCTCAAGTTCCATGGCCATTTTCCTTCCACATTCCAAGTGATACTTGAGCTTCTTTAAATTACATAAAATTAAATAAATAAATTTCTCAAACTTTTGGTCTTCCAAAATGTTGTCCTTTAGTGGAATTTTGTATTTTTGTGGGATTTTGATTTTGGTGGACTTTGTCTTTAAGAATTTTATCTTCATTTGTTTTTCTATCAATTCCATTTACTTCCAAGGTACTTGATGATAGTCTGGATGGCCAAGCTTAATCATGGTTCTATGTTGTTATTTTGACATCCTTTGGACCTAATGGTTATTGGGATATGTAATCACTTCTCATCTCTATGGAAAAGTTATCAATGTTTAAGTGACTAAGATGAATTACATAAAAAAAATTTCCGCCCTCCAATTTCGTCCCTCACAACCCCCGAACACATTTGCAAGTCCTCACAATTTCGTCCAACCCTCCAATTTGTAGGCCCCGAACGCGTTGGCTTCACGGTTTTTGGGAGCTGGAGAGAGTTGCTCCCCTTGGCTAGGAGCTCGAGAAAGCCCAGTTGAACGCATTTGCAGGTCCTCATAATTTCATCCAACCCTCCAATTTGCAGGCCCCGAACGCGTTGGCTTCACGGTTTCTGGGAGCTGGAGAGAGTTGCTCCCCTTGGCTAGGAGCTCGAGAAAGCCCAGGTGAACGCATTTGCAGGCTTCCTATCACCCTCCAATTTCATCCATGAGCATCGAACATGTATGGCCAGGTATGTCTTTTGGACTGATAGCTACCATCCGATTTTCAGTATATGCTAAAGTGAATTCCGTTGATGAAGCATTCCAGTCACATATCTAGATTGAGACCGATATTTTAATGCTTCCACCTTTGAGTTTGAGACCCTTTTGGGTTCAACAAACTATACACTAGCTGAGGAGGAAGGTGTGAGGATGAAAAACAAAAAGGAGAAGAAAACCCTAGGCAGATTAGGGTTACTGAACTAGAAGCAGACTGAATCATGGAGCAAGGAGGCTCCAGCAAAGGTAATAATGGTCAAGGAGGTTGGCAAGATCTACAGGCGGGCATCTTTAGTGCAAGGCTGATTGAGGTAGGAAAAAGATCAGCTGGATATGACCTCAAATAACCCAAAATCATGAGATTATTGGCCCTCTCAAAAATAGCCCTGGATGCAGTCAGTTCAGATTCCAGAAGGGACAGACCAGGCCTATCACACCCAGGAAAAAAATAGGGGAGAAGGACAGTCATTATCCGAAGAAGTGGGGTTTGATGCCATTCTATATACGCTACTTCCAACTGACCTGCTCAAATCTATATCAGCAGGAGACCTCCAGGGATCTCCCATCCCTTTCGGAGTTGAAATTCCAGACAGGCTGTCCTAGGAGGAACTAAGAGAAAAAGTTAGGAAGCAAAGACGTGGGGCTGCTAACTGTGTCAGAAAAAGGGAGGGTGAGATGAAGATTAAACTGGAAAAGGAGTTGCTGTCAAACATTGTGATAAAATACTTAGAACCAGCTTTCATAGGCAAGTTCAATGAGAAACGGCTAGTAGAGAAATTGCTTAGGTGATGGGTCAACCACCTTGGACAACATCCTAGGACACTCTCCACAGTTCCACAGGTCCTTAGATTTTATCATTGTTTTGTTCAAATTGAAAGAAGACAGACAGATTTATAGGGGGGGCTTATTTCAAACATGCTACAGCGCTTTTCATCAGTAACTGGGAACTAGGGTTCAACCCCATCGAGGCAAAAATTTCCAAGCTTCCTATATGGATAAAGCTTCCCCACCTACCGCTCAAATTATGGATCCCAAGAACAGGTTGGGGACCTTCCTAAAAATTAATTAGATAATGACAATGATGGACTCTATAGCAGTATCAAAAATATGTGTGGGGGTTGATTTCTCAGGTGATCTCCCTGAAGGCATATTTTTGAAAGCAGGGTCGAGGCCTTCCCACTGGCATATAATGAACTATATCAACATCCCATTCAGATGCCACATATGCAAAGAGCGTGGCCATCTTCACTACACTCTCCCTAGATTGGTCTAGGGGAAAAGGGATATGGAAGATGCCAGAGAAGAGCTGGAAGACCCAATAAAGAGATTCAATCTTATTCCCTCCCTAGAGCATCAACAAACAGAACTCACCAAGTTGTAAAAATTTGGATCAAGCTACTCAGAAGGAAAAAGGAAAATCAAACATGAAGACATCAAGTTATTGCTTCACAGTCCCAGACCCCCAAACCATTTTAGGGGGAACTCATCAAATAGATCTATGGCCCGACATATGAAGCAAGCCTTAAAGAAAAATCCTCCCAATAGGCCTCGTTTCATGCCTCCATTGAGAACAAAGGTTCAAGTATCATTGCTAAAAATTATCTAGATAGAAAGTAGTCTAGCACTAAAGGCATTCATCTTCAAGGTGAAGCATTGAAAAAGCAAAAATGGTAATTCCTCCAACCCATCTTGTGAACATTCCCTGGGTCAATCTCACTTGATCTATGGATATTTAACAAGATCTAAACGTAAAAGAGGTAGAGGAACTCCTCAAATCATGGGAAGGGGCCTTGGAGAGGATTCGCTCATGAGGAAAGCAAGAAACCTCGTAGTTGTCAATTGAACACAACACTAGCGTCCCATTAAGATGAAAGAGAGGTTCTACAAGGTAGGCAACTCACTATAGTTGGGATACTTAGAGCAAGAGAAACCCCCTCGGACACCCCCAATAATTCTGCTATCTATTAACAATAGGGAAATGGGAACCACTCACAATATTTGTTCCCTCATAAGGATTATAAGTTATAACTATTCATAAACCTGCAATAATATTCATCGAGGAAACCATGATTCAAGAAAAGGATTGAATCCTTTCTATGAGAAAACATTTTCCAGGTTGGCATTTTGAATGCACCGACGTTCAAAGTATCATAGGAGGGTTAGTCACAGCTAGGAATCAAGACTTTAACTGGGTAAGTAGTGTATATACTAAAAACAAGCAATGCTAGCTTGTTTCGCTTTTCTCTAAAGAGATAAATAAGCACCTAGCCCTACTGAATATATATTGTCACCAAAATCAGAGGAAAGTTTTGGGAGAAGAACATAAGGTAAGAGGCCTATTGGATTCCCCATCCCTTATCCTAGTGGGAGATCTGAACATAACCTTTAAAAACAGGAAAGCTAGGGTCTGAGAGGAAGAGTTGACACTGTTTTAGATTTTTTTCCAAGACTGGAGAGACGAGGAAAATCTAATTAATGTGGAACCAATCAGCATGGCTCCAACTTCAACTAACAAAAGAGTGGGATTGCACTTTATAGGAAAAAGGCTGGACAAGTATTTGGTTAAAGAGGACCTCTTCCCCTCAGTAAAGAGTTCCAAATCTTCAATTAAGGCTCACAAGGGATCAAAGTTCAAACCATGCAATTGTGATTTTGGAGCTAGGAACTCATATCTAAAGGCCCCCATCTACTTTCAAATTTACCCCACTAGCTGGATCACCCAAACTACTTAGAACTACTTTCCAAGCAGCGGGTTTCATATGATCAAGGTCGGGAAGGATTTGCCATGGAACATTTCCAAAGAAACCTAATCACTGCTAAAGGAATCTCTAAGGAGTGAGCTTGTAAGAAGTTTTGCAACTCAAACGAAAATTTAAGAGATGTGGAAGGCAAAATTGAATCCATCCAGCCAGTATAAACATATTTTGGGTATCTCCCTTGTCACCAAAAGGATCATACCCTTAAAGAGAGTAGGAATACCCTCCTTGCTAGAAAGGATGCAAGGTGGAGAATGAAAATCCAAGCAATTTTGCTTGAAGTAGGTAACAAAAACACATTCTTCCAAAAGCAAGCTAAATCTCAGAAAGCCAAAAATAAGATTTGGAGAATCCAAGATGCAAAAGGAGATTCTTGTGACTCTTTTGAAAACATATGTGAGGTAGCTACTTCGTACATAAAACATTCCTTCTCCCAGCCAGCTAAGGAACGCATAAGCTACCCTTTAAAGGATACAATTTTATGTCCCAAAGGGGGCATATATGGGCTAACATTTCAGTGGTTTGAATAAGAGAACAATTCGTACTCTGTTAGGCTTGGAAACATTGTGGTGATGCCAGTGATTGTTTAAACTTTGTTGGCTGTTTGAGACTAGGAAACATGGTAATTATACTGCTAAACATTATTTTCAGACCTTGGTTATAATTACATGTACTTTTTGTGGCCGACATATACAGTCTGTAATTTATACATACAGTTTGGGTGTGATATATGTTGGATGATTACTGCTATAACAAATCACTATATCTATAATGACATGTTATTTAACTCATGTTAACACTTTCCTTTACTCATGTTGCTATACCTAGATACACTGATATGCTGCTGTTAGTACTACTGCATAGGCATTGTTCATATGTTTTTTAAATCATTTGCTTATCCTAACTAGTGCTGTTATAAATGTTGAGTAATAACAAGTGTATATATTCATACTGCTGTGCACGTACCTCTTCTAGTTGTTTGATGACAAAACACTAGTAATTTGCTACTTCTTGCATCTTTCCTCCATTTCATTCTTGTTTTCTGCACATTGGAAGTAATTAGCTACGTAATTGGTTTGTCTTTTGGTGAATGCACCCACACGATTGGAATTAAGGCCAAACCTCCCTGAATTTAAGGTTGAACATCAAATTTTCTTTGAAAGTCCCTGAACTTTGAACCTCAACCTTGAAGTTCTGTGAACCTTGTGACATAGCTTGCACCCTCAATGGGTCTAAAAGAGGACAAATGAGCACCCTTCTTGCTATTAATTAAAATTCCTTTCTGTTGTTATATCATCTATTATAATAGGTCTAGAATAAGCCAAAGTGGATTGCCCTCATCATGTAAAATTTTAGTAACCCATGCTCTGAACTGAAGTGATTAGGTTGCTAGATTTGTGCTCATCTTATTTGGTTGAATGTGTAGGGTTGTGATAGTGTTTATGATCCAAAGGTAAGTTTCCACAACCCATCATTTGATTTGCACCATACTTGTTAATATCTTCTATTTAAGATGTTGTTTACCTGCTGAGGTACGTTTGCTAATAGTGATGTTGTTACATCTTCTATGAATAGAATCAACATGCTGCCAAACATGGAAATTATTCCTTCCATAAATGTGCCTTGTGTGTCAATCTTTGAGATTGACAAATCACTGTTCATGGTGCAAGTTTCTGTTTTCCAACTATGGCTGGAAATAGGTCTCACTTCAGTATTGTAGTCCTACCAAGATGTATGTCCACCTCAGCCATTAATCTTGATAGGAAAGAGCAGAAACAGGTTGTGGATTTAAAATGTAGATCTCAGGCTACAGAGCTATACTTGGCTGAAAATGATTTGAAAATGTCAAACGTGACCAAGTATAAATACTTGTTTAGACCTTGGTGTTGCTATTATTTTTCAAAGTTTGATCAATGAACTGACCTGAGCTGATGTCAAATGCTGCTCTGATTTGATGTTTGTTTTAATATGGATCTGACCTATTACATAAGTCTCATAAGGTCCCTGCCCCATCCTACTTCTTGTCTAGTCCAAGACCCTTGCTAAAACCATCCTCATCATCTTCTATCCCCGGTAAAGCCCATGACAATGCGTTGATCAAGATAGTTTATAATTCATTGATGCCTAGTGAATGACCCAAAAGGCACCAGAGGTTATACCCAAAATGAATATTGACAGCAACTATTGTCTTTCTTTAATGCTTATGAGATTAATACCAATGTTCACGGTCTATCTATGTTGGCAATTCTTGAACCTACATTCCCATGTTCAATATTTTATCAACAAATAGGCCTGGGACAATTGTGTGTTAACATCTTGCATGTTAGCATGTGTTTAATGCAACAAATGCTTGAATGTACACATTTAAATATTAAATATGTGCTTCTTTACTCTTATATTTGCTTTGCTTCAGAAATGATCTACTTTGCATCCAGATATGAACTGATTGAGATTTGTTTCCATTGGGATGGTGATTGGATATTAAATTGTGGTCATAATTTGAGAATATAATATTTGTAACAAGTCCTACGCATGCAGAGGTGAATTAAATTCTCTTGCATCCATAAATCCTTACTTCCTATCTGTGATTTATGGTGGCTTAACGTTGCATGTGCTAATGCAACATGCGATGACTGTAATGGACTAAGGTCATATGCAAAGGCCAAAAACAGGTGAATATAAATTTTATTTTGAGTGCAATCTATTCTATTATTGGCCCTTTATAATGTCTCTATTCTGGTGACATTTGTGATAGCGCACATTGGCATAAGCCATCTACCAAGATTATGGTATAGAGTGTTAGCAGAGCAGATGAACACTCAAATTTATTGGAATTAGTGTGCAAGTTAGAATCTTCATCCAAAATTTGGAAAATTCATGTGTTTTCCTAGTCAATAGCTGATTTGATTCACTGTTAACTCACTTTAGCTTGAGCCTTCCCACAAGTTATCATGTATTCTCTTATTGCATGACATATTCAATTTTATAATGGCTTTTCATGCTTGTTTTAGTCTTTGCCTTTGGGAATCATATCATGAAAAACCAACAAGATCATGGAAGACTGACATTTTGAAGGAAAGGAAACTATTACTTACCATTTTGTTGCTGTTTCCCAACTCCTAGGAAGAACAAAGTTAATTGAAATTTTAAAAGGAATTAACTGGACCCTTTCAACTGAGTGAGTAGTCTTCATGTATGAACAGTATTCAGTCGGCAATTCATACTAGCCAACTTGTGGATCATTAGTGATATTCCATGATAATGTGGGAATCCATGCTCTAAGAGTGTAGTGTTCTTGTATGTGGAGCTTTGATTAACCTCAAGCCTTGGCAGCATTTTCTTAAGAAAGAAACTCAGGAATAAGTTCAGGCCTGCTTGTGCTGATAGTTGTGTTATTTTATTGAGCAACTCGAGCATGTGGATCAAATTAACAAGCTCATATAACGAGGTCACTCTTCAGTATTTGGTAGCCTCCAAGTAGGAAATCACGAGTGGTGCTCAAAGAAGATTGTGCTTAGGTGAGTTTGTGGCCTTCACCGATCTACAGCTTATTAAAGAATACTAAGCATCTTAAGAGAATGGGTATTTGAGTTTTCGAAGTTTTCAGCTGTTTTCGGTTCTAAATTTCACTTATATTAGAAGTTTGAATAATATATTACTCATGGCCACATTTAGGCCCAACAGTCTAAAATTAATATATGTTTCACGATGCAACCATGCATCTTGCATCTGGTAACTGGTTTAAAAAAAAAAGAATAACAGAATTTCCAGACTTATACACAAGTCCAAAAGCATACAAGAAAGAGTGATGTAAAAGGGCAGAGTGAGAGAGAGAAATCCAACACAGAGAGCCTGCAATGGGTCTTTTAGATAATTCCATATTGTCCACAAATTGACAGTGTCACTGTAAAATAGATCAACTCAATAGATGTAACATGCCAATCCAGCCAATGAAAAGGTGAACAACTGGTGAAAAGCTAGCTCATGATTTACAGTTTCATGAAGTGAATAGCTCCAGGTGAAAAGTTGTTGATCGATTACAACTTAAATCGAATAGATGCGCCTATGGGGGTAAATATCCTATCTACCATTCAACTAAACCTCTGATAAATCGTTGTTATAATTTAGTTTGGTCAATCTCATTTATGTTAATCAGGTAATTATTAAATATGGTAACTCAATTCAACTAGAAAAAGTAAATGTTTTGATGACTGCATTCGATTATATTTCTTCGTGCTTATTATGAATGTTTCCATATAATAACATCCATATTATACATTTTCTTTATGGTAAAATTTTTGCAATATCTCATTTTTGTTTATGGTACAATTATTTGGAAAACTTACTAATTGATTTATCGTGTCGGGGTGACGGCAGCGGAAGGTCAAATGCTGCTAGCACAATACATGGTGACCATGGAAGGTCACAGGCCAAACTGTCTTGCGAGGTAATTATTAAATATAGTAACTTAATTCGACCAGAATAAGTAAATGTTTTGACGACTACAATCGATATAGTAACATGCATATTATACTTTTTGTTTATGGTACAATTATTTGCACAACTTGTACTAATTGATTTATTGTGTCAGGGTGACGGCAGTGCTCACGGCGCACCTGTGACTACCAGGATACATGGTGACCGTGGAAGGTCACACGCCGTACTACCTCCACAGGTAATTTTTAAATATTTCAGTTTTTTTTGTCCACAATTATGTACATAGATTTTATTGATTGATTTATTGTGCCAGGGTCACAGCCGTGGAAGGTCACCCGCGGTGTCGACGCAGCATGTACAGGGTGACAGTGGGAAGTCACCTGCGGAGCCCCAACAGGTACGGGGTGACCGTGGAAGGTCACCCGCGATGTCTCAGCAAGTACGGGGTGACCGTGGGAAGTCACCTGCAGTGTCTCACCAGGTATGGGGTGACCGTGGGAAGTCACCCATGGAGCCTCAACAGGTACGGGGTGACTGTGGGAAGTCACCAGCCACTACGTCACATCCGGTAAGTTTTATTGATACTATAACAATTATTTTACTGGTGAACAATTTTTGAATGATGTTACAATTAATTTCCTTGATTTTATTGTTTCATGCTTTTAGTTCGGTGCACTGGATGTGGATGACAATGTAAGTGAGGAAGAAATTTTCACCTCCCTAGTCCCAATGAAAACGGTCTATTTGGCCCTCAAAAGGGCAAACAAGGATTTACTGGCCTTTGCTTGCAAATGGCCCAAGACAGATGATGACAAGGCAATGATGGTGGAGCTACAACAAAAAATAAAGGGTTATGTGGTAAGTGTCATCGATTACAATTTTTATAAGCTTTAACATGATTTCATATTTGATGATATGTTTTCTATTATTGCAAATGTTCTTATCAACTCAATGTTTTCCATATGTAGGAATATTTGGAACCCTAGGCTAGAGAACTTGCAAAGATAGGTATTGGTAGCAGTGACCATCCATTGCATAAAAAATCTCGTCAAAGCAAGGTACCAATGAGGCTTTTTGAGGATTGCATCGAAGCCAATGATGAGGGCAATGATGATGAGATGGAGCATGATCATGACATGGAGCATGATGATGAGATGGAGCCACCTGGGACTCCACATGACGCTGGAGATGAACCTACTGTAGATGGCCAGGAAACTTTTCTTGGAGCAGCATGAGTCAAAAGCATCGGATCACTAGATGTGACATTTCTAGTCGATGAAGCATGTGTTCCTATGAAAATACAAAAGATGGCAGGTATTTTTTTAATGTTTTCATCAATGTTTTTCATTAAATTGAAATGGACATATTCTGAAAATATTGTAAATTAAGCTGTAAATGTTTATGCAGGCAATAATGTCTTCTACAGACACTTAAATGACAAAGCATTGGAGTTGTTTGGGCCCACAATTCGCATAGGGTGGAAAAAACAAAACAACAATTTAAAAGATGAATTGATTAGACACATGATTTACTTGTTCGGTGACACTTTCAACAAGAAAGTGGTTTTAAAGTTAGCTGGAGATGGTTTGAAATATACCAAGGCCCAATATCGAGGAAAACTGGCAGATAACCCCAAGCATGAGCACCCTCCCATGGTACCAGAGCAAGAGTGGAAGGCACTTATGGCTGATGCCAAATTTATTTTGTTAAGAAATCAAGGAAAACAACCATGGACTGATAAAGCAAGGTACATGACATATAATTATACTATTGCGATATGCTCAATTTTATTTTATGTTTTGTGTCAAGCAACAAATCATACATTTAACATATGTCATAAATTTCATAAACAGGTTTCCTGACACCTCCAAGGCAACCAAGGCAAGAATGGATAAGGTTGGCCAGCATAAACTGGGCCAGGGTGGCTACAGAAAACTAAGGCACCGAATCATAAGAATTTGCAATATTCCTTTTTAGAAAATTTTCGAAATCTTACCAAGTGTTGGGGTTTGAGATTTGTGCCTGCTAATTAAATTCATAGTTTTCTTAGAATAGTTTTCATTGTTTTTAAGCATATTGAACAGTATTGAACTTTGAGTTCTTGAGTCCTTTTAGACTAGCACATAATATGCTACGTCCTCTCTAATAATAAACTTCTCTTTGCAATATTGCAGGGAAGTACGTTCGCAGATGCCGCCACCGAGGAAGACCTCAAGATTGGTTTCAAGTATGGTTTTGAAAGTGTGGTTGAGCATAGAAAAAGCTTGGGGTAGACTCCAATCAGCCCAATTGTGGGAATGCAGGTAAATAGAATGAATAAGGACATTTGAAATATTCTTGCTTCATATTTTCCCACAGTAGACCAATAACTATATTTTTATGTTTGTTTGGCAACAACAGTGCAACCGCAGCAGTTAATCCAGTGGTACTGAGAGGTTGCCAGTTCATATTGGGGAGGACCCGTTGGATGATAATGTGGAGCAGGATAGGGATTCAGGTAGTGAGTTTTAGAAATATATATATGTATTTTGATTATAGATATTTATTTTTTTCCTTATACTTACATATTTCATTCTTTAAATGGAAGAGCATGTAGCTCACGAGGATCAACTGGAAGAGGAAAAAACGACTGAAGCAGTCGGAACACCGACCTTCACAGATAGACAAACAGGTAAAAAGCGATATTGTAATGTTTATCGAAACAATGAAATAGTGATTTGAATCAATTTTCAACCTAAGAAAAATGGTCTTTTCGTTGTTGCAGTTCTTTCCTGTTCGCAGCGGCCTCCACACCCTGTTCAGTGACGTACCAGGAGTATGGTACATGAGGGCACGCAAATTACACAAACCACAGAAGGACATGGCTCAGTAGAAACATTGCAAAATGATGAATTTGAGATGCCACTTGTTGGTTTTTTGAATTGAAAAAAACAAAGTCACACGAAGAAAAAATTGTAAAATATCATGACTTGTATTTTATATCCATGTTAACATGAAACGTTGTTTGTATGGATTACCTTCTTGTGTTTCGATGTTTATATGTTTATGTGATTTGATGTTTCAATGTTTATATGTTTAGTTTTTTATATGTTTTCTATGTAAACAAAATAATTTAAAGGGTAAGGGGAATTGAGAGCGATGTGAGGGGGGGGGAGGGGCCATATGAGCTTCCACCTTCACATGGTTGGCCCTATTCAGTAAAGAATAACCTATTCTTGAAACAAAGAGAAGCTCCTTCAGGTATATGGCCACTTTTGTATTCCTAGGATTTTTTACATTTATAAATGACTGTTTATTTACTTATATATTATTTACTAATATAATTTTCTTATCTTTTATCATTTATGCAGGTCTTCATGATCAAAATGCAACTAGTGGACAACTCTTGGTGATCTTTTACTTTCAGGTACAAATTTCATTAGTCTTATAATACTTTTGTGTCATGGTATTTCATATGTTGCTTTTGTCTCATGGTCTTTCGTACCTTCTATTTGTAGATTTTCTAATCGTTTCCTAGAGATTTGGCTAGGTTTCTAAGCGTTTATATCTCATTGGCCTCCTATACATCGCTAGACCCTTGTTATCCTTTATTAGGCCTAATGCTGCTCCTAAAAGTATTCCAAGTAGAACTCATATTTCAAGTGTAATGTAAGTTAAAGATCCTTGGATAGGTGTCTAAAAATGACTTCTCATAGAACAATTTCCCATTCTTCCAGCTGGGTATTAGAGATTTTAATGTTATATTCTTGGAAAATATGCTCCAAATGGAATAGATTCCTGAAACTATTACTATTACTCGAATTTGTTTAAACTTGAGGCCAAAAATTAGCTAGTCTAGTCATATAAAAGATCAGAGCTAATGACGAGTTTATCAAATTTGTGTGTGAAGAGCCAAGTCTGAGTATGTCGAGAACAACTTCTAGCAAATGGAAAAGATAAACCCAGCAAAGGTAACCATGTGACTATCCAAACATATCTGAATTTCAAGGCCAGTCAAAGGTAACCATGTGACTGTCCAAAGGACACTTTCCAGGCCTAGTAAAACTCAGTGGTTGATAACTGTAATGCATTCAACTTTGTTCTAGGAGATGCTAACTCCGAGCCATTGTTCCCATTAGCTTCAGTTGGTGCTGAATCTGCAGGAGGTTCCTCTGTTATATCCTCTAATTATGACCTCACAAAGGCCTCCCTTGAACCCGTGTTTTTGTCGTTAAATTTAGCAAAAATATATTGATACTCAACTGATGGGGCCAGAGGAAACTCCCATCTGATGGGAATGATGAAGTAGAGATGTTTCTGATAGATTTCCATTGAAACAAACTAGTAGAGGCATTTGAAGAAATGGTTGTGACTGCTTCAGTAAAGAAAACTTCAAGAATCCAGCCATTAGAGCATATTGATGATGGAATCCCACTAAATTTTGTTTTATGCCTTGTGAAAATCAATCAAATTTCATCAGTCTTGAAACTAAAGCCCATGTTTCCATGTATAAGATTACATTACTCTCAAAATCTCTAACAAAATTTTCCATGCAAACCTTCAAATTTTACACTACAATCTGCTGTGGTAAGTCCTACACCAGTTTCTGGGTGAAACAGCATCAAGGATTCTTTGTACAACTTGTATGCAATTTCTCTAGTAAGGCACTAAATATATGAAAGTATTAGAGACTAAAAAATACAATTGCTAAAAGCACTAATCACTTATCCCATTTGTACATTTATTTATCTATCCTCAAATCTGTCACTTTCTTTATCAGCATCCAGATATCCAGTTTTCCACCCTTGGACACTCTCTTTGTATCACCACACATATGATGCTGTGTGTGTGTGTATTGTTGTTGGTTAGACATAGTGATTAGCTTAAGTTTTAATCAAATAATTATCAACAACACCACCAAGTTTTACAATATCAACAATCTTGTTACATTTCGCAAATTGAAACTACCATAGTTTATTCCTTTGGACAATTGGACTACCATGATTACCTGAATTTGCTCATTTCGGGGATTGGGACAACCATGTTTACCTGGTTTTTTACATTTGGGGGATTGGAAATACCCTATAATAAATAGAGTTTGCTTCACCACTCGGTTATAAATTATAATGCTCTTAGAAAGATGAGAAAGCAGCATGCTCAGAAAGGTTTCACTTTTGATGCTCTATTCCTTTACAAGTTTCTTGATCAACCTATATGGAATTTGAGGACTCCATCATTACTCTTCTTTTTAGCATTCTTTTCTTTTGAGTCCTACATTAGGACACGAAATGTGGTCAAAGTGCAACGTCATCTACTATTGATATTTTAAGGACAAGAAGGATGACATTGCTGTGCAAAATCTTGACTCTGAACCAACTGAGAGTGAGATGCTTGTCCAATATAAAAATAGGAAGCAACATGTGCCATTACAAAGACCAACCTTGACATAAATCATAACATATGGAAATGGTATGCTTACCACAGGGTAATCAGGCACAATGAACTAATTAGGCAAGACAATTTATGAAGCTAAATCAGATAATCAGAAATAATTACATATAGGAGCACACATGATTGACACAAATATTTGGGCAAAATATAGTACTGGAATTTCATTTAACTAAGAAGTTTGTGCAATAATGATACGAACATTATGAAGCTTTGCAACATAGCTAATGGACTGTAAAGCTACCGCTATAATGTGCATGCCCATACTCAGACAAGTATTCTAGGTTCAACTTCCTCTAGTGCGACTGCTTTCATCATGGACTTTATTGATCTTTGTTTCTTTCCTGGTTCAGTGGTGCCATAAAGTTTACTCAGAAAATGAGCACTATATGGGTGTATGGTAGAACATAATTGCATTATAAACAACGTATATGTAATATTGGTGAAAATCTGTGCCCAAGGTATCAAAAATTTGCGTAGAAACTGAGCACAATATATAGAAAATTGTATTATGAAAAATATCTAGTGGAAATCT
>LPNX011216280.1:49191-116573 GCA_001517045.1 Pseudotsuga menziesii
ATAGCATCCTCGTCACTATTCCTGGGGTTTGCATTTAAAAAAAAAAAAACTTATACAAAGCATGGATACAGCGACGGCCAGGCGTGGATACAGAGATGGCAAGGTGTGGCTATAGTGACGTCTTATTCCTGGGTTTTCATTTAAAAAAACAAAAACCTTATACAGAGCATGGATACAGCGACAGCCAGGTGTGGATACAGAGACGGCCAGGCATGGATATAGCGACGGCCAGGCATCGATACAGAAACGGCCAGGCGTGGATATAGCGACGTCCAAGCGTGGATACAGAGACGGCCAGGCGTGGATATAGCGACGGCTTAGACATCTAACGAAATATAGAACATTGTCGCTCTTGCAATGCAAATTAGGGGTCGTCTTTATTGCGACAAAATTGTTTCCATGAAAAAAACACTTAGACGTGGCAATATCCACGCTTTTCCGTGGATATTGCCACGTTTTTCCGTGGCAAAATTGATCACTTGTACTAGTGTGAGGCATACATGTGCAATTAGAATCCATTCTCTTTCTCTATGCTTTATCTCTTTATCATTAATTATATATTGCATGGTCCATATGTGTATTAATTAATTAACCATCTTATCATATCATACTCAAAAAAATTGTTCCATAATAATGATCATACGTATTACCCTCAGTCAAGCATAATGATGATCATACGTATTACCCTACGTCATATATTCATATGCTAAATTAATTCACTCTAGGGGTAGCTAATCTTGTTATCAGAAATTCTCAATCAATGCGGCCAAATATTGTTACCCTAGTCTACATGAGGCAGATCTAGAACAAAACACACACAACAATGCATCCTCTCCCTAGATTATCAAATTGTTTGAATGTAAAGATTTCTTACCTCAAAATGGATATGATCCTTTCCTTTTGAATACTCTTGTGATCAGTTGTACCCACAAAAGAATGTAAAGGAATAAGATACAAAAGTGAAAGTAACAAGATAACTCAATAGTATATGTTAATGATCAAGAAGAAAAACAATGAACAATTAAATTAAAACACAAATTATTCATGGGAAAGGGAAACATATTTGTATTAATATAAATAGAGAAGAAAACTACAACCAAAGCCTTGATGTTGAAGTCTTGTTCTCAGAATTCTCTTGACTCACAATCACAAGCTCTACAGTTTCTCACTCATAAGACCATGCTCTTTTTCCTCTCACACTCAGAATGATTCAACCAACATAAAGGTTCTTTCCTTGCCCCCCCCTCACTCATGGGGGAGCGGTTTCTTATATAGGCCAAAAGGAATCAAATGGGTTGATATTCTTTGGGAGGAAGGTGAGGGATCATCCATAGAGGTTAGGGGTATGAGCTCCACCTACTGAAATCAGTTGGGATTGTTAAGTTTTTCATATGCTAGACTAGATTCAATAGTATTCAATTAAAAATCACAGTAGCAACATATCAAGAATCATCGATAGAAACAAAGTCACAAGATTGACACAACATTTATCTTAGGAAACCCTCAAGAGAAAGAAAACCCAGCAAAAAATTCCTCTGTATAAGATGTATAAAAGACAACCCCAAAAATGCGTGTTCTCCTCCTTCTGTTCTCTCTCTCTCTCTCTCTCTCTCTCTCTCTCTCTCTCTCTCTCTCTCTCTCTCTCTCTCTCTCTCTCCTATGTGCTACACAATTGAGTGAGTCTGTGTTCAAATAAGAACCACAAATCCTCTCTTTATACACATGTGTTAATTGAATTTTGCACTAGACAAGTCGGCCCCACTAAATTGTGTGGGCCGACTTCACCTAGGAATACTCAAAATAGTATATTATATTATTTATTAGGGTACTAAAGACCCATCAAAAGTGTCAAGTCCCCTCCTGTCCACTAGAGAGAGAAAACGACCATAATTGCTCGCTATGATTGTTGCAAGAGCACCTAGCTCGAAGTTCAATCTATTCACCACTGTGTAAATTATTTCACTTCCCATTAGCAGATAAATTGACCCTATCAGTGATCCAATCGACGATCTACAAAAAAAACTCAGAGGAGATCAAACGACAGAGAAAGATCACGACAAAAATTGGCAGTCACAATTTGTTTCGCATTTGGGAACACTAGCCAAGACAGCATAGCCAAGGAACACTAGTAGGCTCACACATAGCCAAGGATACAACAAAACTTAGCCAAGCCAGCATAGTTGGGTTTATCAGGCTGCAAACAAACAAGCCAGTATACCATTGGGTTTATCAACCTGCAGTCACTCAATCCAACATTCTCATTAAGGACCAGCCGAGCCAACTAACAGATGGGTTTATTAGGCTGTAAAGGAGTTGGAAGGCTTGAACTGTTAAGCTAGTGAGCTCAACCACCGAGCTATGGACACCTATACTAGATCGGGCTTGGCTCCTAAAACATCTACACACCCAAACCAAGGAAGCATCCCCTTCTCTGTTACACAGTCCCTCAGGCTATGCTTTCCATTACAGTGTTGTTCAGGGTGTGCAAAGAAGAAAAACCAACCCCTTTAGATCTATTTGTGAGGTTCCTTCCTACACTAGGTTCATCAAGCTAGTTCATACCCAATCCCACTCCAAACCAGTTCAGACCAAGGAAAAATATGCACCCACATCAAACCACAATGTCAACACAACAAAACAGGCTTCCCCTCACTCTGTGATAGAGGAGACCATTGCACAACAACACTCAAGAAACCATAGATGACCACTCTTTCTCATAAACATGGCTGAGGATGGTAACAACAGGCGAACAACCCAGAACAAAACATGGTTCTGCAAGCAGGAGGAATGCACAACACGCATGAAAAAAATGGAATAGAGAATGATTTGAATGGACCACAACTTTTCGGTGAGATCCAAATGTTGCATTGGGCATGCACAACGAGGAAAAAATAATGAAAACGTGAAGGATGGATGATAAAAAACATCCTACCGCTCTCCAAAACATGAGGGAAGATGAAAATGTGAATGCATGAGGGAATGGGCATACGTTTTTGGGTGTTTCCTTTTGAAACATGGATTTCCCCTAAAATATCAAGGTTAAACATTCCCCCTCCTTGTTCCTTCGGAAATCATGCCCCCATCTCATTATTTTTTGTATTGACATAGTTGGTTGTGGGTTTTTAATTAAATTGAATATTTATATGATGTCTCAAATTGTACTATGCCTGGATAGCATGATAACCATATGCATCATTTTTAATTGCCGATACATGAAATACGAAATCGATGATGGAGCCTTGGCCTTGAGCTCCTCACCATGATTAAACAAGAATATTTACATCATATATATTTAATGCAAATGTGGTCAAAACTGGGGTGTTACATTCCCCTCCCCCTTCAACAACATTGTCCTCAATGCTTTACAAAATTGATAAAAAAATTCTATGCTGGTACCGCCCTCAGTGTTCTGCAAAATCGAACAAAAATGGATGTGCCAATCGCATGGCATCCTCCAGCTCCCATGTAGCCTCTTTAGGACCATAGTGCTCCCATTGCACCTTTAGCTACCCTATGGATCGGTTTCAGAGCATTGTGACCTTCCTGGAAAGGATGCGCATTGGCTTAATTTGGAATTCTCCCTTAGGTTCCACCTGAATCACATCCCAATTTATCACATGGTTAGGATCATGCACATATCTCTTAAGAAAAGAAACATGAAAAATATTATGAGCCCTTGGAATAGCAGAAAATGCAAGTCTATACGCAACTGGCCCTATTATTTCAAGCACTTTAAATGGCCCACAGTATCTAGGTGACAACTTGGCACAACTTCCAAGATTCAAGGAACTCTTATTTTCCCTCACTCTGAGGTAAACATGATCTCCAACATTGAACACTCTGTTCAACCTATGCTTATCTGCATAGATTTTCTGTCTATCCTAGGATGCTTTCAGATTTTTCCTGATCTTTACAACCTCCTGCTCCATCTCCTTGAGAAATTCTGGACCAAGCACAACCCTGTTCACTGGATTATCCCAAGTCACCAGTGTCCTACATCTCCTGCCATACAAAGCTTCATATGGACTCATCCCCAAGGATGCTTGTTTTCCATTGTTATATGCATACCAAGTGTAAATAATCTTCCCACTTGGTTGGTTTTTCCATCACATACATGTGAAGCATGTCTTCAAGCACTTGGTTAACTCTCTATGTCTTCCCATCAGTCTGAGGATGGTAGGAAGTGATGAAATTCAACTTTGTACCCAAATCTACAAACAATCCCCTCAAAAAATTGGAAGTGAGATTGACATCTTTGTCATAGATTATTGCCTTAGGAAATCCATGCAATTTGAAAATATCCTTCATGAATATCTTTGCAATGTCATCAGTCTTATGTGTAGACTTAACTGGTATAAAATGTGCTACATTTTTCAACTTTTCCACCACAACCATGATGCAATCATGTTGTACCCAAGTCATTGGAAATCCTGTAATAAAATCCATGGAAATAGCTTCCCATTTCCATTCTGGAACTGGCAAAGGATGCAACAAACCTGTTGGGTGTTGATGCTCAACCTTGACCTGCTGAAATTTCATGCACCTTGGAATATATTAAACCATGTATTTTTTCATTCCTAGCCAAAAGTACTACTTTCTAGCTGTAGTAATTGTCTTATGATATCCTGGGTGCCCAGAATATGGAGCTTAATGGATCTCATCCATAACAACCCTCCTCAAACCTGCTCCATTTGGAATATAAATTTTGTTTAAGGAGTCCATCTTATTCTAATTTATATCCTTCATACTTCTTTTCAAGGATTTGCTGCTGCAATTTGTCTTTGACCTGTGCATACAATTCATCTTCAACAACATGATTAACAATCTACTACCTCAACTCCGATTGGAAAATACTAAGAGATGCCACATGCATTTCCTACACCTTCCTGTCGAGTGCATTAGCTACCTTATTCTCTTTTCCTTTTATGTGTTTGATTTCAAAATCAAAGTCACATAAAAACTCGATCCATCTAGCTTTCCTATCATTTAGAGTAAGCTGATCAAACAAATACTTCAGACCACAATGGTCTGTCCTTAGCTCAAATCTTTTGCCCATCAAGTAATTCCTCCACATCTTGAGAGCATGTACTATGGCTGCAAGTTCTAGATCATGAGTGGCATAGTTCTTCTCATGCTCCTTCAACCTTCTTGATTCATAACATATTACGTGGTTGTCTTGCATAAGAAATCCTCCAATTCCTTGACCGCATGCATCAGTACACACCGCAAAATATTTCTTTGGATCTACAACTTTCAAGACTGGTGCACTTGTGAGAATATTTTTTAACTGCCGAAAGCTTTCTTCACACCTTGATGTCCATTCAAATTTTATCCCCTTCCTTTGCAAAGAAGTGATGGCATGTGCAACCTTAGAGAATCCTTCAATGTATCTCCTGTAGTATCCTACAAGTCCCATAAAATATCTTACATCTGTCACATTTCTTGGAGTAGGCCAATTCATAATGGCTTCAATATTGTCAGGGTCCACAGATATACCCTCTTCTGAGATAATGTGACCCAAATACTGAATTCTATCTTTATAGAAGTCACACTTGCTCAAATTTGCATACAATTGATGCTCCCTGAGCAATTGTAATGTCAATCTCAGATGCTCCTCATGCTCTTCCTCATTGTTAGAATAAATAAGAATATCATCAAGGAAAACAAGAACAAAATTTTCCAAATACCTGCTGAATATACTATTCATAAGGCACATAAATGTAGCTGGTGCATTTGTGAGACCAAATGGTACCACTACAAACTCATAATGTCCATACCTTGTTCTGAAGGCTATCTTAGGAATGTCTTCATCATTGATTCTCACCTAATGGTAACCAAACCTCAAGTCAATCTTGGAAAATACCTTTGCTCCTCTCATTTGATCAAAGAGGTCATCAATTCTAGGAAAAGGATAATTGTTCTTCACATTGACTTTGTTCAGTTGTCTGTAATCAATACACAATCTGAGTGTACCATCTTTCTTCTTCACAAACAGAACTGGTGCTCGCCAAGGAGACAGACTTGGCCTCATATACTTCTTCTCCAATAAGTCTTACAACTACATCTTCAGCTCTAGCATTTTGGTATGCTCATTCTATAGGGTGTCTTGGACACTAGTGCTGCTCATGGCACAAGCTCAATTGTGAAACCAATGTCTCTCTTTGGAGGAATCCCTGGAATCTCATCAGGAAAAACATCCCTAAATTCCTACAACACATGAAATTCCTCCAACCTAGGAGTTTCATTCTCTATTGCCTCCACAATATGAGTTGCATACAACTGGTAACGCTTCCTACAAAACTTCTTCAACTTCATTGCTGAAATCTGCCTCATGGAAATCACCTTTGGAATGCCTCTTACATCTATTGGGTTCCCTTCTTCATCCATGAATTCAAAAGTCTTATTATAGTAGTTGAGCTTTACCTTGTGAGCTTCTAACCAATCTAGTCCAATGAGATTATCATATGAACCAAGTGGAAGAACATTCAGATATACACAAGTGACCAATCCATTCATCACCAATGGGAATTTCTCTACCACTTCACTAACTTTTCTCTCAGTTCCAGTGACTAGCTAAACTAACCATGATTTTCTATGATTTACTTTCTTAAAAGAAAAAATATACCCTACTCTAGGAGCAATGTAACCATGAGTAGAACTAGGGTCAATCAAATTAGAAACAGATTTCTCAACAATATTACTTGCAACTTCAACCACAGTTGACTGGTGATCTGCCTGGTGGTCCTCTAGTGCTGCATAAATCCTAGGGATGACCCTTGCTACTTTACCCACTGTTTTTTCCTCTTGAATGTTGTAATCTGGCCTTGCATTCTCATTCTCAAGTTGACAATACCTGTGCATGTGGGGTTCTCCACATTTCCAACATTAGAGTGGTTCTCTATTCTGTTGTGGATCTCTTGGATTTTCTCCCTCCACTCTAGCTGGCTGCTTCTCAACTTGGGATGGTTGCTTCTGCCGATTCCTGAAGTTAGAAGGTTTGAAACCTTTCTTCCTTTGGTTATACTTATCATTATTCTTGTCCTTCCATGTATTATGATAGCTAGGTTTTCCTTTGCTTTGCTCATAACAATACTTAGCTTTCCTTAGCACTTCTTCCAGAGTTCTAGGTTCATAAAACTCAATTCTGTCTTTGTAAGGCTAAGGAAATATACTCAGGAAACGATGGATTTTTAATTTTTCATCTTTGATGTACCTGACATAGCTCAACAACTACAAGAACCTATTTTCATACTCTTCCATGGTCTGCTGTCCCAATCTCAGCTCATAGACCTCTTTGATATTATCATCATAGTACCTATCGAATAGGTACTTCTGCTTGAAATACTTCGGGAACTGTTTCCACACAATCTTCTTTTCATTAATATTTTTCACTTTCCTGAGTGATCCAACCATATGGATGATCTTCCAATCAAGTTGAAGATGGCTACCCTAGACTTCATATTTCTCGAGTAGTCTTGGACTTGGAAATATTTCCTCATCCCAAGAAGCCAAGTTTCATTTTCTTGACCATTATTTATCCCACCATTGAAGGTAGGAGGCCTTGCCTTCTTAAATTCATCACATGAACAGTTTTGGTAGTGCCTCTTTCTCTTATTCTCATGAGAAGAAGAACTTGAACCACCAGTGTATCCTTCAAAGTCAAATGACCCACTAGGAGATCTCTTTCTTCTTCTAGCAGTGCTCTTACTTCCTTTTGGTCTTACTGTCCAGTCCCCATATTTCATCTGCCTATGAATGTCTATCAAAATTTGAAGCATGGTTGCATTCAGTTGATTCTGCTCCTCTAGTGCCTTAACCAATATTTCATTATATTCCCTATGACTTTGCATCTCCATCCTTAGGCTTCTCATGGTTGCTGCAAAATCTGGGGGAGTATCTTGAAACCTCCTCTAATTAGACTCTATCTTCACATTTCCAACTCAGACATTTTCCCCTATATCATCTTCCTTGTATTCATTGGGGTTTTGTGCATCATCACCCATGTCAGTTCTCATGGATAAGCCAAACCAACTTTACTAAACTGTAACATATGGAATGTTACCCTTTAAGGGTAACTATAATTCTGCAAAAAAATTTGTTAATAAACAAAATTGTTAGTTGCATAATAAAATCAGAAGTAAAAACCATTTACCAACATCTCTTTTAACTGTTCAACTTGGCCCATCAAGGCCCAATGATGCAACCTGAAACTTTGATACAACACTATCACATTACCTCCCATCAACTAGAGAGAGAATGTGACGATAACTACTTGCTCTGATTGTTGCAGGAGCACCCAAATCGAAGTTCAATTTATTCACCACTATGTAAATTCTTTCACTTCCCATTAGCAGAGAAATTGACCATTTTAGTGATCCATTCGACGATCTACAAAAAAAAATTAGAGGAGATCGAACGGTGGAGAAAGACCGTGACAAAAATCGATGGTCACAATTTGTTACACATCCAGGAATAGATCAATGACTGAGAATCAACCCACAAGAATCAACGATGTGGAAAGCTTGAGTTTACGGAGTTGAGGAACTATGGAATTTGTGGTCCCACATCTCGCATGCGGAATAGACCATTGCGAAAATAATTAGTTGCAGAAATAGAGATTATGGAGCTGCATCCCACATCTTGCATGTGGAAAGGAGAGTTACAGAAGGAAAATATGCGGGGAACATAATTTATAGAAGGACGTTTTCGCATCCTAAATTTTGTATTCTGCATCCCGCAAGTTGTAGAAAGTAGAGTTGTAGAAGGAAATTTAACCTATTAACAGAAGTCTTGGACATATTTGATCATTCAGGCCATCACCAATCCGACCATCTAAGTCCCATTATGTAATTTAGAAATGAATTGAAAGAAACATACATAGATGCATACAATTGCAATTATACAGCGGAAGCAATTCATCAATTCAACACATTAAGCATGTTCATCATATTTCATTAAGCAATTACAAATGCAAATATTAACACATACAAGAATACTTGTCTTGAAAGAAGTTTTTCCCACAACCAGCTACACCGCTGCATCATTCCACCCAACCATAGGCTAGTGCGCTCATCAATCTCTCAGCAGCACTGCCACCCCCGAGCTGGGCATGATTCCCACAAGGAATAAGGAACACTAGCAGGCTCACACAAAGCCAAGGATACAACAAAACTTAGCCAAGACAACATAGTTGGGTTTATCAGGATACAGACAAACAAGCCAGTATACTGCTGGGTTTATTAGACTGCAGTCATTCAAGACAACATTCTCATTAAAGAACAGCCAATCCAACTAACAGATGGGTTTATTAGGCTACAAAGGAGTTGGAAGTCTTGAACTGTTAAGCTAGTGAGCTCAACCACCGAGCTATGGACACCTGCACTATATCGGGATTGGCTCCTAAAAAATCTACACACCCAACACAAGGAACCATCCCCTTCTCTGTGACATAGTCCCTCAGGCCATGCCTTCCATTCCAGTGCTACTCAAGGTGTGCAAAGAAGAAAAACCATCCCCTCTATATCTGTTTGTGAGGTTCCCTCCTACACTAGGTTTATCAATCTAGTTCAGACACAATCCCACTCCAAACTAGTTTAGACCAAGGAAAAATATGCACACACAACAAACCAAAATATCAACACAACAAAATAGGCTTCCCCTCACTCTGTGATAGAGGAGACCATTGCATAACAACACTTTGGAAACCACAGATGACCACTCTTTCTCATAAACATGGCTGAGGATGTTAACAATAGGCGAACAACCTAGAACATAACACGGCTCTGCAAGCAGGACAAACGCACAACACACATGAATAGAATGGAATAGAGAATGATATGAATGGACCACAATGTGTCGATGAGAGCCAGATGATGGACTGGGCATGCACAACGAGGAAAAAAACTGAAAAAATGAAGGATGGATGATAAAAAACGTCCCATCGCTCTCCAAAACGTGAGGGAAGATGAAAACGTGAATGCATGAGGGAATGGGCATATGTTTTTGGGTGTTTCCTTTTGACATAGGGATTTTCCCCAAAAACTCAATGTTAAACATTCCCCCTCCCCGTTCCTTAGTAAATCATGCCCCCATCTCATTATTTGTTGCATTGACATAGACAATTGTGGGTTTTTAATTAAATTGCATATTTATATGATGCTTCAAAATGTATTGTTCTTGGCTAGTGCAATATCCATATGCATCATTTTTAATTTCCGATACATAAAATGCTAAATCGATGATGGGGCCTTGGCCTTGAGCTCCCCACCATGATTAAACAATGATATTTACATCATATATATTTAATGCAAATAGGGTAAAAAACGGGGTGTTACAACAAGTAGAGGCTTTACCTCATGACTCTATGATGACCAAATACAATAGTAACACCCCGTCGAAGCAATAATAACATATCTCCTAGGTTACATTAGTAAAATATATTTAGAATGTCCTTTGAAGTTACAATATTTCAACACTCCCCCTTAATGAGAAGGTTATTCTACTGAAAACATCATCACAGAATATAGGAGAACAGAGAGACAATTACAACAGTACATTGAGGTAATACATCTATACATCACACGAATTTTTTTACAATCAGTAACTGGAATATTTACTCTTTATCTTCTGCATCACATGATCACTTGATCCTTTATTTGCAGCAACGCATCGATCTTTCGATCCTTCATAGTAGTACTTCTATCTTCTAGATCCTTTGCAGTGCTTTGATCCTTTGTAGCAACACTTTGATCTTCTCGATCCTTTGCAGCAACACTTTGATCTTCTACAGTAACCTTCCGATCTTCCTGATCCCTCATAGTCGCACTTTGATCCTTTCAATCCTTTTGTAGCAGCACTTCGATCCTTTTGATCCTTTGCAGTAGTAATTTGATCCTTCTTGATCCTTTTCAGCCGCACTTCGATCTACTTGACCCTTCGCTGTTGTACTTCGATCTACTTGATCATTTTCTGCCACGCTACCTGCAGTACACATGATCTATTTGCAGGATGATCAATCCCGATCATCTTAGGACATAAGTCCAAGCACGATGCAATCCTCCATTAGCATGATCCATGAAATCGATTAGCTGAATCATCTACAACTAAATATAGATCTTGACCGCACCCAGTGCCATCCCTATAATTCATGAGGACTCATCATAGACCATCCATACCATGTAGGTTAGGACCACTCCCAAGTGAGTGTTATACTATGGTATCTACACTTGTGTGTAGGCATACTCTTCTAAGTAAGAGTATTGTTTGCAGAGCAGATCTTGGCCGCATACACAATGTCGACCCATCGTAGAACATCCATACCACACAGGTTAGGACCACTCCCAAGTGAGTGTTATACTATGCCATCTGTGAGGACTCATCATAGAGCATACATACCACATAAGTTAATACCACTCCCAAGTGAGTGTTATTCTATGGCATATACATATGAATGTAGGCATACTCTCCATACAAGAGTATAGTCTGCAAGGCAGATCTCGACTGCATACCATAATGTCAGTCCTAGCATCTGTGAGGACTCATTGTAGAGCATCCAGGCCATTGAGGTTAGGACCACTCCTGAGTGAGTGTTTAATCTACGGTATTCACAACTGAATGTGAGTATACTCCATGTGAGAGCAACATCTTGTAGGGTCATCCTTTAACTAGTAAGGACCACTCTCATTCATAGAGTGTTATACCTTCCATCCTCAAGAGAGGATACTATCATCCACAAATAAATGTTATACCATCATCACTGTCATCCATCATCGATTTCATTCTCATCATTACTCCACCTTTCCTGGGAAGTTTCATATTATCAACCTGCTCCCCCTTTGTCTGAGGAGGGTTCATGTCTTCGACCTGATCTTCCTTTTCGAAGAGGGTCCATCATTTGTAGTCCCATCACTCTTCCTCCTTGCAAGGAAAGTCCTTTTGAACTACACCAAGCTTGTCACAGAAATATTTGAAATTCATTCAAGATAGAGGCTTAGTTAGTATATCGGCAACTTGCTCATCGGTACCCACATACTGGAGCTTGATGGCTCCCTTTTGTACCATATTCCTTATATAGAAATATTGTATTTCTATATGCTTCGATTTGTCATGGAACACCAAATTTTCTATCATCTTTATACAACCCTAATTGTCACATAAAATTACTGTGGTGTCCACCTCCATGTCAAATATTCCTGACATCAGATTCTGAAGCCATATTGCTTCACAACAAGTGGAGAAATCTGCGATGTACTCTGCTTCAGCTATACTGAGAGAAACATTGGACTGTTTCTTACTAAACCATGAGATCATGGTGAATCCTAGACAATAAAATCCACCTAAGGTGCTCTTTCTGTCTGCGGTACTTCCTGCCCAATCTGAATCCGTATACCCATACAAATTATAGTCATGATCTCTCCCATAGTATAGTCCTAAATCAATCATACCTTTTAGGTACCTCATCACATTCTTTGTAGCTATGAAGTGAACCCATATAGGTTTAACTAGATACCACCTGAAGGTGTTCACAACAAAGAATATATCTGGCCTTTTGTTTGTTAGATACATTAATGACCTTATAATCTATCTATAGTGAGTCATTTCCACTAGCTCTAATGTCTCATTAGACAATAGCTTAAAGTTGATGTCCATGTGTGTGGCCATGGATTTACAATCCAACATATCAAATATTTTCAAGATTTCTACTGCATGCTTTCCCTGATTCATAAAGATTCCTTCTGGGATCTTCCACACTTCCAGCCCTAGGAAATAATGCATCAATCCAAGATCTTTCATCTTGAATTCTTTGGCTAGATTCTTTTTGTAATCCTTTATATGTTTCTCATTTTCAGTCAGAAATAGATCATCCACATACAACAATAGTATGACTAGTTCATCATCCATAATATTCATATAAATATTAGGATCGGATTTACTCTTGGTAAATCCCATGCTTGTCAAGAAGCTATCTATTCTTCCATACCAATCTCTAGGAGCTTGCTTCAGTCCATGTAGGACCTTTTTCAACTTGCATACATGAGTCACTATGTCTTTGACTTATAATCCTTGTGGTTGTTCGATGTAAACCTCTTCCTCAATCACACTATTAAGGAAGGTTGTCTTTACATCCATTTGGTGTAAGTCCCATTTCATCATGGAAGCAAGTGCCATGATAAATATGATGAAAGTGTACCTTATTACTGGAGAAAATGTCTCTTCATAATTGATCCCCTCTTTCTGAGAGAATCCTCTAGCCAAAAATATTGCTTTGTACTTTTCAATGCTTCCATCCCCAACATGTTTTATCTTGTAGATCCATTTCAAAGAAACCACACTCTTGTTTTCTGGTTTGGGAACAATATCGCAAACATCATTCTTCATGATTGACTGGTATTCTTCCATCATTTCTTTAACCCATTCTTTCTTCTGTATAGCTTCCTCATAGCTGGTGGGTTCTTGGTCTACAATATCACACATCAAAGCTACATAACTGAAATATGGATTTGATCTTTTGTTGGTTCTTGTGGAGCCTTATGGTGCTCCATAAATTTATTCTTCTTGTATCATTTCTCTTACCCAAGCAGGTTTTCTCTTTCAAGAGATATCCATAGTAGGGGGCTCCTGAGGCTCTAGCATGTCATGATCTTCTAATGCTACTATTTCAAGAGTTGGTTCAGCTTCTGTCCTTCTAGGAGGTACATCTTCTTCATGTACTTCTTCAAGCTGATACCTTCTAGATTTCTTAAGAGATTCCTCTTCATCCAAAGTTACATCCCTACTAATATCGATATGATGGAATCTTGAGATGTATGTCCTAAAGGCTTTTGATACTTCACAGTATCCTACAAATATTCTGTTCTTACCAGAAGGATCCAACTTGGTTCTCTTCTCTTTCAGAATATGTACATATACTGAAAAACCAAATATATTGCTGAGATGACTTATTTCAGGTTTCTTTCTAGTGTACATCTCTTTAGGA
Source organism: Pseudotsuga menziesii (assembly GCA_001517045.1). Taxonomy (NCBI): domain Eukaryota; kingdom Viridiplantae; phylum Streptophyta; class Pinopsida; order Pinales; family Pinaceae; genus Pseudotsuga; species Pseudotsuga menziesii. Next base: position 63,167 of record LPNX011216280.1, read on the forward strand.
GTCTTGAATCCAAGAGCACTATGAGATAATCTATTTTTCACATATACGATTGTTCTTGCAGCTTCAGCCCTTAGGAGCATACAGAGGTCTTGGTCGTGAATCATGGTCTTCACTGCTTCCATGATAGTTCTAATATTTCTTTCCACAACACCATTTTGTGGGGGATTATAGGGAGTGGTTAGTTCCCTCTTGATTCCCGCCTCCTTACAGAATGCTTCAAATTCCCTTGAAGTTTATTCTCCACCATTATCTAATCTCAGTGTCTTGATTCTCTTTTCTGATTGGTTCTCTATCAAGGCTTTGAATTCCTTGAATTTACCAAACACTTCACTCGTATTCTTCAAGAAGTGTATCCAAGTCTTTCTTGAATAATTATTAGTAAATGTGACATAGTATTCATATCCACTTAATGATATGGAGGGCATAGGACCACATACATCAGAATGGATTAGTTCCAACATACCTTTAGTCTTTGTGTCACTTTCTGGAAAGGTATTCTTGACATTCTTTCCATGTGCACATCCCTTGTAGGTTCCCTCATGTTCTATATTTAGATCTGGTAACCCTGCTACCACCTTTCTCACATAGGGAAATTCTTTGTAGTTGATGTGATCAAGTCTCCTATGCTACAGTTCACTTGAGCTAGTAGTCTCATGGACAAGGGATGTCTCTGGATGTCCTTTGAGCTTGTTCAGTCCTTTGTCTTCTTCTCCAATGAATACAACATCTTCAAGTGTCTTTCCTTTGGACCACATAAGTACTTGTCCATCTATAAAAGCAACTCTATATCCTTTCTTATCTAGAGATGAGATGGATATTAGGTTCTTTTTCAAACCTGGTACATACAATACTTCCTTCATCTTCATGGAGGTCCGAGAGTCAATATTGTAGCTTGATTCACCAATACCTTTGATGGGATATTGATAGTCATCTCCCAATGATACCTTCTAGGGAGAGTTCTTCTCTTCAATATTTGACATAGTTTTCTTCTTTCCTCCCATGTTCTTAGAGGCACCACTATCAATAAGCCATGTATCTTCTCCAGGTGTTACAAACCCAGAGAATGCAGAGAATAACACATATTCTTATACATCTTCACCTCTAGTTCTCTTTCGAGTTATTTCTTCATTCTCATTTTTAGCTAGATGATCACGATGCCTTTTGTTGTTGTTGTTCTTTGATGATGGACATTCTCTAGCAAGATGTCCTATCTTATGACAGTTGTAGCATTGATACTTTGAGTAATACTTCTTATTCTTCTTCTGGAATTTCTTCTTTGAAGGTGTATGATTACTCCTATTGAATTTTAATTGATTTCTTTCTTTAGTATGGGTAGCTAGATCCTGATCATCTTCTCTGAGAAGAGCTTCTCTATTGGCTACTCTAGCTTCTTCTTATATGCAATCTTCCCATACTATGTCAAACTTCACACTTTCTTTTCTTGCACATAGATTTTGGATGAATGAGTCCCAAGGTCTAGTGAGGCCATTGAGATCAATCATAACCAATTCATCCTCATCAAGGGTATCTCCAATAGAAATTAGCTTTTATTTGATCTGGGAGACCCTTATGAAGTAATCCTGAATATATTCTCCTTTGCTCATCTTGGTGCCCTTCAATTGAGCTCTCAAATTCATATTTCTATTGATGTTCTTTCCTTCATACATTATGGAAAGTGCATCATATATTTTCTTAGGTGTCTTCTTAGATGACACCTGAGGGATCAAGTAATCCTTAATGGAATCAACAATGATCATTATTTCCTTGATTAGGTCTTGTTCATGCTTCTCCCGAGCTTCATATTCTTCAGGTTCTGCAACTTCATTATTGATGTACTTCTTAAGACCATTCTCTTTTAGAATGAGGCCAATCCTATACTTTTGTTGCAGCTACAAACTTTTTTCCCAAATTTGTAAAATTTTGGACCCTCCTTTTGATTTTATCTAGCCTAGGTTTGTTTGATTTATTTAAATCTATCTTGGAAGCTCAGTTTTCTACTTAAAATTGAGCTTGGGAAGTTGGGTGATTAGTTAAATGTTTTTTCGCTGTTTTGGAGGTTAAACGAGCTAGTATTACCATAGCCCAGCCGTGAAGTTTTTGTTTTATTTGAAAAGCTTAACGTTTGCTTTCTTGATCATTTTATCACTGTTGAAAGTCATTTGAAGAAGGAGCTAGGGCGTTAGTCCTTTATATCTCCGATGTTTTGGATGGCAAGCAGTGATCATCCTGATGGAAAGTCTTGTTTCTCGCCGATGCATGTTTTATCTCCTTTTTGTTTCATTGTTTAAAATTTTTTATTTTGACTGCTGACAATTTTGTTTATCACTGCCAGAACGTTTTTTGACTTTGATCGGAGGCTTTGTCCTTTGCACTATCGACACTACGGAGGCTTTTATATTTAAAGTTATGACCTGTAGCATTTAGTCCTTCTAATCATCGATAGATTTCATTTTGTTGTGGAACCATAGTTGTTTGTGATTCCACCATTGCAGCTGTCGATCAAACTATATGTCCGATGCATTGGTGGTTAGTAGTTCCGATCGCCGATGCATAACTATCGCCGGCGTTTAGAGCTTCCGATCACCAACACTACGGAAGTGTTGAGGTTTGAGTCATCGACACATAGTTCTTAGAGCTTCCAATTGCCGATGGTTTTATGATCCATGGAGCTCGTAGTCTGTTTGTCGCCCGCCATTGCGGTTTCCTAGTGAACTATCCACCCGACTGCTAGTCCTTTTGATCGCCGATGGTTTTATGTTTCACAGGATCCGCAGTTGGTTTGTTCCCTGCCGTTCTGGCTGCCTATCAAAATATTCTCTTGATGTTTAGAGATGTCGACCACTGATAGGGTTTTTTTTTTCCCATCATCTTTTTCACTGTGTTTTCACTAGCGGATTATATACGTGTTTTGGTTGAGTTAGGGTTTTTTTTCACGATGAGGAGAATAGTACAGAGTCTAGTGTAGCGGAAATGTGGTTCACGGGGAGTCTGTTCTATCGGGGTTGTGATTTTGATTACAGACAATGGACTTAGATGGTTTTAAGACACAAATTTGCAGGATTTTCTTTGCCTTGTCATTTTTCTTTTCATGCATTAACACTATGTATAGTTTTTTTAATAGAATGCATATGGAGGAGGTAAATAGCTTGATACAATTTTTGTTATTTTGGTAAAATATTAATGGCCTAAGAACATGCTATGTTTATGATAGAGAGTTGGTTGAAGAATGAAGAAGCAGCAAGGAAGAAGTAGAGGCCTAGGCTTGGAAAAGTTCATCAGTGACTGTATAGTTTTTTTAACAGAATGCATATGGAGGAGGTAAATAGCTTGATACAATTTTTGTTATTTTGGTAAAATATTAATGGCCTAAGAACATGCTATGTTTATGACAGAGTTGGTTGAAGAATGAAGAAGCAACAAGGAAGAAGTAGAGGCCTAGGCTTGGAAAAGTTCATCAGCGACCAAGCTGGTCCCTCTTCATAAAGTGCTCTTAAATTTTAATTTAAAATGTAACATATTGTATAAATTATGAGCACATACTACAAGACAAAATTTTGGAATTGAAAGGTTGAGGAAGCCCAAAGGTCATCGAGGGGCAGCCCAAAGGTTTTGCTTTTTTGTATAAATAAAGGAGAGTTTAGATGTAGCAGAGGACTTTTTCCCAGATCATTTGTGAGAGTATATTGTAAGAAGAACTATTTCCTTTTGCAATAAAGAATTACAAGTTTCCTGCTAGAGAAAGCTTGGTGGAATGTTTCAAATGTTTTTCTATGGATTAGTTGAATGTGAACTATTTCGTTTTCAGCTTAGTTCCATTAACTTTGAGATCGTTCTAACTCAATGATTTTCTTTTCATGTTATGAATGTACTCCAGTTTATTCTGTGAAATTTCCACTATGAGTAATGAAGGTTGTCATAAACAATAATCTATCTTGTTGTTCATATTTTTATTAATGTTCATGTGTTCTGAAATACGTAACAACTATCTATAATTTTTCTTAATGCATGCGCATAAATACATTACTCATTGGCAACTAATGATTTTGATCCTTAGGGATAGGTTAGTTAGTTAAATTTAGTTTCTTGATGTGTGTGATTTAGATGCGAGAGAGTTAAGACGATAGGTAAGAACCTACGCATCACATTGTGACACTCCTCGTTATCTCTATCAATCTGCATTTTTAGATAGGCACTTGCACATCATACTTAAACACAAAAAACTAAAAATACATACAATGGACCAGGCCGTAACCAATAAAACCTTTTAATTTGTTACTTGACCTATGGTAGCCGGACCGTAAACTGAACGGATTCCCCACACCAAACAGTAACGGGTTAGTTGGGAACATTTATTGGGGAGAATCCCTAACTGTTGTTACCTGCGATTTCCAGGCCTCAACAGTTTTTGGCTCTAGAAGGTGGGCAGACAGTGCATGGCTGGCCGAGGAAATTCATTTCCTCGAAATTACTCCACTGGTGACAATTCTGAAAGTAGTTTGTTTCACAAATCCACTCCTAAAGATAAAGAGAAAGGGTATCTGTATCCTATAGATAACGAAATGGTTGATGATTTAAGAAGAATCACTAGGGCATATGAAAAAAAAATTGGAGGATTACCTATAATTTCTATCTTACCTAGAAGAGAGTATCAGAAGAAAGATCGCCCTAAATTAGAAGACTCGGTGTTGGTAGAAGATCTTGAAGAACTGGTAGAAGCAGCCTTACAAGAAGTTGACCAACCTTTGAATAAATTGGGTCCAGATTCACCTTACTGTTCACCTATTCATACCCCTATTCTGTCACCACCTCATTCTCCACTCAAAATTGTGGCTCATGTAAATGCAAAACGACCACCTCCACCACCTGCTTGGAAAGCTAGGCCACCTTTAAATTTGACACCTCCCTTGCATGATTTGCCTCAAGCTTTTGACAAAGTGTTACCCAAGCTTGAACTAGGTGAAGGAATTTTGGTAGATGATCATTTACAAAGTTTTTACCTAGCTATAGAAGGATTACGAGCTGGGGAGCATGAAGATGTAGTGTGTAGATTGTTTCCCCACACTCTGAAAGGAAAAGCAGCCTCATGGTATTTTGCACTTCTTGCAAATTTGATCACAGATTATAACACATTTGAGAGATTGTTTAGAAGTAAATATGCAGTTCAGAAAACTTATGCAGCCTTAATGAAGGGGTTATGTGCTCTAAAGAAGGAAAGAAAAGAAAAGGTACATGATTTTACTCAAAGATTTGCTACTTACCTAAACAATTTTACTGCATTAAATAAGCCATCTGAAAATGCTCTGATAGAATACTATAACTCAACCCTTGGGCTTGATCTAGCCATGTTTTCCAAGAGATCAATGAGACCTACATTAGCAGAAACTTATGAGGAATTTGAGAAGGTAGAGGTTGAGTTGGAAAGCATAGAAAATTATCCTGAGCAGTCAGGAGAAAAGACTTTTGGAAGCAAAAAAACTTTATTACTGACTAAGCCTAAGGATGAGCGGTCACAGGATTTTGAAGGGATGTTGAAGATGATGCAAAAGTTATCCAATAGAGTGATAGATTTAGAGAGGGAAAGAGAGGCTCACAAATCATATAATCCTTACTATAAAAAGTGGGAGGACGACAGTCAACCTAAAACTCCTCCACATAGTCCTACAGTAATGAATTTAACTGATGTAGGCATGGATAATTTTTGTACCTTTCATCAGCAGCCTCATTTTGAAAAGAAATGACCACAATGGATCAATTCTATGGCGTTGTTAATGAATCAGTTATTGGACTCCGAATTAACAGAGACTGATAAGGAGGAAGAAAAGGACAATCAATCCACATGAAAAAAGAGGAGGATTCTTTGGTTTTATGGGACTGTGTCTCATTGTTTGATACAGAAGAGGAAGGTTCTCTAAAACAAGAGGAAACATCAAAAACCAATGTGACAACAAGAAGTCAGGGTTTGTTAAAAGAAGACAATTCAATACTTCTGAAGATTAAGAAACTTCAAGAAAATATGAAGAAGATATAGAAGAACACTACAATTGTTAAAATACTTGAATTTACCATTTCAATTCAAGACCCAAAGAAAATTAACATTCTTGTTAATCCTATTGAAGACAAGGTTGATAATGTCAAGAAGAATCTCAAAGCACCTAAGACGAGGTATGATATTGTGGAAGATATTAAAAAAGCTAAGGCAAATATCTCATTATTTGAAATGTGTAATGTACCTCAACAGAAAGAAAAATTGTTAAAAGCACTTGAAGTACCACAAGAAGATCTTCTTACTGACAATCAACCTGAAAAAGAAGTCATTGAAGCAAGTGTGGGAGGTAATTCTAAGTTTAAAACCCCACCATTTCTACTAAATTTTGAGATTTTAAACTATAATGTGCACAACTGTTTAGTAGACTCAGGGGCGTCAATCAATGTTATGCCACTTTCAGTCTATAAGAGAATTAATGGAAAGCCTAAACCATCCACTTGGCAGGTTATTCAATTAGACAGGACAACTGTGAAAGTAATATGAGAAATGGAAGATGTTCTAATTCACTTATATGCAAATGAGAAGGTATGTCAGTACATCAATATTGTAGTAGCATACATACTTGATGTTTATGGACTTGTTTTGAGTAGAGACTGGTCAGCAAGGCTAGACAGATACTTCTCATTAGATTGGTCACATCTGTGGTTGCCTCATAAGGGAAGTCCCAATTAGATAAAAATATTAAGAGAGCCTCACATGAAGTACAATGTTACTCAGTTGGAGGGAAAAAATGAACAAGTGAATTCTGTGTTGGGAAATTACTTCATTGAATTGGAACTGGGAAATTACCTAGCTGAAGAAGCCAGCAATACACCAGACACCCAGCGTGATATCCTTCGATTCTCACGGGCTGATGAGATTGACAGTAAAATAGTAGATTTAGTTTGAGATGTAGTTTTTAATTCAAGTTCGGTAGAACTAGATAATGGGTAGGTTATTTTCAAATTGTAGTCAAGATTATCCCCTCAACTCACAAGTGGCTAGATTTCCAGGGGTGGGCAGAGAACTTACCAGTTAATGGTTTAGTTATCAAACTTTATTTTTCTTGATTTTATTTCTTGGTTATCTTGTACATAAATAAACTGATTGGTTTGTTTTATTTTAGTTTTGATTTGTTGCATTGATTTCATCATAATTCTGGATTAACTAAAATCTTTGATTATGAGACTGTGTACTATTGATTTATTTGAAAGAACTTCTTCTAGTTTAGCAGTTTTCCTAAATGGCTATGAACACATTGAAGTCCTACTTAATCCTTGTAAAATAAATCAGGATCAAAAGGTCTGGAATACTATTTCAAGGCTCCACCCATTTCACATTAAAAATGTCTTAGGGGGTGACAGCAAAAGACCCATGGAGAGGAAGCATGGTAAACAATATATTATACTTAAAAAATCCCATGCCAAGAATTGAAATCCAAAAGGCAAATAAGAGTCAGAATCTCCTAAGAAAGAAATGTGTATCAAAACAGAGTATTGAACCATATTAGTACAAGATTGCCAAAGTTCTTCTCCGTCCGTGAGCTAAAAAATCAATACATCTCTGACACAAAAGGACACTATGGATAGAGGAGCCTAAATAAAAATTCAGAAAGAAGGCATGCAGGAGGACTCAAAAAGGACAAAAAGTCCAAAAGCACAAAAGTGAAAAAATGGCATGGGAATGAGGAACAAACAAGTATTTATGTTTACCATATGTTACAATCCTATGGTGTCCAAGCTGGGAGCTACCCGAAGACAGAGGTAAAAAATGAAACTCATATTCTTGGCCTAAAAAGAGCTATCTAGACTTTGAAATCTTGGTTTCCATTTTCCCTAAATTGGACTATCATCAATGATTAAAAGTACATACATCTACCATTTGGTAAATCCAGACATCTAGAAGAATTCAACATGTTGGTATTTATTATCAAACAGTTTGTTACTTAAAGAAGAAATTTTCCAGAGATCTGTGTTCACCAGGTAGTTGCCAATTGTTGTAGCTGCAACCTTTTTTCCCAAATTTGTAAAATTTTGGACCCTCCTTTTGATTTTATCTAGCCTAGCTTTGTTTGATTTATTTAAATCTATCTTGGAAGTCCAGTTTTCCACTTAAAATTGACCTTGGAAAGTCAGGTGATTAGTTAAATGTTTTTCCGTTGTTTCGGAGGTTAAACGAGTTAGTATTACCGTCGCCCAGCCGTGAAGTTTTTGTTTTATTTAAAAAGATTAACGTTTTCTTTCCCGATGATTTTATCGCTATCAAAATTCATTTGATGAAGGAGTTGGGGAATTAGTCCTTTATACCAGCGACATTTTGGATGGAAAGTAGCGATCATCCCGATGGACAGTCTCGTTTCTCGCCGATGCGTGTTTTATCTCCTTTTCGTTTCATTGTTTCGGAACTTTTTATTTTGACTGTCAGCGATTTTGTTTATCACTGTCAGAACATTTTTTGACTTTGATCGAAGGTTTTGTCCTTTGCATTTCCAACACTACGGAGGCATTCAAATTTAAAGTTCCCACCCGTAGCATTTAGTCCTTTTGATCACCGACGGATTAGATTTTGTCGCAGAACCATAGTTGTTTGTGAGTTCACCATTGCGGCTATCGATCAGACTATATGCCACGACACATTAGTGGTTAGTAGTTCTGATTTCCGATGCATAACTATCGGTGGCGTTTAGAGCTTTCGATCGCTGACACTACAGAAGTGTTGAGGATTGAGTCGCCAATGCATAGTTCTTAGAGATTCCGATCACCAACGGTTTTATGATCCGCGGAGCTCGTAGTTTGTTTGTCGCTCGTCATTGTGGTTTCCTAGTGAAATATCCACCCAACTGCTAGTTTGTTTCCTGCCGTTGCTGCTGCTTATCAGACTATTCTCCTGATGTTTAGAGCTACTGACCACCGATAGGGTTTTTTTTCCCGTCGTCTTTTTCACCAGGGGATTATATATGCGTTTTGGTCCAGTTAGGGTTTTTTTCCACGATGAGGAGAACAGTACAGAGTCTAGTGTAGTGTAAATGTGGTTCATGAGGTGTCTATTCTATCGGGGTTGTGATTTTGATTACAAACAGTGGACTTAGAGGGTTTTAAGACACAAATTTGTAGGATTTTCTTTGCCGTGTCGTTTTTCTTTTCATACATTAATACTGTGTATAGTTTATTATTACAGAATGCATATGGTGGAGGCAAATAGCTTGATACAATTTTTGTTATTTTGGTAAAATATTAATGGCCTAAGAACATGTTATGTTTATGACAGAGAGTTGGCTGAAGAATGAAGAAGTAGCAAGGAAGAAGCAGAGGCCCAGGATTGGAAAAGTTCATCAACGACCAAGATGGTCCCTCTTCATAAAGTGCTCTTAAATTTTAATTTAAAATGTAACATATTGTATAAATTATGAGCACATAATACAAGACAAAATTTTGGAACTGAAAGGTTGAGGAATCCCAAAGGTCATCGAGGGGAAGCCCAAAGGTTTTGCTTTTTTTTATAAATAAAGGAGAGTTTAGATGTAGCAGATGACTTTTTTCCAGATCATTTGTGAGAGTATATTGTAAGAATAACTATTTCCTTTTGCAATAAAGAATTACAAGTTTCCTGTTGGAGAAAGCTTGGTGGAATGTTTCAAATGTTTGCTATGGATTAGTTGAATGTGAACTATTTTGTTTTCAGCTTGGTTCCATTAACTGTGAGATCGTTCTAACTTAGTAATTTTCTTTTCATATTATGAATGTACTCCAGTTTATTCTGTGAAATTTCCATTGTGAGTAATGAAGGTTGTCATAAACAATAAGGTATCTTGTTGTTCATATTTCTATTAATGTTCATGTATTCTAAAAATAAGTAATAGCTATCTGTAATTTTTCTTAATGCATGCGCAGAAATACATTACTCATTGGTAACTGATAATTTTCCTCCCTAGGGATAGGTTAGTTAGTTAAATTTAGTTTCTTGATGTGTGTTCTTTAGATGCAAGAGATTTAAGACAAGAGGTAAGAACCTGCGCATCACATTGTGACACTCCTCATTATCTCTATCAATATGCATTTTTAGATAGGCACTTTCACATCATACTTAAACACAAAAAACTAAAAATACATATGGTGGACCGTGCCATAACCGGTAAAACCTTTTAATATGTTACTTGACCTACGGTAGCCAGACCGTAAACTGGACGAATTCCCCATACCAAACAGTAAAAGGCTAGTTGGGAACGTTTATTAGGGAGAATCCCTAACTATTGTTACTTGTGATTTTCCAGGCCTCAACAACTTCCAATCCAGGAACTTTTCTAGGCCTTCCAATTTGTTCTTAAGCTTAGTGCTTGGGGCCATCTTGTCCAGTAAGCCACTCAAAATTTAAATTTATCAAAACAAGAGATTGAAATTACTAGTAGATGCACTTGGAGGAGGTGATATGGTTAATCCAACTTATTTCTGGAGATCCCTAATCTTCAGTCTTCAAATCCTACTTGCAAAGTTACAACACCACAGATTTTCTAGTTCTGTTTCTCTGCAGTTTTTCTGGTTCACTGCCAAAATAGGGTTTGGCTTTCCCAGAGATCTAGCCATCAAAAAAATTTGATTTAGGGCTCAATAGATGAAATATAGGATGGCACAACTTTGTATGCAAGCATATCTTCAAAACTCCAACTTTTGTAGAAACCCTAATTTCTTTCAGAGAGGGAGGAGGGAGAATTTCACCTTGTGAACGTTGCTCTAATCAGGTTAGCTCTGATACCATGTTAAGTTTTTCATATGCTATACTATATTCAATAGTATTCAATTCAAAATAAAAGCAACAACATATCAAGAATCACTGATAGAAACACAATCACAAGATAGACACAACATTTATCTTGGGAAACCCTCAAGGGAAAGAAAACCCAACAAAAAATTCCTATGTATAAGATGTATAAAAGAAAACCCCAAAAATAGGTGTTCTCTCTCTCTCTCTCTCTCTCTCTCTCTCTCTCTCCTATGCACTACACAAGTGAGTGAGTCTGTGTTCAAATAAGAACCACAACTACTCTATGTTTACACATGTGTCAATTGACTTTTACACTAGACAAGTCGGCCCCACTAAACTGCCTGGGCCGACTTCACCTAGGAATACTCAAAATAGTATATTATATTATTTATTAGGGTAATAAAGACCCGACACAAGTGGAGGCTTTAACTCATGACTCTAATATGATCAAATACATTAGTAAAACCCCGTCGGAGGAATAATAACATCTCCCTTGGGTTACATCAGTAAAATACATTTAGAATATCCTTTGGAGTTACAATATTTCAACAGGGATAAGCCTCCATGAGGACTTTCATATAGAAGGTTCTTGAAATCTCTTATTTTTTCTATTTTGAGAGTGTTGACACTCCTTACACACTAGAATAAGGTGTTAGGAAGGGACGAATCTCCTTTCCCAAGTGCAACAAGTCTCACCGACACTTCTTGTTAATGGGAAAAATGCATTAGGCAAGGCTGACATTCCATGTCAAAAGATAAAGTGCTTCAGAGATCCTAGGATTGAGAAAATATCCTCTATAAGATGTTTTGGCCAATGGACTTCAGGGGATAGGGAAAAGTGGAAGGTTTTAGGTGTAATGTAATTCCCCTCAAAGTATGAATCTAGAGGGATGTGATAGATGAAATACTTTTCTAGATGTGATTTGGAATCAGAGGAAAAAGAGTGGCTAGTGGATACTTGATAGTACTAGACACTCTGAGTTATACTCTATCCAATCCAAAACATGGCTATCGACAAATACATTGCAGATATATGTATAATGACCAATTCATGGCTATCAATAATACACTGTAGATCCATGATACACAAGACTCAAATCGGGATATAGATAAGTAATATACACTGTAGATCTATGTCATCCAAACTCAAACTTGAGCATAGCCACCAAACATACATTGTGGATCCATGCAACGACAAAAAAACGCTCCATCATAACCTAAGGATAGGCACATATTCAAGTGAATACATAAACACTCAGAGTCTTCATTCCAATCTCAAATAGTATGATTCTATACATGTGAATATATTACTAATGTCGAACATGGTAGAAACCACTTGATTATTGGTCATTGATGTATACTGTTAAAAAGTGCAAGGGAAATTACCATTAATTTCAATTATACCTAAGGTACTTTAGTACATTCCTCCGAATGTGAATATATGAGTTATAGTCAAACAATCGACGAAATCTTTCAATTGGAGGCTAATTGTGTAAGCCTATTGTTGAAAGTGAGGAAACTTGCCATTGAACTAGAAGGATCCAAGAGTAACTCTCGGATGATGTTCTAACGTCGACATGAATAGAATCATTAAAGGAGGCCCATAATTATTCCCTAATCATTGACATGAAACTTGAAACATAAGTTCTTTTGAAATAATCTTGATTACAGATCAACAAAAAAATATCTCATATATGACCTACTCGAAGGAAGGTAAAGTAATTGTAGACATAGGATGTGGTAAGAATTCCCATTTGAACATTGCATGACACGACAAGTGACTTGAGAGCATTGAATCAATGAGAAAGAGACTAGACATAATCTAAAGGCAGGATGATGCATTCTTTAAATTGACTCAAAGGAGTAAAATGACTCATGAAAGTGGATTGACTCGATGACAATATGAATACCAAACTGTTTGAATGAAATGCAGACAACTTCCATGTTCAAGGGTGACTATAAGCTACCATTGATACAAAAAAAATGTCTTCCCATTCCCTTAATCTCCCCATCGTGATGGATGAGTACCTCTTTATTTTTTAATGAGTTGGAAAAGGGTAAAAAATGCTTTATATAGATCATCATAAGATGAGTCCAACCTCATATGTTTTATGAACTTGAGAAAGGAGGGGTTCATTCCTAGAAAAGAGTACTTCATCACTTGATTTTACAAGTCTGAAGAAAGTAAACTCGGTTTTCGTTTCATGTTTAGGGAGTGTGGAATGACTAAGAAAAATCCAAGATGGACTTTTTCATAAATTTAGTCCCCAAGTTCCAAGAAAGTATAAACTGATACCCCGAAGAACTCTTCTAATTACGATGAGCTAGAGTGTACCTTTTTCGTAAATGAGTCTAAACGGTTCAAAAAAGGGGTAAACTATCACCGGATAGATGACCTTTCAAATACTTTGACAAGCGTCAAAAAATAGAGTTCGCTTGATGATATTTTCCCATCTAGGGAGTCTAAAAAGAGATTAAAGACGAATCCAGGGGGTTCCTTTTTCGTATTTAGTTTTACGAGTCCAAAAAAGAAAGAAAATTGTACTTGATACCTTTTATTTAAGTTTTTAGCGAGGATGATTAGGGTGTAAAAGGCACTCAGAAGTTTTTTCAGTTTGACACAGAGCATGAAAAAGTCAAAAAGAGACGTTGTCATAGCCAAAAACGCCCAATCAAATCCTAAAATATTAAAAAAAGACCTTTAGAACATTTTCACATTTAAAACTATAGAAAATATGGTAAAAATAAACAATATTTAACTAAGTTTAAATATTGTTATCAATTTTAAACCAAAAAAATAATATAAAAAGGTGAATAGTAAAAAACATTTTACCATATGAGATTTTAGTGAAAAATAATGCTTTGATAAGCGATCTTGTGGCAAGGGTTCTTGGAGTTATAGGCAATCATTTGTCAAACCGTTTGGTCCAGGTAAGGGATCATCCCCTTTCCTTCATTTTGATAGTAATTTTTTTTTATTTCATCAAGATTTTTCACAATTTTAGGTTGGATTTATGGGGCGGAAGAATGTTCCCTAGGAAACACTCTTCTCCCTTTCGAGAGGTGCATCATTGCACTCCCTGAAAGGGGAAATGGCATCAGTGCCACTTTTCCCTTAGGGGGAGAAAGCATCGGTGCCTAGTTCTCTTAAGGAAAGAGCGTCAATAGCCCCATAGTTTCTAAAATAACATTTGAAAGCATGATTTCAATATTCTTCTTACATGAAGTGTTTCTAATGCATGTTTTGTGGATGTCCCATAGGTCTTGAAACAAATCATGGCCATTTGGAAGGAACGTGAACATGAGTTGGATGATGAATAAGCGACAAATGATACAAGCACAGTAATGGATTTCAGGGAGTTTGAGCTCCTCAAATACTTTAGAGTTTCAGGCATGATATCCCATGTTGACGTATTAGACCTTCTGATTAGGATATGGGACCCCGATCAGCAACACTTCCAAGTGGGCACCCATATCCTAACCATAGATGTTGAGGATATCTATTTCTTGACCATAATTTCTAAAAGAGGGAATTCGGTGTCACTCTCTAGTCCACAAGGGGGAGAAATGACCATCAATGACCTAATTGAAAAGCATTGTGTGATTGGGACAAGGTCTCAAGGTGCCAAAATTTTAGTTAAAAATATCATAGATAATCCTTTGAAGACAGTTTCATTTACTAGTGAGAAGGTGGCAGGAAGTAGGGATTTGGAGTGTATGGCTCCAACCATTTTCAACTAGAGAGAGAGTCTTCTAGTGAGCCTCAAAGACTAACTCACAAAGTTTCACAGAGGAGAGCTCAAGCAGTTCGGCTATGGTGATATAGTGGTTCCCTTCTTCCTAGAGAGGGTCCCATTACTAGGTCCTCAAGTTCCTCTGAACACCTTAGATCCACATGACCCACGGATGTTGAGATGATTGGAGGCCATGGGTCACCATGGAGGAGGAAATGGGCCCATAGTGACCTATGGTTATTTATTCTTCTGATGGTTGCATGGCCAACTTTCGATGGTGGAAGACTATGCATATGCATGGACCAACTTCAGAGGTGACACTGATCTACCTTTACTTGAGGATGATCAGTGGGATGACCCAGATAAGAAGTATGCCATTATTTTTTTCATTTTATAGAATATTTCATTTTTATTTTGTGAGACTAAGACATTGAATTCTACATTGCAGATATCGGGCCACTCTCCAGGAATTCTCAATCAATGTGGTTAAATATTGTTCCCCTAGTATACATCGACATATCTAGAACAAAACACACATAACACTGCATCATATCCCTATATTGTCAAATTAATTGAATGTAAATCTTTCTTACCTCACAATGGATATGATCCTTTCTTTCTAAATACTCTTACGATTAGTTGTACCTACAAAAGAATGTAAAGGAATAAGATACAAAAGTGAAAGCAACAAGATAAATCAACAATCTATGTTAATAATCGAGAAGAAAATAAATTAAAAATTCATATCAAACACAAATGATTAATTGGAAAGGGAAACATATTTGTATTAATATAAATAGAGAAGAAAACTACAACCAAAGCCTTGATGTTGAAGTCTTGTTCTCACAATGCTCTTGAATCACAAGTGCTACGGAGAGAAATTCCTATGGCTTGGGGTACCACAACAGACAACTTGACTCCAGAAATCAATCCTTTCCAATATGCAATAGAAATTAAATATCTAACACTAAAGGATCAGACCTTGTACCTTATTCTGGACGGTTGAAGTAGATCCCCGTTGAGCTTTCCAACTTCAGCTTGAATTGATAAATCACTTCCTCAACAACAAGTAAACAAGACAAGCATACTATATATATGGGTGTTAGATCTATTCTAGCATATATAATCAACAATGTATAAGCATTTGAAATTATCCATGGATAAAATATTCATTCAAACATACATTATTGGATAGGAAAAGATATTTCTATTAATATAAAATTAGAGATTACAATGGATACAACCTTTGTCAGCACGTCTGTGAATCGGAGAAACTGAATCCCCCACTTGGGCCTCCACCACCTCAATCCTCCATCTCTCGATAGCATGCTCACAAGCAAAAGGCAAGCTTGGGAAGAACACAAAAGTGCTCCAAGGGACAAAGGGATGTAGACTCAAGCAAAAGTTCCAGCAACAATGGACTATAGTTTCTTTGCTCTCAATTCTCTCATATCCCTTCAATGTACCAAAGAGTTCCTTATATAGCTTTTCAAAGGGGTAATGAAAGGTCGAATCCGAGCGATCTCAAGGCATATGGAAGGCCAGGAGTCAGGTGAGTCGGATCCATGTCAAGGAAAACTCCAAAAGGATTTGTATTATGCACACATCCCGATGTACGTGGTTTTAGGGGTCAAACCCGCGTATATACGCGATTAGGGGTTTAAAATTCGCGTGTATAAATTTTCACATGTTTATAGGGATGGTCAAGGAAACATCAAAGGACAAAAAATGGTCCAAGGGGTTTAAGGAGTCTGTAGAGGGACAGGGGAAGGCCATACAAGTGTGATTCATCTAGAGTGGTAACATCAGCTATAACAAATGCCCCCTAATGTGTGCGGTCAGAGGGGTCATACGATGGCCAAAATAGATTATAAGTCCATCCCAGAAGTGGAGTGATGAAGGATCCCAAATGGAAACCCAGCACCCAATAAGCATAGTATAATGATACAACTCTGCATATAATTGCAAATACATATAGCAGTCTTGGATACATAAGAGTATAATGGCCATGAATAGGCATGATACAAGATATCACATAAGTGGTCATCGCCACGTACAATATACATAGATCAGAATATCCATGATGAAGATATACAAAGGACCATGATCTCCATAATGGATGAAGATATATAATGGATCAAGATATCCATAATGGCTAGAAATGTCTGACATATACTGGAATCAAGTCATGAGAGCTGAAATCTCATGAACACTGGCATGGTCAAGGAGGTAGCATATAAGAGATGCCACCAATCTGGAAGGTCTTCTACACAAAACGATACAAGTACATGTCCTACTATGTGAATAGGGGTGTCAAGGTCGAACATAGTGGTCCATCATCTGATTACCAGTCATTGATGTATACCATTAACAAACGCGAGATCACCCACTGATAATGAAAATGGGAATCAAGGTACTAGATTGCAAGCTAACAAGTGTGAATAAATGTGTTGAGGTCAAACACTTGAGAGGATCCATCGATCAGGGGACATTAATGTATTCCCAAGGACTGTCAATGGTGAGAGAACCTGCCACTGATGACTACAAGTTTCAAGGAACTCAAAAATGACTCTAGATCCCAATCCCAGAATAAATGATCTGAAGTTGATGGGATGAAATCCGCTGGAAGGAGGGAATTAAGGCATCCCTCATCATCCAACATGAGGCACTCAGTAAATCTGTATAATGTGGAAGGACTCGATCATAAGGTGCACGAACCAGTAACTGTACCAGGAATGGTCGACATGCAAAGTCAAGATAACTGAGGAATGGTTGACTCAGGTTTCAACTTCCTTTGAAAAAGAGAATAATAGGGAATGGTGACTGAATAAAGGTAGCATAGACTCAATATACAAAACTGGGACATCTCTGCGACACAGGAGGCATCGACAGAGGCTCCATGGGGACTGGAAGCTTAACTAGTCAGTGGAGATAAACTCAGATAAATGAGTATAGCTCCTAAATTCAAATTATAAACCCAACCAATGGATGTGATATACAGTGCTCTGTTCAAAGGTGACACGACTTGACAGTTGCCAAAGATAACATCTTTCCTTGTCCGGCTTTTTGGTTTTTTTTATTTTTTTTTGGACATTTTCAAATATTTAAAAATCTTGAAAAAGAATAAAATTGCTTTATAGTTACAGACTAGGAGGAGATGAGTGTCATATTTAAAAAAACTAGTTCCAAGCAGTGGAACATACCTATGCTCGCAAGGATACATGTGTAGGATAGCGACACTCAGGGGAAAATCCCCTCCCGATTAAAATAGGGAATCAAGTTGCAAAGGATAAATAAAATGGCTCTACATGGCTAGACATGAGACAAGGTCAGGCTATATGGCTGAAACTCAATGTTAGGGAAGTTGGCATAAAGCTCAATAAGGTAGGAAAAGCTCACGATAATGCAATTAAAACTTGACATAAGGGAGTCCTGAGGGAAATAGGCCATAAAAATATCAAGAGGAGTATGAGGTTCTTGCGAAATGTCATGGAAATACTATACAATGGACTCCCACACCCTAAGGGACACAATGTCAGCATGGGCACCAAATGCAAATAAGGCGCTAACTAGGGTACCCATGTAAGGTCAAGCTCTACCACTCATATCATGCCACTTCTAAAACAACAAGAAGGTTCCATGACATAATATAATGGGTTCGTACCTAAGGCTATAATGAAACGGTCATAAGGTCATGCAAAATGCACATGGTGATGAAACCTAACCTATATGCCAGTTTAGACATGATACCTGAAATTGACACGAACGGGTCAATCCAACGGCTGAAACAACACTCAAAAAGGTCTCCTACATCATAAATTAGTCAAAAAATGGTCCAAAAGGATTAGAAACGGTCCAAACTATAGGAAAGGGGGTAAAAATTTTCAAAAATTTGAAAAATTTCTATAAATAGTAAAAAATTCAAAACATTATAAAACATTTGAAATTTTTACCCATTTGAGCTCAGAATTTCAACAGTGAATTCCAGGAGATCCAGCCGATGGAATCCACTACCATTTCTTCCAGGTACTTACCCATGCTCTACTCTTCCATTTTGATGCATTTTTTGTCAAATTCCATGGTGTTTTTGGATTTCTAGGACAATCTCAAATAGGCGCTGCAGCCCACGTGGAAATCAAGGGTTTTTTCGCATATAGGGCTGGATATACACGAAAAATGTCCTCACAGTCACGTACATACGCGTATGTTTGGCAAACAGTCACATATGCGACCGTGCTTAAGGTTTTTTAAAGTGTTCTAATGGGTAAAATTCCAATTTTTTGTGTAGGATGGTCCTAGAATGGAGAGAACGTGAACATGGTGATGTAGAAGAGGCAGTAAGGGCCGATCTAATGGCTCAACAAGTGCTACATGCATGTGGGCTCTACAAATTTTGGTGTCTTGGTGGCTTACAGGCCAAACCAGGACTATTGTAGATGCTGGTGGACTACTGTGATCCAGACTCATAGTCATTCCATATAGATGGGATGTCCCTCACCATAGAGGTGGAGGACATATGCTTTATTATTGGACTTTCCCAATGGGGGAAAGTAGTGAACCTATGTTCTCATGGGCTCGGAGGTTGCCTGACTATAGATGAGTACATTGCGGTGTACTACTATCCAGACACAGAGAAGGTGGGGAGTTAGATCCCAACTAACTCCATACAGGTGCTAGGCCTAAAGTCCATCCTACTAACACTAGGCAAGATAGTAGGCTTGGATTCACTCCACTAGGCCTCACGGCCTCTGATGTTCTATGCGGTGGAGTGCATGAGACCCACGGTATATGATTGGAGCACTGCACTACTAGGAAACATGAAACACCGTCTCAGTGAGTGTAAGATGGGCAGAGTGCGAAACTTTGGTTTCAGTAGCATACTGAGCACGTTTTTCTTCAAGCGTGTTCCATGATTGAGCCCTAGAGTTGACATTCCTATACACAAGGTTTGAGATCCAGCCCAATGACGTTGGGTGGATGCGATGCGTAGACTAGATGGAGGTAGGGTGTCCAACCCATATACAGCTGATTTCTTTCCATGGTGGCAATGACAGATAGTTGCCATTGATGACCACCCCTATGTGGGGATATATTTTTGAGGGCACCTGGACATGCCACTACCACCAAGATCGGCATACAGTGACATAGGTAACAAATCCTGACCCTCTCTTTAAATTTTTTAGTTATCTAATTTTTTGTGTTTTTTGATTATATGGAATCAAAATACATGTTTTTGGGTGACAATACATATTGACATCTACCATATGCATGCAGATGTGGGACCACAGCAGCCTGAAGGCTTCCCTCGTCATAGACGGAGGGGAAGAGGAGACGATATCACGGGTGTGGATGTAGAGCGGACGCTCCAAAGAATTCATACCAACTTTGTGAGGCTGACACACAGAGTTCCCATGGTGCAATTCGAGGACTTTCCTGAGGCCATGCAGCGCCAGGTGGTGGGTGTACCACAAGCATGGGTGCAATTATTTCTATGGATAGCTAGAGCCGTAGTGACATTCCATGATCACAACCCCCCTCCTCCTCCACAGGCTTAGATACCTGGGAGTGATACATTTTTTATTACCGTGTATTATATTTTGGTGGCTCGAGAGCCCCATTTTTGTATCATGACACTATGTATTACCACATTTTGGATGTTTATAAAAACTTTTATGATGATCAGTTTATTTATTTACATGTATAAAAATTTGTGTTTCTGATGAATTTATTGTGTATGAAACAAATGCCAATCTAACACGTAGTTAGCATATGATTCAGCAACTTGATTATTAATTCTTGGAATATGTATGTATGTTATATTGTCAAATTGTCATTCTAATAATCTCACACGTAAGAATCTTCTTAATAACATTGGATCTCTAACATGGTACAAACCATTAAGTTGTGACACTACTAACTCCGAATGAAGATGTACCTCAAGATAGAGAACGGCATGTAAAATGGCATCCCATAGAAGCTCAATAACGACACTATATTCAGCAACATTGTTTGAATATGGCTGTAAACATACGCCTCTTGAAGACAACACCTGACCCATAGGAGTATAAATCACCCAAGCAGCAGAGGCTGAGTGTTGAGTGTGACGGCTCGCACCATCCCCGAATCCTATTTAGGTGGAAGATTCCATTGACATCTGCCAAAAGAAACAGAAACTAATCACAAGCCCGATCACTATAAGAAAAATACCTACCTATACAAAACAGTACAATAATATACAATAACCAGCCTTGTCTGAAAATCATGCATAGTACTTTTTGAGATAGAGCCCATTTCTAGGCTTCGCCAAAGTTGTTCCCTCATAATCCACTAACTCATAAGCGCCCTTCTCTAACACACGTTTGACAACGTAAGGACCACGCCACATGGGGTTAAACTTTCCTGCCCGTAGGGGTTCTTTCGGTTGATCCCACAAAAGGACCAAGTCTCCCTCACTAAACCTCCTTGGACGGACAGACTTATCGTATTGGACCTTTGTGCAACGTTTATTTACTTCTAGAGCCACCAAGGCATCTCGACGATTCTCATCAAGTTGGTCAAGGTGGACCAAACACTCCTCCAATGGTGAAGTGTCTGGTAAGAGCTCTATGGCTAGCTTCAAAGAAGGAATTTCGCATTCAACTAGAAATACCGACTCCACTCCATGTACAAGTTGATATGGAGAAAAACCCGTGGCAGTCTTAACAATGGTTCTATGCGCCCACAAAGCAGGATATAACATAATGTGCCAATTATTCTTGCTTTGTACGATGGTTCGTTGGAGAATGGATTTGAGTGATTTGTTCACTACTTCTACCTGTCCATTCACTTGAGGGTAGTAAGAGGAGGAATGCTCTTATTTGTACACTAAATTTGATGCCAACTCTTCCATCATACGATTCTAAAAGTGCGAGCCATGGTCAGTGACCAACTCTTTCGGAATCCTGAATTGAGTAATAATCTGGTTGAATACGAAGTGCATGGCTGTCTCACCATCAGATTTAACTGTAGGCATAGCCTCATCCTATTTCGTGAAGTAATCAACAGCCACTATGATATGATGATGCCCCCCAGTTGAAGCTGGGTTGTAATCCATAAAATCAAGCCCCCACTTAGTGAAGGGACCGACGGTGATGATGGGATGTAACGAGGTAGGTTTCAAGCACATATTACGTGCACACACCTGGCAAGGGTGGAACCTCTTGACTGCATCTACACAATTCTTAAAGATCAATGACCAGAAATAACCCACTCTTAATATTTTTTGGGATATAGAAAGCCCAGATAAATGACCACCACACGCCACTCTGTGGAAATCATTCAACACCACCTCAGCCTCCTCCGGAGTTAAACAACATCTTAAAATGGAATCTACCCCATGGCGGTATAAAGTGTTATCCACTATGAGGTAATTCTTAGACACGTGACATAATCGTCGTCGTTCATCTCGTGAGAGGTGAGTAGGGACCTTCAATGTTTATAAATATATAATGATATTCCCATACCATGGGTCTAAAGTTGAGATTAATAATATGTGTTCATCGATAAACATATCTTCACAAACCAACTCCTCGGCTTCACTTGGGAAATTCGATATAAGCTCTGCAAAAATTAACGATTTCTTCAATTTTGCCAAAACAAACTCGAGATCGAATTCTTGCAGGATAAAAATCCATTTATTATATTTTCCCCCAATTGTCCTTCGAGTGAGGATGAATTGAAACGGATTGACATGGGCTACAACCAAGGTCTAGCGAAGGAGAATATAATGTCTCAACCATTGAACCTCATGTATGGTAACTAAGGAAAGCTTCTCAACATGAGAGTAACGAATCTCCGCGTCAATAAGATTCTAGCTCAGATAGTATATGACATGCTCTTGGATCTCCTCATCCTCTTGAACCAAAACCATACCAATCGTCTCCATGGACGTGGCCACATAAAGTAGAAAATCACGGCTATAGTCTAGGGGACTAATCACCGGGGCCGATGCTAGGTCTCACTTAAGCGCATCAAAGGACTCTTGGGCTCGATCATCCCAACAAAAGGTGGTGTCCTTCTTCAAAAGATGCATGAAGCCTCTAGTCAAATTGGAAAAATTGACAACGAATCTCTGTAAGAAGTTTTCCATGCCTTGCAAACATTGAAGATGATGAATATTTTTCGGGGGAGACAACTGAAGTATTGCCTCAACCTTCAAAGGGTTGACTCTTATACCCTCTTTAGAAACAATGAATCCTAACAAGAGACCTGACTTCACACAAAAGATGCACTTGTGAGGATTTAACCTAACCAAATAATGGCAGCATCTTTCGAATACCAATCTCAAATGATAGGAATGACGTATTCTCATACAAGAATGAGCAGCAAAGTCATCCAAAAATACTTCGATAATCGATTTGAGATCGTGGAAGATTAAGGTCATGGCCCGCTGAAAAGTAGATTCTGTGTTCTTAAGGCCAAAAGGCATTTTTCGATATGCAAAAGTTCCCTAAGGACAAATAAATGCAGTCTTATGTTGTTCCTCAGGTTTAATTTGTATCTGATTATATCTGAAAAAGCCGTCCATGAAGGAAAAAACCTCGCTACATGCACACTCATCCAAAATCTTATCAATAAATGGTGTGGGGAAATTGTCCTTAGGACAGGCACGATTCAAATCATGGAAATCAGTACATATGCGGATCACTCCCTGCTTCTTATCCACCGGAACAGGGTTTGAAACCCACTTCGTCAAGGGAATGGGATAAATAAAACCGAATTTCAACAGTTTCTCTATATTTCCCTTAATCGCGGGTGCTTTCCTAGGATTCACCGCACATAAGTGTTGTCGAACAGGATTATCATTGGGATAAGTCTTAATCTCGTGTTCGACAATGTGAGGGTCAATACCTAGAATTTCATTGTAAGACGAAGCAAAGATATCACAAAATTCTTTAAACAGCTCGATGTATTCTTGAATCTCAGCATTGGAACATTCTGCCCCAATATAGACATTCTCTATCATGCCAGGATCATGAGAGATATTGATAGGAATCGTTGGAGATATATTTTCCATGTTTCCATCAACCATCGGACCAGGAGAGATTAATGGAACCATAGGACTACCAATTCTCTCACTAAGAACCTCCCTAAAGTCCTCATGCTCTAAGTGGTCAAGCTTGGGAATAAAGTAAGATCTATGATGGAGCTCTTCCCATGGTGGCTCAACTCTCAACATGGCCTCAATAATCACTTCGTCTGAAGGGAAAACACTATCAAGTTAGTCGTGCGCGTGAGAAGATTGTACTGCCCATGTAAGTAGCACATAAGGGTCCTCGTCCTTCGTCTGTGAAGAGGAAGGACTAGGCTCTGCAAAAAAATCAATATTAGCTTGATAATATACCATAGTTGCAGGCAATGACACATCCGTCATGATGGGCTCATTCGAAGTATTCGGCATAGGAAGAATCCAAGGATCTTCCATATGACTTGTGCGAAAAGACACCAATCTCATAGATGTCAAAGCCTCACCAGAACTAGACCCTATCATAAGGATTAGTGCAGGACAACTAAAAATTCCCATGAGGGATGGATACATGCCCACACCCACATTCCCAGTTGCTGGCTGAGAGTGTTCTATGATCGAGATCGAAGCTCCCGAAGATGCAGTAACTGACGGATTATTGAATGAAGTTTGATCAATTGTGACTATCTTCTCATTAAATGGAAAGCATACAACATGAAATAGGGAAGAAGCTATGACTTGCATATTGTACATCCAATTCCTACCTAGCAAGAGATTGTAGTCAAGGGGCGCATCAACCACCTCGACCTCTATCACAACGGTCTTTCCTCCCAAATGGACCTTAAGGGAAGGAAGGATCCCATGCAGCCTAAACGATCTCCCATCAAATGAAGTTAACATGGTTGCTGATTTAGACAACTCAGGGGAACCTAAACCCTTCCAACATGATAAAGAAATCACAAAAGTAGCAGCACCTTCGTCAATCACAGTGCGCTTGACGGTCATGTTAAGACATTCTACATGAATCAAAAGAGACACATAGTAAGGCAAGCGAGGCTGAAGTCCTGTGGTTTCAAATTTAGTCACGGAGGAAGAATTATCATCATTCACACCAAGGGCAGAAAGCAAATCCTTCCTTTGCAAAGGACAACTCTAAAGTACTTCTAGTGCAGACATCGCACAAGGAGTGTGGCCCAAATCCTTGACAACTGAATAGTTCTGGGCGGCTCAGGAATTAGTATTGTGCCCCAAATGCTTAAGGGCTCCCTTAGAAATGCGAGGTGCAACTTCAGGTTTATCCACATGTTTTTCAATATGCAAAGGAGTCCCTGGTGGATCAGGTTCCTTTCCTGGGCTGGGTTGTGACAAACCATAGTCTTTCGCACGGGTCACAACTTTCGCAGCACGTACCATGTTAATGCAACCACGACCACTACCCTCCGACAGATCTTGATCACCACCAGACTGATCATGGGTCCTCGAGTTCATATTTTGATTGTGAGGTAAAGGGTTAGTCAGCATAGTTGGGCCCTGTGCTAAGAATCTCAAGGCTTCATGGACATGAGGGCACAAGTAAGTGAGGTGATCTTCCTTACACAACTTGCAAGGAAATTTAACCTTACGTTTAGCTTGGTTGTCCCCCCCAGCATTGCAAGCATTCTTGTCATTATTATTAGCATTTTCATTCTTATTCCCACCCTTATGATTGTTCTTACCCTTCTTTTTATTCCATCTAGGCTGCTGGTTACCCTTATGGTTCGACGATTGCACCAAAAGCACACTCACAATTTGGGCGGGTTGAGACGAAGCTGTGGCTTGTCTCGAAGCAGATTGGTTGATTGACAACTGATTGAATTGTTTTGCAACCAAATCCGCAAGCTTAGCACTCGCACAACCAACAATGCCATCGGCATGTGGTCCAGGTTTAACTTTGCGGTCGAAACTCAAACACGGAGCATTGGGAATGATCTCATATAACAAACTGGACTGAGCATAAATCAGATCTAGTTCCTGCTCCCTAAAAATGGCTTGTTCCTCATTTTTCACTCCGGATGTAGAAACATCATTCGCTATATATGGAAATAATGACTTAAGGAACCATTCGAGGAGGAATTTCGGTGGTATAAAGTCTTTAATCAACCTCTTCCATCTACGTCACTCTTGGATATGATCTGAGATATGTGTGGATTTACCCTGCCAAAATGTCGACAAGAGTTCAGTACCAACGTCATAACACACTGGTAGCTGGAAGTGGTTAAGAAAAGTCATCTCTAGGTCATCGAACAAAGCGAATTCCCCCCTAGGTAGCTCTATATACCATTTCATGGAAGGCCCTGTAAGGGTGCATTGAAACATCCTTAAATGGATTGAGTCCTGGTGTAAGGAATTCAAAGAGCACCATAGGTGAAAGGTAGTAACATGTTCGCTCGGATCCTCTCCCAGTTTTCCCTCAAATTTGGGTATGTCTGAGGGAAGCTTAGTAGGGACAACCGACCAAGCTGGGTCATGAGCTACAGGATCGTTCATCAATCTCGACAAGTCAAGAAGATTCAGCGTTGTGAGGAAAGGGAGCCTAGGATGATTAGGTCGATGGACCGCTTCCTGATAGTTCTGATTCACATAGGTCTGATTACCATAACCACCATGGCCTTGGCCATAGTGCCCTCCTCCCATTTGACCCGTATAGGGTGGCATGGAAGCACTATAGTGTGGTGTACCTTGACTATTCGGAGCTACAAAGCCATAATTTGGAGAGTAAGCGGGTTCTTGATACCTGCACCCATAAAGTGAAGAACCCTGTCCATACTACGTCCCATAATAGGGCCCATAAGTCATCACATGGGATGTCCCATGAGACACTCCATAAGTAGAAATATACGCTCTAGAAATAGGAATATACATTCCGGAAGTAGGAATATGACCTATAGAAGTATGAACATGACCTCCCGAAACCACAGGAGGTGCATGAACCTGAGACACAATTGGTCTAGTAACCACAGTATGGACATGACTCGTAGCAACATTCTGGCCTGAAGGACCACGTGAATGAGGTGGAGGGTGAACATTCGAAGAACTAGGGACAGAGGACGAAGGGACCTGTGTAATTATGTACGTGTTATTCCCTATAGTCACTCGTCTCGAATCTGGTATCCTAATAGGATCACTAACCCTAGACCTAGGAGGAATATGTGATGTAGCTTCCACCGCTGGGATGGAAGGTGCAATGTGACTTGTGCTCCCAAACCTCTCCGCATGGTAAGGAATGAGAGTGCCCCCAGGCGTAATGTTAGGCTCAAACTCAGATTTGACATGGAATGCCAAATCATGTGTGGGAAAACCAGACATGCCATAACTACCATAACTAGTGCTCGCGGGTTCAAAATGAGTCTCATCATCCTCCGACATTCCACATCGGCAATGCGTCAATGGGGAATCAACCCTAGAGTAAGTAGGTCTATCATGAAAAGTTCCTGTCTCAGAAATCACAGGACCTAACTCAGTCAAATCAGGTGAAGGAATTTTGTAAGAATTGTGGAATAGAAAGGCAAAATACTACTCCATACACACCTCAACATAATGGAGTTGCTGAGAGGATGAATAGGATGTTGATGGAAAAGGCAAGGAGAATGCTAAGAAGTGCTGGGATAGGACAAGAATTCTGGGCAAAAGCAGTGGAGACAACATGTTACTTGGTAAACCGATCACGCACATCAGCATTGATTGATAAAACTCCACAAGAGGTATGGACTGGTAAGAAACCCTCTATTAAGCATCTGAAAGTTTTTGGTTGTGATGCTTATGTAAATGTTGCAAAGGAGAAAAGGAGCAAGTTGGATAACAAAGCTGAGAAGTGTTTCCAATGCGAGCGCAGCGAGAATTTTTTTTTGGCTATTTATAGATTTTATGGCTATTTATAGTTGTTTGTGGCTATTTTTAGAATTTGTGTAAAAATATGTAACTTAATCTCGGTTAAGGGATTGGAGTCTTTTTCTAATCTGGGTTAACATATTAGGATATTTGGATGTTGTTGAATACCTATATTTTGTATTGTGAGGATTTCATAATGTAATGAAGAGAAAATAGGAGGTGTGGCTCCAAGGTTTTTTGGTTTTCCTGGCTAAGGGCCAGGGTAAATCTTTGTGTTTATGTGTGAATGATGTGTTGTGATCTCTATTTTGCTTAAAAGAATTTGTATGCTTTGCTTCTCTGCACAGGTTTAAAACTTACGGTTTTTGGATAGTGAAAAATCTAGTTGATGGGAAAGCCTTGACTTAAAATATTCCAATTTAAAAGTGATAACTTTACTATTCGCAGGATCCATAGCTCCAAGAACCTACAACATATTCTTCCTCTATGTAGGACACTTTTGGAGTACTTTGAGGGCAAACATAACACATGGTGCTTGGGACAAATATTCCACTATATTGTAGTATTTTTAAACATGTCCACTAGGATTAAATATTGATCTATGAATGGTACTCTTGGGTAGTCGGAGTATTGTGTCAAGAACATGTTTTTCAATTTGTAGACCATTGGTAGGAGCAGGGATGGAAGTCATATTTTTACCAATTGGAACGTTATCACTCTTTTTCTCTAGAGGATGGTCATAGCTCTGAGATCTAGTCATAATATGGACCAATTCACTAGACATCATTTTGACTTCATCAATGGAATATGAGGAAGACCCATGCAAGGATTGATGGTCAATCAATTGATGTTGGTTGGGGAAAGGATCAGTCAAAACTGCTGGGGTGGAAGTGTTTTTCAGAAGTTTTCTAACTTCCTCACGGTAAGGACATTATTTGATGAAATGATCACCTCCACATATTATGCAGGGAAATTTAACCTTTCTCTTATTTTTTGATTAGATGTCTATATTTTGTGTTTTATTATATTCTTGTTGATTCACAGATTTCTTGGATTTGTTTCTTCCTTTATTCTTTTCTCCCGAAGACTATGATGATTGAACCGCATTGACTTTGGTAGAAAAAATAGGAGAAAAAGAAGTATTGGGATTAGCAACATTCTGACTAGCGGGTGAAGTAGTTTGGTTTTTCTTTTTCATGGACTTGGCCACAGACTATGTATATACAAAACTAAGTATGCCATTGACAAGTGGTTCCATCGAATTTTTTGAAGGGTTTGAAGTAGGACAAGGATAATTTAGAATCAAATCATACATAGTGATCGATTGGGAATAAACCAAGTCTAGGTACTTAGCACAATTTATGGCTTGCTCTTCAGTGACAACACCTCCCATGGAAACATCCCTAGCAATGGGAAGAAGTAAAGACTTAGTAAACCAATCAACAAGTAATTGATCAAGAATGGGATCCTTAATCAACCTATGTCATCATCTCCACTCATGTATATGATCCGATATATGGGTGGAAGTAGTCTTTCAAAGTGATGTTAACAGGTTTGTACATGTTTCATATCTAATCGGTTACTAAAAAAGCGTCAGAAATTCCATTGCTAGAGTATTGAATTCCTAAAAGGAATGTTGAGGTAATTATATATACCATTTAGTAGCATTTTCGGTGGGATTTCTTTGAAAAATACTCGAACGAATGGAACCATCCATTAGAGAATTTGATGAACACCACAAATGATAAGTCATCACGTGGTTTTTTAGGCCTTCACCAGGTTTACAGTCAAATTTTGGTATATCTGAAGGTAACTTTACATGAATGGATGGCCATGAAGGATCATGGTGAATAAAGTTGTTAATAAATATTGAAAAATTTGACAGATCAAGTGTAGCCAAAAATGGAAATTGTTGATTCGGTTGTGGATATTGGAAATATTGATAAGGCATCTGCGTACCAGTAGGACCATAAGTTTATTGATAAATAGGTGATGATGATCCTCCTATAACTATTTGGTTCCCAGGTGATCCTCCTGATGGACCTCCATATGGTGGACCTCCAGGTGGTGGAACTTCAGATGGTGGACCTCCATATGGTGGAATTTCAGGTGGTGGAACTCTAGGTAGGCCTCCAGATGGTGAACCTCCAGATGGACCACTAGGGGGTCTAGCAGGGGGTCCCTAAGGTGTAGGAACATTCACCCAATTGGTTTTCCCCCATGGGGTATTCATATTTCTGGGATAAGGGATCCTAGGATAAACACTTTCTGAGGAAATGGGTTGATAATTTTGATTTTCCATTCCTGGATATGTATAGCCCCATTAAGGTTGACTAGACATAGGTCTTACCCATGATGTGGTCCTGCACGGGAGAAGAGATAACCACATTTCTAGATGTGGAATTTCCACTAAGTACAGGCTTCCCTAAAGCAACATTCTTCCCAACATTTGAAGCAGCTCTGCCAGTTGTCAAAACAACTTGGGCTAGGGAATGATCCCCAGTCGTAGAGTTTACGAGAGAACTAGAAATAGGTGGGATACTTTGAAATGATAAGACATTGATGGAAGGTTGTCCTGGATCATAAGAAACCACACTTTGAGCCACTATTCCTGAAACATCCGAACAACATGAGATTGAGAAATACTATGGTATTCAGTACTGTCTATGTTCGAATGAATAGATGAGGGATATAAGCTATGTCTTCTTATGATCTACCCTATCATACACAAACAAGACACAATATCATGGATGGTTCTAAAAAACTCATCATTCTAAAGTAATCTTCTGTCTCGTGGGGGCGTGACATATGGAAAAGCAGTAGTTATGTATTCAAAAATGGTTTATCCTAAGGAAGTCTCCCAAATTAGAGTAGCTGGACCGAACTACTTTAAGGTATACATATATAGCCCTCAAATGGGAAATGGAGGGTTGAATATCAGCATTTCTAGGAATATGGAAGGCCAAGTATCAAGATATTTGTTACTTGATGAGGAAGACTCCAAATATTTTTTTAGCACAAAACACGATTTATGCGGGTTGTAATGGTACAAGCTATGTATACATGAGATGCATAAAGGTTGAACCTTGTGTATCTCCAAAAGTGTCTTTTTCAGAGTTATACTAAAGCATCAAGACTATACTGATTAAGGGGGGTATAGTGAACTGCATAGGGACATTGGAAGGCCATTAATGCATGATGCATAAGGTGTGGAAAATCAGGCTATAACAAGGATTGATTAAACATTCCTCAAATGTGCACATGCGGTCAACAATCATCTCGATGAAGGCTGAGGAGATGCTTCCTTAAATGTGCACATGTGGTCAATAATCATATATAAGAAGACTCAACTGACCTTTTTTATATTGTTCACCTATGTTCAAGCATTATCTAGATGAAGGATCAATCAATATTTCTTCATAAGTGTACCTCAGGGTAATTAGAATCCTATAGAAAGGATAAGAAGGCACTTCCACAAATGTGGACCTAGGGTCAAGTATTATCTAGAAGAAAGATCGATTGACCCTTTTTCAAATATGGTTTCTAGGAATCACATCATCTAAATAAAAGGTTGATTAACACTTTTGGAATTACTATATATATGAGTTTTATGAACTAGAAGATCAAAATGATGACTCTACCTGAAATATGGTAGCCAAGAAATTTATTATCGAAACAAAAAAAAAGTTGCAAATTGTTGAGATACGATATACATTAATTTTATTACCTAAAGGAATGATCAAGAACCTATTCCTAAAATATGGTATCCATGAAATATGTTATCTAGAGGAAGGATTAGTCAAACCTTCCTCAAGTGTGGTTACTTGGTGTCTAGCACCATGTAGAGGAAGGATCATTCTAAACTTCCTCTAAGATGAACCACATGTCATGCATTATCTAGAGAAAGGATTGTCTGACTTTTACTCAAAGGTATACCTAGGGCCAAGAATTATCTATAGGAAGGATTGGTTTCCCCTTTATCAAATGTGGGCCTTGTTCTAAGCATGATATCAAAGAAAGATCAACATACCCTTCTTCAAATATGAACCTCCATTAAAGAATGATATTGAAGAAGGATCATTTGACCTTCCCAAAATGTCTATGGTCCCCAGTAAATGTATTTTCTAATGAAAGGATCCATCGACCCTTTTATAAACATAGTTTTTAGTAATCCTTCCTTAAAGACAAAGGAACAAAAGACCATTTATAAAATACAACTTGATTATCTCATCATCTAGTGGAAGTATTTTTCTATCCTCATTCAAATATGTAACCAATATATTTATCAAAAGAAAAGGTTCAATCAAACCTCATAAAGAAATGTACCAACAAACCTATCATCTTGAGTAAGGATTGGTTAATTATTCCTCAAGTATAGTACCTTGTTATTCTACCATCTAGTGGAAAGATTGGTCAGCCCTTTCTCAATACATTATTAATTAAAATTCTATTTTAAACGAAAGACAGGTTCTTTGTTCATCATATTGGGTAGACATACATGAAACATTTTAACTAGATGAAGGATCGATCGATATTTCATAAAAACACTACCATGAAACGTATCACCCAGATTGATGAATGGCCTAACCTTACTCAAATATCATTTTTAGTAAATTCCATCCATTCCTTAAACACATTCCCCATGATGTTTATCCTACAGGATAATTATTGTTGTCTTTTGCTTAAAAATTGTATCAAATAAACCTTTACATAGAAGAAAGAATCAATCGACCCTTTTTGGAATCTAGTAGATTTGCAATGTACTAAATAGAATAATGATCGTCCTACCTCGAGTACTATACCTAGTAAATGTATTGTCTAGTGGAAATATTGGTCAAACCTTCCTCTAATACAGTACCTAGCTGATACATGTGGAGGAAAAAAAGGAAGACAGTTCCTCAAATAGGGTGGAATAATAAATGTATTCTCTAGTTGAATGATCTATCGTCCCTTCCTAAAATATACCATCCTAGACATTTGCAATATAGATGAGGGATTGACATGTCCTTCCTAGATTTGGGGAATTATCCACAACACTTTTTCAAAAAATGGTCCACTAGAAACGTATTTTTATCTAAATTGAGGATTGTCCATCCCTTTCTCAAATATGGTTCCGATAAATCGTTTCATCTAGACTAATGATTAGATGTCCAATCTTTAAATTCTCTACCTTGGAAATGTATTATCATTTAATAGGAAAGATCAACCAAAACTTTCCTCAAATACGAAGCCTCTCAATTCCTCTAAATTTTATTATTTTGAGGAATTTTTGACCTACCCTTCAACCAAAAAATGATCCGCTGACCTAACTCAAATATGATAAAATTTTGAGGAATTTTTGACCTACCCTTCAACCAAAAAAACGATCCGCTGACCTAACTCAAATATGATAAAATTTTATGGTATCAAGGTAGTGAGAATTCCACTCATTCAATTTGAAACTTATTATGGGTATTGTTACTATGTACTCATTCCAACCCTAGATTCCAATTGAAATCATTCCACTACGTGGGTTATCAATCATGTGAAGGCATTGTGCTAGGTATGTTATACATTGAACATATCGATGGGTGATAATATCGTAATAATGTTTCTAGCTATAGTTTGTTCCTCGTACAATGTTGGTATTTTAATTTTTTTGGGGGGTTGTTATGTTCATAGAGAAAGCATTGTTTAAAAGTCTCTCAATATGCAATTATTATGACTCTTGCATAATTAAAAAATAGTCATTATTATTAGTTCTCAATTTCCCAATATGGTGGTTCATGAAGTAAAGAGAAAAAAACTTGTGAACGTGTTATTGGGATAATTAATTTGTGAAACAAACATATAAGATAGTTATGACATAGAATTCAACCAGTCAAATTTTTTTTCTTGAAACAACTTTGAGTGCCAACTTAATGACCATAATCTAAAGGAAGGGTCGATCCTTCCTCTAATTTGCACCTCGAGTCAAGAATCCTATAAAGGAAGGATCAATCGACCCTCCATTACATGTGAACATCGCGTATAACATCATATTGAGTAATGATCGGTTGATTCTTCTTTACATGTGGACATCGAGACAAGAATCATATTGGATAAGGATAGACAAACACTTCATTACATGTGGACTATGGGTTGAACTTCATTTTGAGTAAGGATTTGATGAACCTTCTTAAAAATTTGGTAGCTAGGAAACCTATTGTCTAGATGAAGGATCGACTAACCCATTCTAAAATATGGATAACATGAATTTTTCTAGTGAGAGGAAAGATCAATCGACCCTTCCTTAAAAATGTCACTCAGGAAATGTATCATTACGATGAAATATTGATCAACCCTTTCTTAAACACGGTAGCCATAAATTGTACAAGCTATAGGAAAGATGAGTCAATCTTATTTGAAATAAGGTATCCATTAAATCTATACTCCAAAGCGAGGATCTATCGACCCTTCCTCAATTGTGGTCACCAAGGGCTAGGAATCATGTTGAAGAAGGATTGACCGATCCTTTTTGAAAAATAGTAGACATGAATTGCACTAGAAAAGTTATAGATCTACTAACCCTTCATGAAATACAATGTTTAGGAAATTTATCATCGAGATGGAATATTTAGACATTATCACAAGACCATTTGGAGAGTATTTTAATTTCTAGATAGCTTCAGGTGTTGGTGAAGAATGGACTTACTATTTTGAGATTGTATAAAATTTATTGTGGTCATCCAATTCTCCTTCTAAGTTCCCCAGGGTCATCTCCATCTTACAATCACATCTTCTCTCTATTTTCCCCTTCAGTTAGTGTGGTGCGTGCATATAGTACATTTTACAAATATTTTTAAATTTTTCATGGTCAATGATCATGCCATCATATATTTTGAAAATCATAAGGTTTATGAAAATTGTAATGATCATTTAATTCAATCACAACTTGTATGAAAAAATATGAGTAGAAGTGTATTTTACATAGTTATTCTTTAATCTCTAATTGTTAACCTTTTCAAATTTTATTCAAGTGTTATGTTTGTATTTCATCTCTTCATTGGGAACAAATTGTTCAAGAATATTAAAATGGTATACATGTTGAATATTTTATTTATGTCAATATATTATGTTCAAAAGTAAAAAGAAATTGCTTTTTTGTAGGAAAACAATGTGAATGATTCACAACTGCAGCCTAGGATATTTAATTTCTAGGAGATTTAATTTTTACAATTAATAGCCGGCCACAAAATTTGAGACTTGTTGAGCACTATAAAAATCACCATCTTGAACTTTTTTAGTTTCCAATTTTTTATTGGATAATATTTGAAAGTTCAAGATGGTGATTTTTATAGTGCTCAACTAGTCTCAAATGATCCAATAAAAAATTGGCAAGTAAAAAAGTTCAAGATGGTGATTTTTATAGTGCTCTCTAGGAGAAATATTGTTATGGATTTAATTTGTTCTATGGGATAAAATTTCAAGATGGTTATTTTTATAGCCATTTTATAGTATGCTCTACTATTCAAATTCCAATGTTATGAATTAGCCTTACAACATGTAAATATACATACTGACATTGAAAGTGAGCATCATGTCCCGCATAACCATGTGAAACATCCATCCCAATAATAATTTTGTTTTTTTTGGTGTCTTAGGTATTCCTAACAAATAAAGTCTTATTTCTTTTGTAACCTTGTACTATGGTCAATAAATAAAATAATGGATTTTGTTGGAATATTCACTAATAGTGAGAGGTAGGGTGAATCATGACCACTTTTTACCATTTCAAATATTAATCACATGATTTAACATTACCCATTAATAGTTTCATCCATCATCACATAAAATGATACAGAGTGGACAAGAGATTTTATGTGGAAACCAAAATGGGAGAAAACCATGGAATGTTTTTCTTATATAATAACAAGATTACATTCATATTAAGCACCAACTTCTAATATTATTTAGTACCAACTAGAATGAAGCACCAACTCCTTGATTTTATAGCTCCAACTAAAAGGAGGCTACAACCCCTTGGTGTACCGCAGGCTCCAACCTGTAGTGAGGACTCCAATCCTTAGTGAGCTCCAACTCACTAGATTTATTAGCTCCAGCTGAAAGGAAGCTACAAACTCCTTGTCCTTGCCTTGTCTTGCCATCCTGATATGAATAAGAATGTCAACCTATGTATTTTAATTTCTTGGTGTCCTTGTTCCTGTCACTGTCTATGTCAACTTGTACCTCTATCACTATTTTTGTCAATCTATACCTTTATGATTGTCCATGTACTTGTATCACTGTCTCTATTAACCTATACCTATATCTCTATATTGGTACATGTATCACTGTCTATGTCACTATCACAATCAATATCACTATCCCTATCTTTGTCACTATCATTGTCATTTCCACTGTCACAATCATTATCACTCTCATTATCATTATCACTTTAATAATCACTCTCATTGTCATTGTGTCAACCTATATATGCCTCAAATATATGCTCCAAATATGCAAGTAAATTCTTCCAAGATAGCCTTCAAACATGCAACAAACCCCTTCATGAAGAAGAAAAAAATATATCTGCAATATAGCCTTGAAATTTTCAAGAAACTTTCCCTTTAAATCTGTAACAGAACATTCAAGGATAGGACCAAAAGATGCCTCCAAAAGCTGTAATCAATTCCCAAAAGCAATCACCCATAGACTTCATTTGTTTTCTTGTTCATACCTTTAATATCATTATCACCTTAAACCCCTAGGTCATTCCAAGAGAAACCCTAGATCATGTCAATAACATCATCATAATGTCTGCCAAGGTCATCATAGGCTATGCCAAGATAATCATCTTGATATATGCCAATATCATTACCGTAATCACCATAACATAATCTATGCAAGATCACCACAATCTATGTAATATCATCGCTATATTATATGCCAATAAAATCATGATGATCTATGCCATCACCGTGATCTATACCTTTATCATCATGTTGCAGCTGCAACTATTTTCCCAAATTTTTTTTAAAATTTTTTACCCTCCTATTTTAATTTTTATCTTGCCTGGGATTATTTGGTTTCCTGAACTTTGTTTTGCCTCTGCTACAAATTCGGATTTTCTTGAGTTTGAATTGAGATAAAATGTTTCCTTCGTTTCGGAAGTTGGATGATCTAATTTTGCCTTTGTCTAGCCAAAGCTTTTGATTATGGAGTTTTATCACTATCAGAGGTCAGTTGAAGTTTTAGTCAGAACTTTAGTTCTCTATGTCGCCGCTGTTACGGAGGTTAAACGAACTAGTTTTATTGCTGCCCAACCGAAGGTATTTTGAACACTTAACGCTTTGTTTTTTTGATATTTTTTCTTTGTTGGAAGTCTATTAATGTTTGCGTCAGGGCATTAGTTTTCTATATCACCGCCGTTTCGGAGGGCAAACAGAGAACGTTCTGACGAATAGTTTGTCCTCGTCGATTCCATGGTTTTATTGCTCAAACCTTTTGTTCTTTGATGATTCGATTTAATCGCTGTCGAAAGTAATTTGAACAATGAATCGGGGCATTAGTTCTCTATGCCACCGATGGACAGCCCTGTTTTCGCAGTGCGCTTTATGTGTTCTTTTGGTTTTATTGTTAAATAATTTTTTGGCTTTATCGCTATCGAAACGATGTTTAACTTTGATCGGAGGGCTAGTCCTTTTTGTTGTCGACACGATGGCTACGTTAAGCTTTAAACTCGTTGATCCATAGTCCTTAGTTCTTCCAATTGTCGATAGTTTTCTTTGTCACAGAACCTGTAGTCTATCTACTTCCCGTCGTTGTGGCTGCATAGTGATGTATGGGCCCGATGTTTAGAGGTCTCGTTTGTCAATAGATTTGGAATTCGTCGACGCATAGTATTAAAGCTCCTGATTGCTGATGTTTTATTTAATCGCGGAAGCCATAGTCAGTTTGTCTCCCATCATTGCAGCTTCGTAGTGAACTATCCTACTGATGCATATAGTGCTTCCTCCTGCTGATGAGAGTTTTGTTTTCGCCCGATGCTTAGTAGTTCTGCTAGCTAAGAGGGTTTTTCCCGCCTTTTTTATGTGCTTTTACTCTCTTTTATGATGGTGGAGTTGTTTCGTGGGTTTTGGTCAAGTCTAGTTTTCTCTGAGATGAGGAGCGCAGTTTAGGGTTCGGATTGGCGGTTACATTGCTGTGATTCATGCTTTCTTTGGAGGATTTCGAGTTAGTTCAGATGCGGCCTGGATTGAGATAAAGAGTCTATTTTTCGGGCTTATGATTTTAGTTTGGACAGTGGATTTAGCAGATTTCACGATATGAACTTGCAGGATT
Source organism: Pseudotsuga menziesii (assembly GCA_001517045.1). Classification (NCBI taxonomy): domain Eukaryota; kingdom Viridiplantae; phylum Streptophyta; class Pinopsida; order Pinales; family Pinaceae; genus Pseudotsuga; species Pseudotsuga menziesii. The sequence goes on from LPNX011216280.1 coordinate 100,857, forward strand.
TTCTTTGCATTATCATTTTTTCTTTTCATGCATTAATATTGTTGATAGTTCATTTTACAGGATGTATGTTTTGATACAGTTTGTGTTACTTTGTCAAACGCTAAGTGGTCTAAGAACAAGCTGTGTTTATGACAGAATGATTGCTGCTGCAAAGAAGATATGTCTAAAAGGGAGGCAGCAAGGAAGGAAGTGGCTGAAGAATGAAGAAGCAAAGATAGAGAAAAGAAGAATAAAGTGAAGGTCTAAGCTCAACAGGATCTAAAAAAGGACCAACATATTACTGAGCATAATCAATAGCAGCAGAGGCCTAGGCTTGGGAAAAGTTCATCGGCGACCAAGTTGGTCCCTCTTTATAAAAGTGCTATTAAATTTTAGTTTAATGTAACGTATTGTACAACACTCACTAAAAGACAAAATTGTGGATTTAAACGGTTGGGGGAGCCTAAAGGTCACCGGATGGCAGCCCAAAGGTTTTGCTATTTTGTATAAATATAGGAGAGTTAGATGTAGAAAAGGACTTTTTCCCAGATAGATGTGTGAGAGTATGTTGTAAGAAGATCTATTTCCTTTTGCAATAAAGAATTATAAGTTTCCTGTTGGAGAAAGCTTGGTGGAATGTTTCAAATGTTATGCTATGGATCTGTTGAATGTGAGCTATTTCATTTTCAGCTTGTGTCCATTAACTGTGAGATCGTTCTAACTCTTTGAACCTATGTTCTTGTTATGAATGCACTCTAGTTTATTTTATGAAATTTCCACTATGAGTAATGAAGGCTTTTCATAAACAATAAGCTATCTTGTTGTTCATTTATCTATTAATGTTCATGTGTTCTGAAATAAGTAACAACTATCTATGATTTTTCTTAATGCATGCGCGTAAATACATTACTCATGGATAAATGATAATCTTGCTCCCTAGGGATAGGTTAGTTAGTTGATTTTAGTTTTCTTCTTGTGTGTGATTTAGATGCGAGAGAGTTAAGACGAGAGGTAAGAACCTGCGCGTCACATTGTGACTGCTCCTCGTATTCTCTATCAATCTGCATTTTTAGACAGGCACTTGCATATCATACTTAAATACAAAAAACTAAAAATATACACGGTGGACTGGGCTGTAACCAGTAAAACCTTTTATTTTGTTACTTGACCTATGGTAGCCGGACCGTAAATCGGACAGATTCCCCATACCAAACAGTAACGGGCTAGTTGGGAACGTTTACTAGGGAGAATCCCTAACTATTGTTACCTACGATTTTCCAGGCCTCAACACATCACCATAATGTATGCAAGTATCATCATAATCTATGCAAGTTTACAATATTCTATGTAAGATATTCAACAAGATTCACCAATAGAGAATTAGTAGTATATATACAAGATTCATACCATTGTCAAACTAACAATATGCACCCTAGTCCATGAGAGACATGTATCATCACAAGAGAATCCATTTTCCAATATGAAGAAACAATAAATAAACCCTTCACCAAAATAAACTATAGATCATTTCAATATATATCCCATACAATGAGTTTTCCAATGAGCAAATAAGTTTGTAATTCTGATATCGCATGAGAAAGTTATGCAAGTTTTCATGAAACTACTTGATCCTTCTCAAAACTTCACTCTTATTCTATTGAAATTTTGTCCTTCTCCTCAGTATTTCACACTTTTCTCCTAGAAGTTGGTCATTAGAAAAGAGATGCTTGAATAATGATAAAACGAGAAGTTTCAAATCTTATTTACACTCTCCAATATGCTTTTAACTTATCTTAGATAAACATTTTATTTCTCCTTAAAATTAGGATCTCCATATTTTAAGGGGGAATTTAGTGAATCAATCCCAACTTCATGGACCACTTTTAGAGTTTTAACTATGAACTTCATCTTTCCTCCTGTATCACTTCAAAATATCATCAAGGGGATTTTGGAATATCTGCTCATCATCATACTTAAGTGTGGATTTTTGATCATCTCCTCATCATCATACATAAGTGGAGATTTTGGGCCATATTCTCATCATTATAATTAAGTGGATAATTATTTATTCATTCCAGGTTTCCTTTCCACATCATAGGGTCAGGTGGACCAAACATCCTAACTTTTGGGGTCATGTGTATCCATCACCATTACTTTTGGGTTTCTTCATACTTTACACCAATATTGCTTTGGACCAACATTAGGGGATCTTTAGGTCCCTCTTCATCATGGGCCATGTGACCCCAACATCATGGGAATGTGGATCCAACACCATTACTTTAGGAGTTTCTCCACCATTCTTTCCAACACTACTTAGGGGAAACCTTAGGAACTTCTTTAGGGGTTTGCTTCATATGTGTACTACCCAAAGTGTCTTTCCATCAGGGCCATTATTAAAGATATGTCATATGGGGACTCATTTGGAGTTATATACACTTATGTCAAGTCTTATTCTTCATTATCTTATTTAGGAGCTTAAAGACTTCTTATTGTCTTATGTTCATGACTTTACAAGACTTTATCAAACACTCTTAACATCCTATAGTACTTCTCTCTCATCATCATCACTAGTACATATTCAACATTACTTCCATATCATCATTATCACATTGAAATCAATTACAACATCACTCAATATCAATGGAATGGATCTCTTGACCCTATTCAAATCAATATAAGAGAGAGAGAGAGAGAGAGAGAGAGAAGTCCCTCGGTTTTAGAGATATTTCAAAATACAAAATTGGTATTTGACCTAAATTTTCAAAACATAACATGTCTCTAACTATCTTAAGTAAGAAAAATCCAAACTGAACCTAGACCTACTACTTCTATGATGAACACTATGTCCTTATAAACTAGTGGAGAAAACAAATACGCCAAAAATACATAAGCAAACATTAGACAATCTTTTGGCCAACCTGTCTCTCTCACTTCACTTCTTGTGGATAGGATGAGGATCCATTTGCAAACTACTTCTCATTCATATTTTATTGGAGAACATACAATGCAGCTTCCAATTTGGCAATTCGAGCCTCGGATTCTTCAATCCATCCTTGTTGTTTCTCTATATTTTCTATCAAGATGGTCAATTGGCACTGAACACACCCTCTTTCTATGTCTTGGGTCTGCTCATCATCATCCTACTATTTTTTTCCCCTTATCCTGCTCTTTCATATCCTGATGAATTTTATGTGTTAGAACATCATACCACATAATACCATTGTCATCATACCACCTAGGACCATATTCTCATTCGTTTTCACTTATGTTACATATGCTAAACTTGGTTTATGGTGTCTCCCTAAGGTTGTTGGGGGTTTTGGACCATTAAATGCACCTGGAGCCCTCATTTTGGTCATCTGGGAGCTGAGGAACCCTCATTAATGACCTTTTGGTCCCTTAGGATGATCCCACTCCTTAAATAATGGATTTGGGTTGACTAGGGGCGCCTATGCATTATATTTGGGTGTTTTTTGTTCTTTTGGACCATTTATGATTGCCTAGAGCCACTCCCACTCCTCCATGCACTCCACCATGCCTAATATACCCTCATTTATGACCAAGAATGCCTCTCCAACATTCACATGGCTATTCATGACTGTTTTAGGTGGTTTGGGAGCCTATTGGCCCACTTAGGGGGGTTTTGAGGTCCAATGTTATCCTACCACTTGTATGCTGCCAATTTTCCTTCAAAGGATAAAAATTTGCTCTTAATGTAATATAATCATGTTCCAAACATGTTAAATTATAGAATTTAATAAAAATAAGAGTTATTGGCACCATCTCTATGTGTTATTTTTCCTCTTTCACACTATTTTAGCATATTTTGTCAAATTCTTGTATTGTGAGGACTCCTTTGGATAGTAGATCCTGTTGTGGCTATAATTTTACAGGATATCAGATATCAAGGAGATTCAAACTGAATTTAGAGAGTTTATAGGGTTTGAATTAGCAATTTAAGGTCTCCTCCAAAAGATTGATAGCTTCATTGCAGGTTATTCAGTGATTCTTTGTCACTCAATGCGCAACAACAAATGGAGAAGTCTCATGTCACCTTGCTCAATCCACTACACTAATTTTAGTGGAAGGCCGATATGGTAATCTAGCTGAGATCCAGAGGTCTCTACAAAGTTACCATGGGGACATAAAATGAGACAAACACGGCTGTTGAGAAGTCCAAGTTTTTTAATAGAATGGATGAAACATTTGGGATGTTATGTCTCAACATTTCAAAAGACCTCTTGTTTCACGTTGACAGCCTCACAACTCTAAATGAAGTGTGACTCAATATCAAGTAACTATTTAGGAATATTGATGAACTAAGAGGCCATCAACTTAAAAACAAGTTGATTACCTTGAACCCAACTCATTTTGAGACGATCCAAGACTTCTTCATCACGTTCAAATACCTGGTTCTTAAACTGGAGCAACGTGGCATAAAAAATAAGGAAGAGAAGCTTATTCTTTCCATACTTCGAAGCTAGGTCCTAAATATTCAATGTTTGTTTCGACATTTCACTCAAGCAAGATGACAACTCAAAACTGGAGAATTCCATGTTTGGAAGACTTCATGGAGTCTTTGACTCGAAAAATATAAGTTGGTTCAAATGGGTACCATCAATTCTACCGAGGACCAAGATATTGTAACTATATATTCTAAGAAAGCAAGTGGAAAGAAGAAGCCCAAATTTTTGAACCATCAAGAGAAGAAGAAGGACAAAGAGAATCCCAAATATTCTAATGGGGGTTCAAATCCTAGAAAGTACAAAGGGAAGAAGAAAGAGAAGAAAAAATTTACTTACTGTCACAAGAGTTGGAACCTTGAGAGTGCATGCGTGAATAAAACCATTGACATAATTGCACAAACCTTGATAATAACAACATTCCCCTTCGATATGGAGCAAAGAAGAAGGATGGAGTTTTGAATTCTGAAAACAAGGAGAGATTCCATGCATTGGTTGTTGGATCTTTTCGATCTTCCTCCATCATATATTTAGGTGATTCAAGGAACATGGATTCTTCAGAAGAATCCTTCTCGTCCCTACATCCATACAGTGGTCCATCCATCCTCATGGGTGATGACTCCGAGGTCCCAACCAAAGGGATTTGTAGGATCAATAATGAGAATGGGTACTTCAACAATGTGTTTTTTGTGTCTCATATTTCAGCAAACCTACTCTCTGTCTATCAAATTACTCACACAACTTCAGCCAAGAGAGTGACATTCACTCAAGAATATGTGGAAATTTCATAATTTTCTACAGGAAAAGTAGTTGTAGTGGGTATTGCAGATCATGAGTCAAGGATGTACAAGTTTTCACACTTTCTTCCTTACTCATCAAATATTCTCCTATCACATGACAATGAGATCATAAATATATGGCATGAGAGGTTTGGACACTTCAAATATATATATATTCAAGCTTTGAGCAAATAAAAGATGGTTGAAGGACTTATAAGCATCAAATTTTCCGAAAGCACATGCAAGGGATGCATTGTTGGGAAGCATGCAGAGCACAAGTATGATAAGTGAATGCAAGAAGGGATGTTAAAGTTCTTCCATTAACCCATTAATATCTGATAGGACCTCTTCCAACACCCTCCTATGGAAACTCGAGGTATGTCTTAACATTCATAGATGATTTTTTAGGATATTGTTGGGTGTTTTTCTTCAAGCTGAAATCTGAAGTGTATGAGATCTTCTAAGATTTCAAATACTATGTTGAGAAATTTAGTGGAAATAATATAAAGGTATTAAGGACTGATAATGGAAAGGAATATTTCAATAATAAACTACAACAGCTATGTGAAGATAATGATATTCAAATGCAACATTCAGTTCCTTACACACCATAACAAAATGTCATGGCAGAGCGCAATAAAGAGCATTAAAGGAGATGGCCACATGCATGTTGGAGGCTAAATATTTGTCTCCTAATATATGGGATGAGGCCATACATTTTGTTGAACATGTTCATAATATATTTCCACACAAAGAATTGGAATAAAAAACTCCATTTGAGTCTTGGAGAGGTCAAAATCCTAATGTGTCTTGTCTCAAGGTTTTTGGCTAAAACTTCATGGGCTAGAATTCCTCCAGAGAAAAGGAAATCCTTCCAAAATCAAAGAAAGTAGTACATAATGGTTGGATATATTGAATATTAAAAATTCTACAATCTCTTTGATCCCTTATCTCATAAAACATTCATTTAGAGAAGTGTACAGTTCAAAGAAGAGCCCATGCAAGAGGTTGAACTAGTAGAGGGGGATTGCTCACACCCTCCACTCAATGATGATGTAAGTGATGTTTCCATTTATTATTTTCTGATTCTGATATAGAATACTAGGATAATAACATTAATTCATATCATAAATCTCCCACAAGTCCAAAATGGGCTGAGAAAACCATACAAGCAGTTGGTGATCTTGAAGGAGATCCACTAGACGCTAGGAAGACTAGCTATCCGTTTCACAATTATTTCTCCACTTGTGATTCAAATATTTAAAAGAGGTGTTTTCTGATGGTTGGATATGATACAGAGTCATCTCAAGAAGCATCACATGACCCAATATGGAAAACAACCATGCAAGAAGAGTTCAAGTCTTTGCAAGATACTGAAACTTGGGAGTTGGTTCCTCTACCTTCCAAGAGGAAACTAGTGCAACGTAAGTCGGTTTATAGGAAAAATATGGTTTATTATGGTTCATATGTGAATTGTAAGGCTATATTGGTATCCAAATTCTTATCTTGAGTCAATGGAGTGGACTGTACAGATACATTTGAGCCAATGGCAAAGATGGACTCAATCATGCTAGTGTTAGCCATTGTTGCATCTAAGTGATGGAAGGTGTGCCATATAGATGTGAATAGTGATTTTATTCATGGTGGAATTCATGAAGATATTTATATGCAACATCCTGAAGGTTTTATTTATGATCCTTCACTTGTTTTCACGTTGAATAAGTCTCTCTATGGCCTCAAGCAAGTTCCTAGACCTTGGTATGCCAAGATGGGCAACTTTCTTCTCTCACAACGCTTTGAAAAATGAAAATATGATCCTTATAATGTGTATTTGAAGAATTTAGATGAATCTATTTATATTATTGTATTGTATGTTGATGACATTTTCATCATCGGAATCTGCATTTCTAATATAGGTTCAATTAATTCTTCATTGCACAATGCATCTTCTATGACTGACCTAGGATTGTTGAAACAATTTCTTGGCTTGGAGATTGAGCAATCTGAAGCTGGTACCAAGGTCAGCCAATAAAAGTATTCTTCAAACCTGATATTAAAATTTAAAATGGTTTAATGTAAATTTTCCAAGTGTCCCTTCCTTTCAAGAGTAAAACTAGGTGAATTTGGTTCATCTCCATTGGTGGACAACTAGTTGGGAGCTTGTTGTATCTCACACACTCTAGACCTGATTTGGATTATGAAGTAGGTGATGTTTCAAGATGTATGAATGATCCTCAAGAGATCCAATGGAAGGACGCTAAAATGATCTTGCGTTATGTGCAAGGAACCAAACACTTTGGAATACATTATGCAACTAGTTCTCCACTAGAACTAATAGGATTTCCTGATTCAGATTGGGATGGAGATTCCACTAATAGAAAGTCCACGTCATGATATGTATTCATGCTTGCACATGGTAATATTTTCTGGTCAAGTAAGAAACAACACACTATTCCTTATCTTCATTTGAGGATGAGTATAGAGGAGCAGTGAATGTAACTACACAATGTGTGTGGTTGCAAGGAATTCTTGGAGAACTTGGTTTTGCATTTGGTTCACCCACTGTCATTTGGTGTGAAAATCAAAGTGCAATCAAGATATACATAGATTTAGTATAGAGACATAAGGCCAATCACATTGAGATTCACATGCACTGCATTAGAAGCATGGCGCATGACCAGGTGATATCATTGCAGTATTTCCCATCTACAAAGCAAATTGCTAACATCTTCACCAAGAGCTTCACAGAGAAGACATTCACCTATCTTAGATCACTCCTTGGGGTAGGTGACACATGCTGATGAATGATATTCAATTTCATATTTTTCTCCATGTCAATTTTAGAGGGGGGTTTTATTCCCATGTGGTTTTTCTTCTTACCTTGGTTATATGGACTAGTAAAATTTTGTAAGGGGTGACATGAGACTTAGTTTCCAAGGCCTCCATTTTTTATTTGGTTATACTAAGTCAGTCTTAAGGGGTGGAGGGGTGGGGGGGGTGGGTTTGGAACATCATACCACCTAGTACCATATTCATCATACCACCTAGGACTATACTCTCATTCATTTTCACTTATTTTACATATTCCGAACTTGGTTTTTGGTGTCTCCCTAAGGTTGTTCGGGGGTTTGGACCATTAAATGCACCTAACACCCCTATTTTGGTCAACCAAGAGCTAAGGCACCCTCATTAATGACCTTTTGGTCCCTTTGTGCGCTCCCATTCCTTAAATCATGGATCTAGGTTGACTAGGGCCTCATATGCATTGTATTTGGGTGTTTTTGCCTCTTTTAGACAATTTATGATTTCCTAGAGCCACTCCCACTCCTCCATGTTGTAACACCTTGGTTTTGACCCCAAGGGGAGGGGAATGTAATGCCCTGGTTTTGACCCCATGGTATTGAAATTGTACATGATGTATATATTGTATGAAAATCATGGCAAGGAGATCAAGGCCAAGGCCCTTCCATTGATTTGGTATTTTGTGTATAGGTGATTAAGTTTGATGCCTATGGTTCATTATGCAAGTCAAGCATAGAGCATATTTTTGAATATCATGTAAATACACAATTTAATAAAATATCACACCTAGTTATGCACTGCAACATGAAAAGATATGGGGGCATGATTTCATAGAGGAACAGAGACAAATTAATCCAGCAAATGCCAGGTGAGAGATTGTGGGTCCAGTCCTCACAAAACCCAGTCTAATCAGTAGAGAATCCTTTGCTGATTTGTCATCCAAGTCACCCAAGCAGATGTGCAACAGAATAAATCCATTTGGATAGAAATTTATCTCCCTCTAGCTAATGTTAAGCAACTTTCTAGTTGAATCAGTGAAATCCTTGTGGACCATTGGATCTGTGTCCCCACTAGACCAATAGTGGACTCCAAACTTGATGAAGTGGATTACATTGGGATTTTTTGCACATCAAAATTTTGTTAAGTCGTGCTAGTTGAATAAGTGAAGTCACTATGTATCGTCAATCTATTTGAGGGTCGATCCCAGCCATAGATCTGTTCAAAAGTTACCTATTTTTTAACCTATCTACTCTGGTTCATCCTTGTGATCGATCATTCAATTTTCTTGCAAGAAATTGGCTGGGGAAGTTAATGCCTTGGGAAAAGGAAGGCATCATAGTTTATTTCATGACTAAGCAATACTGCAATTGCAGAATCCATGTTCTTGCTTCTGAAGCAAGTAAAACACGTGATTTCGTGTCTAATCTATCGTCTCGGTCTTCACCTGATCGGTTTGGTCACTTCAAACCATTCCACCACTCTTGCATTCGTTCAATGTGATCGACTATGCATTGTTCACTCTCTCGGGTTGTAGAGAAGGTTTTATGTTCATGATTGTTCATTCCATCTAGATTGTGGCCTATTGTGGTGTGGAACCCTGGTTTCTCTTTGTTATAGAGTGGATCCCGTGTTGCTGTGTTTTCCTTGTGGGTTTTTGTGATGTGCATCCCTGTTTTGGTTTGAAATACTTAAGAGTGAAAGACGCCCAGAATTGGCTGATAAACCTAGTGAAGAGAGGAACGTCATGGACAGATCAAGAGGGGATGGAAAATATTTTAGGCACACCCTAAAGAGCACTGGAAGGGAAGGCATATCCTGAGGGATTGTGGAGCAGAGAAGGGGATGCTTCCTTATGTTGGGTGTGTAGGTATTGTGAAATTCCATGCTGTATAGATATGGTGTAGGTGTCCATAGCTTTGTGATTGAGATCAATAGCTTAGCAATTCTACCTTTCCATTTCCTTAGTAGTATGATAAACCCAACTGTGGTTGGTTTGGCTATGTCTTATTGTGCATTTGGCCCTGTGTAATCCTTGGCTGGATAGACTGATAAGCCCAACTGAAGGTTGTCTTGATTGTGTATGTTTTGATCTAGCTATGTGTGAGTCTGATGTTCCCTAGTTCCTTGTGGAAGTCATGCCCAGCTCGGGGGTAGCAGTTGTGTTGAGAGATTAATGAACACAACTTTCTTGCGGTTGGGTGGAACGTTGCACTGAAATAGCTAGTTGCGGGACAACTTCATCTCCAAGATAAGTATTCTCTGTCATTCTTGTTTATGCAATGTAGTTGCTTATGAAGGAATATGATGAATGTTTGCAATGTTTCAGTAGATTTAATATTGATGAATGTTCCTTCATTTGCATTTATTTATGCCTTGTATGTTTTAATGCATTGTTCCTAAGTTCATGGAGGATAGAATCCTATTACAGATTCAGAATGCATCTGACTTAGCATTTTCACCACTTAAAATCCGCCTGGGGAAGGTGAAAGGAGGAAATTGGAAAAGAGAAGTGAAAATAGGGTAGAATGTGGGTTTTTACACTCTGAGATCCACCTGTGGAAGGCCGAGGTAGAGAAGGAACTGGAAATTTTGAGGCAGAGGTGTGTTTCCCGCACCCTAGAATCCGGCTGCGGAAGGAGGAATGTGGGAGGAAGAAAATGAGAAAAAGGTTAAGGTCCAAAGTTGGTTTTCTGACTTCCGATTTTCGAATGTGAAAGGTAGAAAGGAAGAAGGTGGAAGGCGGAACCATGGTTGAAGGACTCCGTAGAACGTTATGTTTCTGACTTACAAGTTCTGAAGGTGGAAGGTGGAAGGGAGAAAGGCAGAACCATGGTTGAAGGACTCCGTCGAATGTTATGTTTCTGACTTCTGAGTTCCGAAGGAGGAAAGCAGAAGGACGGAAGGAGGAAGGTGGAACATGGTTTGAATGACCTTGTCACATGATATGCTTTTGATTCTCGATTTCGCAACGGAAGGTGGAAAGGGGAATGCGGAACGAGAAGGACCAAAAGGACAGGTTCAGTGCAGAAGAGGTGTTTCCATTCATAGAAGGGATCTGTCAAGGGACATAAAAACTGTTACAGTGGTTTCTAAGCTTGAGAATGAATGTTGAAGAGTATGTTAACGTCCATTCCCTATGTTTCGAAAGGATAACAAGGGTTTTTGAAGCAAAATTTCTATTTTATCTGCATTATGGGGTATGGGGATGCTACAGATTGGTATCAGAGCTATTGGTTGCAACATTTGGCCTAGACGGGCCAAGTGACAGTAATTAAATGGTTTTTACTTCTGAAATTGTTACGCAACTAACAAATGATGTTTATTAATACATTTTTTGGAGTCATAGTGCCGATTGGAAGATTTGGTTTTGGCTCAACCATGAGAACCTATGGCATGAATGATGCACATAATAAATATGAGCATGAGGAAGCTGCCATGGGGAAAAATGTTTGCATTGGAAATGCTTAAACAAAGTCCAACAAAAGGATATTTCAAGGGACTTCGCCGAATTTCGCAGCCAAAATGGGAATCCTAAGGGTGGAGATGCAAATTTATAGAGAAGGTAATGAGAGAATGATTAAATCTTAGGAAGAGAAGAATCAACTGAATGCAGCAATGCTGTAGAGTTTGATAGACATTCAGAGGTGGATGAATTCTGAGCATCGGGAAGTAAACCCAGAAGGAAGTAAGAGCGGTGCTAGAAGAAGAAAAAGATCTTCTAGGGGATCATCTGACTCTGAAGGATCCACTAGGGGTTCAATTTATTCTTCTCACATGAATAGGAAAAAGAGGCGCTACCAGAACAACTCACATGATTAATTTAAGAAGGCTAAGCCTCCTATGTTTGATGGTGAGGTAAAGAAAGGTCAAGAAGCTGAAGCTTGGCTTCTTGGGATGAGAAAATATTTCCAAGTCCAAGACTAGTCTGGAAATATGAAGGCTAGGGTATCCATCTTCAATTTGACTGGAAGAGCATCCATATGGTGGGATCACTTTAGGAAAGTGAAGAAGATCAGTGAAAGGAAGATTGCGTGGAAGCAGTTCCAGAAGTATTTCAGGAAGAAGCACCTCTCTGGTAGGTACTATGATGATAAGATTAAAGAATTCCATGAGTTGATATTGGGGTAGCTGACCATGGAAGAGTATACAAATAAATTCTTGGATTTGTTGAGGTATGCCAGATATATCAAGGATGATAAAGTAAAAATCCAGCGTTTTTTGAGTGGGCTACTAGGAAGGAAAAATAATTGAGGTATGTCAAATATATCAAAGACATAATTGAATTTGATTAACCTAGAACTCTATAAGAGGCTACAAGGAAGGATAAATATTTCTATGATCAGAACAAAGGAAAACCTGATTACCATAAGGGATGGAAGGACAAAAAGAATGAGAAGTATGACCAAAGGAAGAAAGGTTTCAAACCTTCTCACTTCCGAAATATGAAAAAGAAACCATCACAAGCTATCCATTTGAGAATGGGCATGTGAGGAAATCTCACAACATCCAAGAAGTAGAAACAATGGGTCAAGTAGCAAGGACTGTCCCTAGAATTTATGCAGCACTAGAGGACATACATGAAGCTCAGTAGTCAAATATGGTTGATGTTGCAGGTAAGATTGTTGAGTAATATGTTTCTGTTTTGATTGACCCGGGTTCTACTCATAGTTATATTACTCCTAGAGTTGTTGAGATTTGTGCTTTTAATAATTTAAAGCATAGAAAATCATTGTTAGTTTAGCTAGCCACTTCGACTAAGAGAAAGGTTAGTGAAGTGGTAGAGAAATTTCCATTGGTTATGGATGGATTAGTCACTTATGAAAATATGAATGTTCTACCACTTGGTTCCTATGATGTTCTCATTGGAATGGATTGGTTGGAAGCACACAGAGTTAATCTTGATTGTTACAACAATTTTGAATGCATGAATGAAGAAGGAAACCTAAGGGTTGTAAGAGGAATTCCAAAGGTGATCTCTATTAGGAATATTTCAGCAATGTAGCTGAAGAAGTTCTATAGGAAAGGTTTCCATTTGTATGCAACCCATGTGTTGGAGGTAGCAGGGAATGAAACTCCTAGGTTGGAGTACTTTCATGTGTTGTAGGAATTCGGGGATGTTATTTTTTATGAAATTCCAGGACTTCCTCCAAAGAGGGACATTGATTTTACAATTGACCTTATGCAAGGAGCAGCACCAGACACACTACAGGATGAGTACACCAGAATTGCTAGAGCTGAATATGTAGCTGCAAGAGTTGTTAAAAAAAAGTATATCAGACCAAGTGTGTCCCCTTGGGGAGCAACAATGTTTTTTGTGATAAAGAAAGATGGTGCACTCAGGTTGTGTATTGATTAGAAACAACGGAACAAATTCACTATGAAGAATAAATATCGTTTACCTCGAATTGATGACCTCTTTGATCAAATGAGAGGAGCAAAGGTATTTTCCAATATTGACTTGAGGTCTGGATATCACCAGGTAAGAATAAAGGATGAATATATTCATAAGACAACCTTAAGAACAATGTATGGAGACTATGAGTTTGTGGTGGTACCATTTGGTCTCACAAATGCACCAGCTACATTTATGTGTCTCATGAATAATGCTTTCAGCAAGTATTTGGACAAGTTTGTTCTTGTTTTCCTAGATGTCATTCTTATTTATTCTAAGAATGAGGAAGAGCATGAAGAACATCTAAGACTGACATTGCAATTAATAAGGAAGCATAATTTGTATGAAAAGTTGAGCAAGTGTGACTTTTATAAATATAGAATTCATTATTTGGGTCACATTATCTTAGATGAAGGAATATATGTGGACCCTGAAAAGGTTGAAGCCATTATGAATTGGCCAACCCTAAGAAATGTGACAGATGTAAGGTCTTTTATGGGACTTTAAAGATACTACAAGAGGTTCATTGAAGGATTCTCCAAGGTTGTTCATTCAATCACTTCTTTGAAAAAGAAGGGGATAAAGTTTGAATGGACACCAAGGTGTGAAGAAAGTTTCCAGCAGTTCAAGAATCTCCTCACAAGTGCACTAGTGGTGTGTACTAATGCATGTACTCAAGGAATTGGAGGAGGTCTTATGCAAGGCAACCACATGGTATGCTATGAGTTAAGAAAATTGAAGGATCATGAGAAGAACTATGCCACTCATGATTTATAACTTGCATCCATAGTATGTGCTCTCAAGATGTGGAGGCATTACTTAATTGGAAGAAAATTTGAGTTAAGGACATACCACTATGGTCTGAAATATTTGTTTGATCAACCAACTCTAAATTCTAGGAAAACTAAATGGCTGGAGTTTTTATGTGAGTTTGATTTTGAAATTAAACACATAAAAGGAAAAGAAAATAAAGTGGTTGATGCACTCAACAGGAAGGTGCATGAAATGCATGTGGCATCTCTTAGTATTTTCCAACCAGATTTGAGGCAATAGATTGTTAATCATGATATTGAAGATGAATTGTATGTGCAGGTCAAGCACAAGTTGCAACAACAAATTCTTGAGAAGAGGTATGAGGGATATAAATTGGAAGAAGATGGACTTCTTACCTATAAGAATAGAATTTATATTCCAAGTGTAGAAGACTTGAGGAGAATTTTTATGGATGACATCCATCAAGATCCATATTTTGGTCATCCAAGATATCAGAAGACAATTGCTACATCTAGAAAGAAGTATTTTTGGCCAGGAATGAAGAAGAACATTGCTGAGTATATTTCAAAGTGCATGAAATGTCAGCAGGTGAAGGTTGAGCATCAACACCTAGCAGGTTTGTTGGATCCTTTTCTAGTCCCAGAGTGGAAATGAGAAGTTGTTTCGATGGATTTCATTACAGGATTGCTAATGAATTGGAGACAACATGATTCCATCATGGTTGTGGTGGAAAAATTGAAAAAGGAAACAAATTTTATACCGGTTAAGTCCACATATAAGACTGATGTCATTGCAAAAATATTCATGAAGGATATTTTTAGCTTTCACAGATATCCTAAGGCAATAGTTTCTGACAGCGATCCCAAGTTCACTTCCAACTTTTGGCAGGGTTTGTTTGCAAATTTGGGTACCAAGCTGAACTTCAGCACTGCCTACCATCCTCAGACTGATGGTCAAATAGATAGAGTAAATCAGGTGCTTGAAGACATGCTTCGCATGTATGTGATGGGAAAACCAACCAAGTGGGAGGATTATTTACACTTGGTAGAATTTTCCTATAATAATGGACAACAAGCATACTTGAGGGTGAGTCCATATGAAGCTTTGTGTGGAAGAAGGTGTAGGACACCTATGACTTGGGATAATCCAGTAAACAAGATTGTGCTTAATCCAGAATTTCTCAAGGAAATGGAGGAGGAGGTTACAAAGATCAGGTAGAACCTGAAAGCATCCCAAGATAGATAGAAACATTATGCAGACAAGCATAGAGTGCACATATATTTCAGTGTTAGGGATCATGTTTACCTTAGTCTGAGGGAAAGGAATAGTTCCTTGAATCTTGGAGGTTGTCCCAATATGTCACCTAGATACTGTGGGTCATTTGAAGTGTTTGAAAGAATAGGTCCAGTTGCATATAGAATTGCATTTCCTGCTAGCACTAGAGCTCATAATGTTTTTCATGTTTCTTTGCTTAAGAAATATGTACATGATCCTAACCATGTGATAAATTGGGATGCGATTCAGGTGG
>LPNX011216317.1:0-47902 GCA_001517045.1 Pseudotsuga menziesii
AATAGGCCAGATAAAACAGACAAGGCCACCATCCAAAAAAAAACTTATTAGAAGTAGAGGCCTACCATATAAAGCAAAGAAGATGACTTTTCTTTAAATGGTCCAATGAGGGGATCCTGTGTATTAAATGGGGAGAGGGAATCAAAGATTGGACATTCTCCAAAGTTTTTTCAAAGTGTAGTCACTTCAGGCTCTGCGTGGAAATCTTATTCCATGTAAATGTTTTCTCGGTTGGTTTTTGAGATGCAAAACAATGTTTTCTTGGGACCACTTTGATTGCCCTTTTAACTCATGTTGAGAATCTCGTGAGCTTTGATTTGGCCGCACTACCAATTTTTAAGACATGCACAGATTTTGATAAACGTCCCTTTTAAACATGATTGTGATGTTTAAAATATGCAAAGTACAGGTTTAGAATGAAATAAACGTCTCCACCTTTTACACAATATGAAGATCCACAGGGCTCTGATATTTGGGGACTCAAGGCACGTCATTTACAAGATGATCAAGGGATATCCTTTAGGTGCTATCAAGTGCCGCCGGTTACATGGAAAAGCCAAGCTTCTCATGTCCAGCTCCTTTGAGTTTTATCATATCCTTCGGCAAAATAACACCACTGCGGATAGCATGGCCAATGTGGGAGCCTCCCTCCCACAAGGACTCTACAGTCAGAACGGAGCCCAGCCCTCCCTCTATCCTATTCCTTAATGAGGTGCTGGATGCTCCCTTCCTTAACCGCTTCTAGGATTTTCTTTTTTGTTCAATTAGCCCGCCCCCAACTCATCGATTCTACTCCTTCCCCCTCTTTCTCTTCACCCTCTTTCTCCCCTCCCTCTCCATTCTTTTCTCATACCCCTTTCTCCTTATTCCTCCCTCCCCTTTTTATTTTTCTCCTCCCTCCTTTAGCCCTCCCCCTCTTTTTTCATATCCCCCTCCTCGTCATACCCTTCCCCTTGGCTGCTGGCCCTCCTCCTTTTGCCGGTTATCCTCATTTAAACGCCCGTCCTATCTCCCTCCGTTTCTTGGCCACGTGGTCTACGGTCAGGTCTTCCCCTTTCTCGAGCTTTCCCAGCATTAAATGGATGAGACGGTGGGATTATTGCTACCCCCCTCCGCACGTTTGCTCTGAAATTGGGCTTCCCCTTATGCCGCTGCACTGTGAAGTTATGCATTCTCCCTTGGTCTCGGCTCCGTTCGGCCTGCAAGACAGGTCTCGAATCCTCCAGGAGGTGGTGTCTGGTATTAAAGGCGGTCATCTGTATGGTATTCCCTGGCAGGTTCTCCCGTTGACGCGATCATTTGTTAAGGAGAGGCTGGCCTTTGCAGCCTTCTCCAATTGCTGCTGTAATCTTACCCTAGCGTTGTGGTCTCGTGGCTCTGGTGCAGTAAATCCCACCTGTGTTGGCAACCCGCGCTGTGTTCTTGGTTGCAATTGTTCTGGGTGGCAGGAGGGCGCGGTTGGAACTTTGGTCTTCACCGATAGACAGGGGTGTTCAGTGCTCCAACAGGAACTGGTTGTCCTCAGTGGCATTCTCAATTGTTCAGGGCTTGTGGGTTCGAGCAGCAACTTGGTTGCTGATACTCTGTCCAGGCGTCTCAACTGTCTTGACATTTCCTCTGATTTTGACAGAATGGCCCAGCCAGGGGACAATGCAGGTATCCAAGACATCAAGAAAAATCTGAGGCGTTTGCATGAGGTGATTTCAATAGGAATCATGGATAACAGGGAGACAGCCCGTGTCATAAAAAAGATGGAGGACACTGTGAGTTACACTTCTCTTCAAATTAGCAATCACGACTCCAGAATCGACGATAATGAAAGCACCTTGCGCGAGATGCTGGGGAAGGTAGATAGGATTCAGGAGGATATTGCTCGTCTCATCTCCATGAACCAGGGCAGTAGGATCAGTGGAGCAACAGTTGAAGGGGAGCGTTCGATGGAAGAAGAGTCCATTGTGCAACCAGTCCGCTTAAGAGGCCATCTGTAATCTGGTTTTATGAACTCATGTTTTTTTGTCTTTTATTATGTCAACAATATATAAGGGTATACACTGCCCGTACTGTTAGCCACCATGGAAGAACCCTATATGTAGTTTTTTGGACTCTTTTCAGGCTAAGTCTACAGTGCTCTACCTCTGTTTTGTAGGATTATCCTTTCTCGTTTTTGCTATGTACTGAATGGCTGTGCACAGCCCGTTTATAATATATAATCTTTTTTAGTTTCTGTTAAAAAAAATCTACATTTACAATAAGATAAATTATTCATTTAAAATTTAATCAAACCAAAAGGTAAATGACCACACATGTTCTTTCTTTGTAGCTTTAATAGTATGTCCAACTAAGGCCTGCAAAATAAAAAAGCAAAAAGCAGAAAATGGCACCGTTTGGACGATTGGCTTTTTGAATCTTGTTTTCTTTTTCACCGATTCTATATTTATATTCGTCTTTTTAATCTTGCCTTTATTTTATTTTTTTTAAGATTGTGTCACGATTTCATTTAAATTTAGCCTGTTTGATTTGGTCTTACTTAATATCTCAATATTTAAGAATATAAAAATAGAACATAATTTTTTTTAACGAAATATTATTTATAATGATTACGGTAAGTTGAGCCGTCACGCGGTTATGGTATTTTCTCATGTGCGGAACACTCAGGCTCCATCCGTTCCACTCCTTTACCAAAAAGACAATGCTACTGTAAACACAAATAAATAGACAATATTACTATAAACACATTAATATAATAATAATGATAATAAATACTTAATTAATGTTCAATATTTCATATAAAACATATATAACTAAAAGATATCCCACTAAAATTAATGAGAAAAATAAAAATAAATAAACAACCAAAATCAAAGTATTTTAATATAAGGTAATCCATGAATTATTCGAACCATGATTTTTCATTACAACTTAGATTTTTCAATTTCTAGATTTCTTTTTATCTGTACATCATAATCCATTTATCTTGGTATTGATAAACATTATATAATCATAACATATTAGAATTCCCATTGTTCCGTTATCCTCCTATTGGTAAACATTATATAATACTTACGTCAATAGGCTTTTTCTTTCCTGAGGTTGGCTTTGTGAACACTGTTCACTTTGTCATCTATTCAGCGAATGAAAAAGTTACACATGTTTGGTAAGAAATCCCATGTGTTTTTCCTCTGTCCACTGGTTTTAATATAAGAAATCCCATGTGTTTTTCCTCTGTCCATTCGTTTTTCACTGGTGTCTTCGTCATCCTTCTCTGAGGTGCCCGTCTTTTCGCTTGCAAATGCAGGAACAACAGCCAGAGGAGCAGAGCACGCACAGTTACTGAGAGAACTCCGAGCGGCGTGTGAAGGGTGGGGAATGTTCCAAATATCACGACGTCCCTACAGAACTGAACTCTTAGATAATGTGTTGTTCCCAGGAGTTCTTCTGGCTTTCGGTGGAAGAGAAGATGTAGTATGCCATAAAGGCAGGGCAGTTCTTTGAAACCTTAACCTAAAAAATATGGCATCAAATATACTGCTCCTAATTTTCACATATTTAAGATTTAAACACAGGACTTTAAATTCCATGAGTTATTTGAAGAAATGCTGTAAACAATTGCGATACACATGCTTATTGAAGAAACTGCTGAGCTTAAAAAAACATGTACGTTTCGTCTATCCAACCGACCATTGCTGACCATTGACTTCGCTGTTGGTCCGTTGAATGGACTGAACTACATGTTTGTGAAGGATGGCTGAAGAAACTAGTGCAAAATGCTTTTGATTTATAGTCAATAATTGATGATTCTTGACGTCGATTTTCTTGGACTTAAAGCATCAAATTTAATGGACTTTTAGGTCTATTCTCTATTAAAGATCTAATTTAAAAGTATATATTTTAAACCTGCTGCAGAATAAACAAAATAAGAAAATCGAATTTAAACTCATAAGATCACGGCAGAATTTTTAAGCTTTGAATTCTTAAACTCTTTCAGATAATATTGTTCTGAAATCACAATCCCCGAAAAGCGTCTTGCCGATTTAATATAGATCGAAAATTTTAAATTTCAGTTATTTGAAGAAATATCTCAAAGACGAGTGATGTATGTTAATGGAAGAAATGCTTACAAGTCACAAACTACCATAGATGACCATTTACCTTGAATTCATGACGATATTTTCCTAAATGCTTCAAATTTAATGGAATTTCAGGGTTCTTTGATCTTTAACGTTCAACTTAAATTTTTCTCTCTTCATAATAACGCACCAAAAAAAGAAAACAACTATCATGTCATAGAAATCCAATTCAATTTAGTAACATCAATTCCTAGACTCTCGTTACATATTATTTCGGATGCTTCGGATGCGGGTGATTCGATGTTGAGTGGACAACTGGACTTGACTGAAGGGGCATACAGCGACGCCCCTATGTCTCTCCCCTGACATCATCTCGTTGCCCATCACTCTGATGGGCGCAAACATTAAATCCTCCATGGTACGTGTCCCCTCCTTCGTGACTTGGTGCTCTGCTTACGTCTCCAGCTCTTCCTCTTTCCATTCTCCACCTGCCAGCTCTTGTTCGCACCTGCAAGCTTTGGTCATCCTTCTCATTCCATTCTCCACCTGCCAGCTCTTGTTCGCACCTGCAAGCTTTGGTCATCCTTCCCCTTAGGCCCTTTCTCCCAGCGCTCTCCTTATCACCCTAGTGCCTCTTTCCCGCTGTTAGGGGCACCTGCAATCAGCGCTTCACCAGCTATAATGCTCAGTCCAGTTCAAAGGGATATGACCTGGAAATCCTTGGTCCCCTCCGCCTCATGTTTGATGACTGGCAAGATGAAATAACAGGCTCTCTTTCAGCGGCTTATAAGACCATGGAGGGCAGACGACACTAGTGGGTTGTAAAAAATCTCCTGGTCTGTCTCCTCTTCATGCCACTACCTCTCAACTTACACCTCCTCCACCCTCCCCTACTCTAGTTGTCGCTCCCCATGTTGACACCCGTGTTGCACCTATGGATATTGAGCTTCCTTCACGCCATCCTGAACGAATATTTTCCATCACCAAGGCCAACGAAAACACTCCCGCGGTGAACCACCGGAAAATTGAGCCACTCCCCATTAAAAAAAAAGCCTCCAACGACAACGACTCCAACAAGAAGGATGGGTTCGCGGGCAATATCAATGATCCAGACACCACAAAGCCACTTGATTCCACGGAGCAAGGGCCTCTAGGCACGCAGCTGGGTATCGGTTTCTACACACCCATTGAGGAGGACATAACATTTTATCTAGCTCTAGTGTGTATCTTATTTGATTAAGAATAATGGCCAAAGATGCTTTTAATTATAAAATATGTTTTTAACATTTTTTTTAGATTGGTTAGAATTCTGATCATGGCCCAGCAAATATTATTTTTTATTGGAAATACGATGGATGAGTTAGAAATCCGAAAAATATTTAACCAAAAAATTAGATATCTGGTGAGTTTCCGAGAAAGAAAATGGGTGTGAACTTTAGGCACCAAAATTTCTAACTGAAGCTGGGTTAAGAGAAGGTTACACATATCTAGATTCTACATAGCATTAAATAAGCATTGTCTAGGACATTATTAAACCTGCAATTATAATTATTTTTTATTTTTACATATTTTTTTATTTGTACCTAGTTAAGATGCAGGTGGTGCATTTAGTAGGAAAGGATTTTGAATTTGTGAATCAAGTTGTTCAATCTGATCTCTAATTTGGCAGGTAACATAAAAGTTTCAATGGACGGAATTGAGAGAGTTACTTAAACAACTCAATAGCCTAGCTTTGTAAAAAAATATACTACAGTCTGCCATTGTTAAGAAAAATATACTGCATCGTGCCATTGAATATACACCAAGTACTTTCTCTATATTCAGTTTTATTGAAGTTACGTCATTCTAAAGAATCAAGTCTTCTGGATTTTGTTCTCGTTGGAAAATTACTTCTCAATCTTCTAATAATGACAAATTGACAATGTGCTTAAGGTAGGGAATGTAATCCATGGAAGAAAGCCCCATTATGGATTGCAGTAATTTATGAATATCATTTTCTGACAGTCTATAAGGGGCCAGTATAACTATGAAAATAATTTATAGTTTTTCTAGTCATCTAATTTTCTAAAATTTTAAATGGTGGTTTTCGTTTTTCCATACCTCAACCTGTCATACATGTCCTGAACTAATTGAGTGTCAAATACGTCATGTAATCTTATAAACCTGTAAATGACAGTTTTTCGCTTTTCCATACCTGTCATATACATTCATAATGTTCAACTGAGTGTCAAATACGTCACTTAAAAAGGAAAAAATGTTCTACATACCATCAAATTCTATGATTCGATGACCCTGAATCGAGTCGGATTATAATGGCGATGAAAATGATTGCATCACCCAAACATGAACTAAACATTTCCTCGTGATTAATCACTTTTTCCCACCTTTCAATTATTCCTAGGGCCAACATAGTACACATATCTAGATTTGGCCTAACTCCATGGATTCCTTCCTAGCAGTTGCATTCAATTAACAATTATGCTACTTCTTATGGAATATTGATAAATAGGGGTCACTTTTATCAGTATGCTATGTATTAAATCCATTCTCTATGTTCATTATTTTTTATCCAGTATGGCCGCATATGTGCACAAATTTGAGTTCACTAATAGTATGAGTGAAATGGGTATAATTGGAAAGAATTGAAGATAGTCTCATCCGGGTTTGATGGCTTTAACTGGCAGTTCATTGTCGTCTTATCATTTTTAATGTTCATTTTTCCCTCCTTTCCCATCACTTAGTGAATTCTTTCCTGCAATGAGTCAGCACCATGTCCCTCTTCAACAACCCAAGCATTCTCTCTCGGTGGGATAGCAGGATTGATTTCTTCACTTAGAGCTATTAATGTGTCCATATTAGAGGGGTATTGCATGTTGTTTTCCACTGAGCCATTTTTTCTCAGCATTTCTCTCTTCCTTCTCATTTTCTTCTTTCATTGGAATTTCCCTTTTCTTCTTAGGATACGTATTGAATGCAATGTGTATCACTTTTATAATTCTTCTCTGCTCACATCTCCCAGCCAGATAGATGGAATGCAAATTTCTCTTCCACTCCCTTTCTACCCCTATGTTCATTCATATCCACTTCAACCCTTTTTTTCTCCCTATGTTGCACTGTCGTGCTAGCGTTGTTCCACATTAGTTGGTATCCCCATTTGAAGCCAATAAAGTACAACAGAGGACGGGTTGACTCAAGGGTCAATCAACATTTTAGTTTCACTCTAATGAATTCCAGTTGTAACATGGTCAATCCGACCCTTGAGTTCTATATCTAGAATGTAATAGGTAGTAGGGACAATTATTATTGAAGGAGTTGTTTGATGTTACTGATTCAAATGTAAACTAGCCCTCTGCTCTATAATGAAAGCATAATATAATAAAAATTCTCTTGGGCCCCTTTTAAAACTTTCTTGAGTACCGATCTGGTTATATTTTTTCATTATCTCTGTTCTTTTCTTGGGAATGTATTATATCTATTATATTCTCATTTATTTATTTCTATAAGGAAGGATGATGATTTATATTATAATAAAAAACATGCAGATGATACAAACTTGCAAAGCCACGAGATTGGTTTCCAAACAACTATCCAATTCAACCTCTTTTCTAAGTTTTCCATGTCATGCCAAAATTCTATAAATACAACATTTACTAGAGAAACTATGATTCCCATGAAGAACAAAACAAACATTTACAGTTGTTCTGTTCTCATTTCAAATGTTGGATGCATTCTTATTTCACAGCAAAATGTTTTATGTCTAAAATTAAAACTATACTAGTCTGATTAGGTTTTTGTATGCCTCAACGGACACTTTGTATTTTGAATCAGTGAATATGGCTTTGTAATGCATGTTGGGTGTGCATTTGGGTGAAGCAATCCAAAATTGACTTGTTTAAGTAAAATGCATGCACATGGCTGATTTCTTTGTCAAATTCAAAGAATAAAATATGAGTGTTTTTTAAATTATTCCTCACCTTTTAGAATTTTAATATTTCCAATTTTTTACATGAAACTTTTCCCTCTAGAATGTTTCTCCTAGTAGGAATAGTTTCCCTTTGGTGTGCATTTAGTCAAAAAGTTTACAAGTGTGAATAATAGCTTTGAAACAATATTGGAAGAACTTATTTATGGATAATTAGGCTTAGAAATGTGTATATATGTCAAATTCCAAATTTCAAACCTAGAGTGTACTTCGATTGGCATTGGTGTGGACTTTTAGTTTTGGCCATGAAAAATTGGAAAATAGTATCAATTGTTATTTTGGATGACTTGGATTTTACTGTAGACCAAGCAATTTACAGAAATGAGTACAAGAGTTTGCAGAAAAGATTGATATGTCTATGTTATAGTGCAATTTATTCAATATAATATGAAATGCAGACCAATGTGTGCATTTCCTTGAGGGACTCAACCCTAAATTTTACCATGTGGAAAACACATAAATTTGGAGTTTTCTTGTAGAGCATAAGTTTTTATGTCTAAAATTTAAACTTTGAAAGCTTATTTAGTTTTTTTATGCCTAAACAGACACTATTTGGTTTGAATTAGTGAATTCGGCTTTGTAATACATGTTAGGCGTGTATCTGAGTGAAGCAATCCAAAATTGACTTGCTTCAGTAAAATGCACACACATGCCTTATTTCTATTTCAAATTCAATGAATAAGGTATGAGAGTATTTTTTTTATTATTCCTCACCTTTTAAAATTTTAATATTTCCAATCTTTTACCTGAAACTTTCCCCTTAAGAATGTTTCTCCAAGCATGCATAGTTTTCTTTTTGTGTGCATTTAGTCAAAGAATTTACAAGTGTGAATAATAGCTTTGCAACAATACTAGAATAACTTATTCATGGATAATTAGGCTCTGAAATGTGTATATATTCCAAATTCCAAATTTCATACCTAGAGAGTACTTTGATTGGCATTGGTGTGCATTTTTTGTTCTAGCCATGAAAAATTGAAAAATACTATCAATTGTTGTTTTGAATGACTTGGATTTTACTGTAGATCATACAATTTATAGAAATGAGTACAATAGTTTATATAAAAGGTTGGTATGTCTATGTTATAGTAAAATTTATTCAATATAACATGAAATGCAAGCCAATGTGTGCATTTCCTCAAGGGGCTCAACCATGTTTTTTACAATGTGTAAAACACATAAATTTGGAGTTTTCTTTCAAAGCATAAGTTTTTATGTATAAAATTTAAACTTTGAAAGTTTATTTAGGTTTTTTATAATTGAAGGGACACTATGGTTTGAATCAGTGAATTTTTATTTGTAATGCATGTTGGGCATGCATTTGGGTGAATCAATCCAAAATTGACTTGCTTCAGTAAAATGCACGCATATGCCAAATTTCTTTGTCAAATTCAAAGAATAAAATAGGAGAGTTTTTTATTATTATTAATCACCTTTCAGAAGTTTAATATTTCCAATTTTTTACCTGAAAATTTCCCCTTTGAAATGTTTCTTCAAGGAGGCATAGTTTTCCTTTGGTGTGCATTTAGTCAAAAAGTTTACAAGTGTGAATAGTAGCTTTGAAACAATACTAGAAGAACTTATTCATGAATAATTAGGCTCAGAAATGTGTATATATTCCAAATTCCAAGTTTTATACATAGAGTGTACTTCAATTGGCATTGGTGTGCATTTCTGATTCTAGCCATGAAAAATTGGCAAATACTATCAATTGTTGTTTTGAATGACTTGGATTTTATTGTAGATCATACAATTTACACAAATGAGTACAAGATTTTGTAGAAAGGGTTGGTATGTCTATGTTATAGTGTAATTTATTCAATATAACATGAAATGCAGGCAAATGTGTGCATTTCCTTGAGGGACTCAACCTTGATTTTTGTTGATGTATTTGTAACTTCTGAATATATTCACTTGTATATCTTATATTGTACCCCGATTTTCCTATCGGGAGAATCATTTGTATTTCATTGTATCCTGATGTTCCTATTGGGAGAGTCATTACTATAATAGATTCATGTAAAGTCAATGAGGTCAACACTCCAGTCTAAATCGGGGCAATAGTCCCCACAATTGAGTTAAGATTAACCCTCCTTGTTGATCAAAGGGTGAAGTCCCCACAATTGTGGGGCACTAGGGTTATTAGACTCTCCTAGAGAAGTCCGCCCTGGTAAGTAATTGTTAAGTGAGGCTGACTTGTTGGAGATGAAATAAAGTGAACGAAAGAATATAAATATAAGTGAGGCTCTCCTCATTTCTACATAACACACACTCACTCAAGTAAGGTGCATGAGTGAGAGAGGAAGTACTGGCACATGTGAGAGAGATCAGTTGTCCAAGATCATATTTATGTTTTCGGGTTTTACTTTTGCTATGGTTCTGATTCTATCTCTGAGGAAGTGGTGGGGTTTTCTCCTTTATGGTTTCCCCAAGGAAAATTCTTTGTCTCTCTTGTCTCTTATGATTATGGTTGTGCATGTTATTCTCTCAGATAAGATCCTAAGATCATATTGCTTAAATGATAAAAATCTAACATGGTATCATAGCTAACTTGAGAATAAGTCACTGTGTAGCTACAGAAGCTAGGGATTCTTAATTTTTGGGTCTCTCTCCACAATCCATCAGAAAAAATATGCTAGGCTAACTCTCCATTGAAGGGCGCATCTTTTTGTTGAAGCAAAATTTGATTCTGGGCATTTTTAGTTTTTGATGTGAGAAATTAGGACCTTTTACATAAGAGGAATTTTTGATTCAGCCCAGCATAGGACTGCTCTCCTCCTTAAAATCAAAATTTAGAGACCAAGGTCGAGATTTTTGGTTCGATAAAACTCTAGGACAGTCAAACCCTAGGTTGACCCCAAGCCTGAAAAAACCCTAAAATACTAAAACGGGTAGTTTAGGAACATTCGCTATACCTCGGTATTTAAGAAGTCTCAGGGTCTAAAAATTTCACAAACCGAAGATAAATTCCTGATGTACCCTATGTAATACTTTCAACCTCACATTCGCTATATTCTGGGAGATATGTTTCCTCCAAATTAGGGTTCCAGCCTCTTCCAGGATTCATCCCTAAACATGACATGTAGGGAGAATTGCAATATTTTAGGCTACAAATATCCAAATTAAACTTTGCAAATTTTTCCAAATAGGGCACAAAATGTACTTTCTATGGTAAAACTTTCAGAGCCCGAAGGTGAAACAGAGACACGTGGCAGTCCGTACAACTTCGCTATGCTGAACAATCCTGAAACAAGTCAACTTGGGAAAACGCTCATAAGTCCCAATTGGTGAAACCAATTCTGGTAAAACCTGTGGTGTTCGAAAGAGGACAGAAGAGGTTACCTAAATGTGAAATTTCAGACACATAGGAGCTATAATTTTGGAGATACTGCAGAAACAGTATCAGGAATTTATGTAGAAGAAATTGGTAAACTAGGGCTTCCTGTTCCCGAAGCTTCCCTCTACTGTTTTCAAAAAGGGAGTACATTGGACAGCTCACCTTGAAAAGATATATCTTCCTATCCAATCATATCTGAAAGATTCCAAGTTTTGAAAATTAGGGTTTCTCTAACAAACCCTAGATCATTCAACTCCAGAACAAGGATGGACACCTCAAATCGGTAAGATCTAATATTTTTCTATTTACGGTTGAGTTTCTCATTTAAAAAAGACTAATCACACCAGCTTGATGACAAGCTTGGTGAGGCTAAAAAATTCCAAGCATGGAAGTATAGGATCTCACTAGTTCTTGAAGGAAATGAATTGGACACCTACATAAGTAGAGAGGTTCCAGTTCTAGAGGGAGATGAGGCTAAAGCCTTACAGAAGAAGAACTTTGTCAAGGCCAAGAAGATCATTGCTGACTCAATTAAGGATCACCTTATACCATAAGTGTCTTCCTTACAGAAACCTAAAGAGATGTTTGATTCCTTAACCAAGCTATTTGAAGGGAAGAACATAAATTGGAAGATGACTTGAAGAAACCAGTTGAAGAATGTGAAGATCCAAAATGCAGAGACCATACAATCATACTTTACAAGGGTCTCTCAAATCAAAGAACAACTTGAAGCAGTGGATGAAGAAGTAGAGAATGTGGACGATGTGATAACCACCTTGAATGGCCTCCCATGTCATGGGATTCATCCATTCAAGGAATGTGTGTCAGAAGGAAGTGATTACTTTCAGTAGACTCTGAGAAGAGCACACACAAGAAGAAGCTTGACTCATAATAAGAGAAAAGAAGATGGGAGCAACTGAAGATCAAGATTTCACGATTCAACGAAGATACCTCAAGTAATGAGGAATATGAAGAACTCAATTCTTGAAGAACCTCTTATCCATATTAATAATTTGGATAAGAAATGATGCTATTATGAATGAAGAAGATGATGAAGCTGAAAGGAGGAGTCTACCCATGAAACAAATAAAGATAAGTATTCAATTGTCATTTCATGATAGTGTTTTGTTATGCATTTGTTTATATTCAGTTGATGTATTATGCATGATAGAATGTTTGCACTAATAACAGTCTACTATTAATATGGATGTGATGGGTAAGTAGCTCCTGGTGCTATACAACTCTCCATTGCTACTTATCTAGAATGAAACCTCTTTGCTGACATATTGTATTAGTGCACAATCTCAATGTTGTCTTGGTAGAGATGGAAGGAATCTAGAAAGTTTCCATGAGATATGGATGAATGTTGTATTGGATAAAATAGTTGCATGATCATATATTTATGCATAAGAATTTTCCATTATGAATATGCCTTATGAAATGTTTCTAACCATACAAATTCATTTGACTTGTAGGAAAGATCACATACAATCACCTACAAGAAAAGAAGGATGAGACTTGTTCCAAAGAACAAGTGACGACAGTTAAAGAAATAATCCAAGATAAAGAAGAATATGGTGATACTTTCAAAGAATTCTAGAGGCCTCAGATATAGTGAAGTTATGTGACACTGTTGAGTGACATCATTGATGCAGAGCCTTCCAGCTATGAAGAAGTAACCAAGAAGAAAGGGAAGGAGAGTACCCGTTCAAGAAGAATGATTTCTAGGATGCAGTATCAAGACCTGAAGGGAAGTCCGTAATGTCTTCGATATGGATCTATAAGAGACAACACGTAGTAGATGAAAAAATCGTGGGATACAAGGAAATATTTGTAGCATGATGCTTCTCACGGAAAGAAGGCATAGACTACGAAAAGACATATGTAGCCACTAGAAGATAAGACACATGACATGCATAATCATGTGTGCAAATGAAAGAAGGCCTTGTACGAGCTCAGAAGACACCCATAGGATAACACACACATGAAGAGCTTGAATATCACCTAGAGTGATGAAGATATTAAACTTTGCTACAAGGTTGAAGATAAAATCCTATAGAGGATGACAAGCTCACAGATGGGTGCGAGAAGAAATTTTGAAAAGGTTCAAGATAGAGGATCTTGGTATCCAGTGACCCTAGATGGATACATAGAATATTAGTAGAAGAGGAAGCTACTTTTCACTCGAGTACATAATGTTTCAGTACATAGAGTATGAAATATAGAGGGAGAATGGTACTCCACTTCAGAGGGAGTGACTACAGAAGATCCCGAGGTTCGACATGATGCGACGGGATGGACAACTTACTGATGGCTCTAGGCTTTACTAAGAGTAAAGTAGACTCCAACCTTTGCTTCAAGGTTGAAGGTGGAAGACTAGTGATGCTCCTGTTACATGTCGATGACTTGTTCATGACAGAAAAGAGAAACTCATTAAGGTTGCAAGAAGGAGACTTACTGCCAAGTTTGAGATGAAGGACTTGGATATGATGCACTACTTTCTAAGCATGGAGGTGTGGAAGAATGCAGATGGAATCTCCCTGGGACAAGGGAAGTATACAATAGAGATCTTGAAGAGGGTCATGATGATGGACTGCAAGGCCATGACCACAGCTATGGCATCAAACCTAAAGCTATTGAGTGTTACTTCATCAGAGTCAGTTGATGCCATGATGTATTGTCAGATGATTTGTTCCTTGATGTACCTGATGAATACGAGACCAAATATTTTCTTTGTTGTGAACACGTTTAGACATGTTCACCTAATGGCTGCAAAGAATGCAGTGAGGTACCTGAAAAGTAAAGTTGACTATGGGCTCAAGTATGAAGTGAATCAGAAGATTAACCTGGAGGGTTATGTGGATTTAGATTGGGAAGTTCCATTGATAGGAAGAGCACTTCAGGGTGTTGCTTTAGTATGAGATCAGAGAGGAGCAGTGAAGCTCTAGTATGTGATCCAAATCAAGTTCTATCAAAAGAGGGAGTTATAGCATAGCTGGTAAGACAAGTTGTCTGAGCATAAAATACTAGTGAAGCTCGTAGGTGGCTCAGACATAAATGGTCCTATAGGTTGTCCTCAGATCAGTCCTGACAAATCTCGCAGGTTATCCTTGGATGTAATCAGCCATGATGTGATTCTATGCTAGAAATGGCCAAAGTGAAGTTTGAGTACTTCAGGGAGAAGCTTGGTATTCTCTAGATCGAGGTTCCTTCCAAGGGGAACTGATGAGTTCGTGAGCCTTTCTTACATGGTGATAGGATTGGTTACTTCCATGGTCATATGTAAGTGCAGATCCATCCTGATGTGACTGTGGGATTGGCTCCCACATGATCAGATATACTATGCAGAGCCATTATGATAGGACTGTGGGATTGGATCCCACATGATCAGATATAAGTGCAGAGCCATTCTAATATGACTGTGGGATTGGCTCCCACATGGTCAGATGTAAGTGCAAAGCCAATTTGAGGTGATTGTGGGGTTGGCTCCCACATGGTCAGATGTAAGTGCAGAGATATTCGGATTTGATTATGGGATGTGTTCCCACATGATCATTGCAGAGACATTCTGATGTGATTGTGGGATGTGTTCCCCCATGATCAGTGTAGATCCATTCTGATGTGATTGTGGGATGTGTTCCCACATGATTAGTGCAGAGACATTCTGATGTGATTGTGGGATGTGTTCCCACATGATCAGTGCAAAGCCATTCTGATGTGATTGCAGGATGTGTTCCCACATGATCAAATGTAAGTGTAGATCCTTTCTCACAAGATGAGGTCAGATGTAAGTACAGATCCTTTCTAACAAGATGAGGTCGAATGTAAGTGCAGAGCCTTTTTGACAAGATGAGGTCGGATATAAGTGCAGAGCCTTTCTGACAAGATGAGGTCAGATATAAGTGCAGATCCTTTCTGAAAAGATGAGGTCGAATGTAAGTGTAGAGACATTTTGATAAGATGAGGTCGAATTTGAGTGTTGGGCCTTTCTGACATGGGTTTTGGATGTGTTTCTCCCATGGTCAGATGTGAGTGTTGGGCGTGCCTTTCTAACATGGTTCTTGGATGTGTTCCTCCCATGGTCAGATATAAGTGATGGGTGGGCCTTTCTGACATGGTTCATTCCATGGTTAGATATAAGTGTTGAAGACGATGAAGAACTAGATGGAGGCTAGGCCTAAAACCATCATGAAAAAGGGTTGGCTCTGTAGAAGTTCGTATGATGAGAAGAATTGAGAGATAGCACCATTTGATCGAGATAGCAGAAGTAGTGATGTTGATGATGATCCATATTTGATGATGATCCATACTTGATGTTGATCCAATGATGATCTAGACTTGATGTTGATCTAGTGATGATCTAGACTTGATGTTGATCAAGTAATGATCTAGACTTGATGTTGATCCAGTGTTGATCCAGTGATGATCCAGACTTGATGTTGATCTAGTCTTGATCCAGTGATGATACAGATTTGATGATTATCCAAAGAAGAAGACTTGTGCTGATAAATTGTGTCAAGAGAATACCGTCCTAGTTAAGAGGGAGTATTGATGTATTTGTAACTTCGGAATGTATTCATTTGTATATCTTATATTGTACTCTGATGTTTCTATCAGGAGAATCATTTGTATTTCATTGTACCCCGATGTTCCTATCAGGAGAGTCATTAATATAATAAAGTCATGTAAAGCCAATGAGGTTAACCCTCCGTTCTAAGTCGAGGAAATAGTCCCCACAATTGAGTTAAGTTTAACCCTCCTTGTTGATTGAAGGGTAAAGTCCCCACAATTGTGGGGCACTAGGGTTATTAGACTCTCCTATAGAAGTCGCCCTTGGTAAGTAATTGTTAAGTGAGGCCAACTTGTTGGAGTGTAAATAAAGTGAACGAAAGAATATAAATAGAAGTGAGGCTCTCCTCATTTCTACACAACACACACTCACTCAACTAAGGCGCATGAGTGAGAGAGGAAGTGCTGGCACAAGTGAGAGAGATCAGCTGTCGGAGATCATCTTTATGTTTTCGGGTTTTACTTTTGCTATGGTTCTCATTCTATATTAGAGGAAGTTGCAGGCTTTTCTCCTTTATGGTTTCCCCGAGGAAAATTATTTATGTATCTTGTCTCTTGTGATTATTGTTGTGCATGTTATTCTCTCAGATAAGATCCTAAGATCATATTTCTTAAAAATGATAAAAATCTAACAATTATTACCATGTGGAAAACACATAAATTTGGAGTTTCCTTACAGAGCATAAGTTTTTATGTCTAAAATTTAAACTTTGAAATATTATTTAGGTTTTTTATGCCTTAAGAGACACTCTGTGGTTTGGATCAGTGAATTTTCCTTTGTAATGCATGTTGGGCTTGCATTTGGGTGAAGCAATCCAAAATTGACTTGCTTCAGTAAAATGCATGCACATGCTTGATTTCTTTGTCAAATTCAAAGAATAAAATAGGAGAGTATTTTTTTTATTTCTCACCTTTTAGAAGTTTAATATTTCCAATTTTTTACCTAAAACTTTCCCTTTTGGAATGTTTCTCCAAGCAGGCATAGTCTTCCTTTGGCGTGCATTCAGTCAAAAAGTTTACAAGTATGAATAATAGCATTGAAATAATACTAGAAGAAATTATTCATGGATAATTAGGCTCATAAATGTGTATTATGCCAACTTTCGAATTATAGACCTAGAGTGTCACTTCGATTGGCATTGGTGTGCATTTTTAGTTCTGGCCATGAAAAATTGGCAAATACTATCAATTGTTGTTTTGAATGACTTGGATTTTACTGTAGATCATACAATTTATAGAAATGAATACAAGAGTTTGTAGAAAAGGCTGTTATGTCTATTTTATAGTGAAATTTATTCAATATAACATGAAATGCAGGCCAATGGGTGCATTTCCTTGAGGGACTCAACCCTGATTTTTACCATGTGGAAAACACATAAATTTGGAGTTTCCTTGCAAATCATAAGTTTTTATGTCTAAAATTTAAAATTTAAAATATTATTTAGGTTTTTTATGCCTGAATAGACACACTATGGTTTGAATCAGTGAATTTGGCTTTATAATGCAGGTTGGGCATGCATTTGAGTGAAGCTAGCAAAAATTGACTTGCTTCAGTAAAATGCATGCACATGACTAATTTCTTTGTCAAATTCAATGAATAAAATGGGAGATTATTTTTTATATTATTCCTAACCTTTCAGAAGTTTAATATTTCCAATTTTTTACATGAAACTTTCCCCTTAAGAATGTTTCTCCAAGCAAGCATAGTTTTCCTTTGGTGTGCATTTAGTCAAAAAATTTACAGGTGTGAATAATAGCTTTGCAACAATACTAGAAAGACTTATTCATGGATAATTAGGCTCAGAAATGTGTATATATTCAATATTCCAAATTTTAGACCTAGATTATACTTTGATTGGAATTGGTTTGCATTTTTAGTTCTAGCCATGAAAAATTGGAAAAT
This sequence comes from Pseudotsuga menziesii, assembly GCA_001517045.1. NCBI lineage: Eukaryota > Viridiplantae > Streptophyta > Pinopsida > Pinales > Pinaceae > Pseudotsuga > Pseudotsuga menziesii. The sequence goes on from LPNX011216317.1 coordinate 17,859, forward strand.
ACTATCAATTATTCTTTTGGATGACTTGAATTTTACTGTAGAGCATACAATTTATAGAATTGAGTACAGGAGTTTGTAGAAAAGGTTGGTATGTCTATTCTACAGTGCAATTTATTCAATATAACATGAAATGAATGCCAATGTGTGCATTTCCTTGAGGGACTCAACTGTGAATTTTACCATGTGAAAAACACATAAATTTGGAGTTTCCTTACAGACCATATGATTTTATGTCTAAAATTTAAACTTTGAAATCTTATTTAGGTTGTTTATGCCTAAACAAACACTCGGTGGTTTGAATCAGTGAATTTGTCTTCGTAATGCGTGTTGGGTGTGTGTTTGAGTGAAGCAATCCAAAATTGACTTGCTTCAGTAAAATGCACGCACATTCCTAATTTCTTTGTCAAATTCAATGAATAAAATAGGAGAGTCTTTTTTATTATTATTCCTCACCTTTTAGCATTTTAACATTTCCAACTTTTTACCTAATACTTTCTCCTTTAGAATTTTTTTTTAACTTCTATGCTATTGGATTTTTTTTCTAGGCCAATGTGTGCATTTCCTCGAGGGACCCAACCCAGATTTACAGTTTACAGTTTTGATAGTCATCTAATTTTCTAAAATTCTAAATGGTAGTTTTTTCATTTTCCCATACCTCAACCTTTCATACACATCCTGAACTAATTGAGTGAAATACATCATGTAATCTTATAAACCTGTAAATGGTGGTTTTCTCTTTTCCATACCTATCATATACATTCATAATTTTCAACTCAGCGTCAAGTATGTCACTTAAAAAGGAAAAAATGTTTTACATACCATCAAATTCTATGATTCGATGGACTTGAATTCAGCTAGATTCTAACGACATTGAGAATGATTGCATCACCTAGACATGAACTCATCATTTCCTCGTGATTAACCACTTTTTCCCACCTTTCAATTATTCAAAGGGTTAACATAGTACACATATCCAGATTTGGCCTGACCCCATGGATTCCTTCCTAGCAGTTGTAGTCAATTACCAATCATGTTTCTTCTTATGGAATATTGATAAATAGGGGTCGTTGTTATCAGTAGGAGATGTATTGACTCCATTCTCTATGTTCATTAATTTTTGTCTAGTATGACTACAGAAGTGCGCAAATTTGAGTTCACTAATAGTATGAGTGAAATGGGTAGACTTGGAAAGAATTTGAGATAGTCTCATCCGGGTTCGATGGATTTCACTAGAGTTCCTTTCCATCTTATCATTTTTATGTTCGTTTGGCATTCCTTTCCCATCACTTAGTGAATTCTTTCTTGCACTGAGTTAGCACCATGTCCCTCATCAACAACCCAAGTATTCCCTCTCAGTCACATAGCAATATTGATTTCTTCAATTCGAGCTTTTCATTTCTCCATACCATATGGGTATTGCATGATTGTTTCTACCGAGCCATGTTTGTCTCACCATTTCTCTCTTCCTTATCATTTTCTTCTTTCATTGGAATTTCTCTTTTCTCCTTAGGATACCTCTCACGAAATGTGTATCACTGTTATAATTATTCCTTGATCACATCTCCCATCCAGATAACTGAAATGCAACTTCCTATTCCCCTCCCTTTCTACCCCTAGTGTTGAAACATGTCCACTTCAACCCTATTTCCCCCCATTAGAGGAAATTTCAACTCAAAATGGGCCTTTTAACTTTTATTCAAATTCCATGTCATCATGTGTTAGCCAATGAAATTGCTTTAAATTTGAAATACTGTATAGGTCTTAAATGCTTTTTTAATATAAATTTGGGGATAGGTATCATAAAAAAACTACTTTTTTTGTTTGGGGATGCGGAATTTAATTCCACATCCAACGAGCTCTCCCGATCGAAATTTGAGTAAAAACACAGGGAGATATGTCAAAAATACAAACAAAAAAAGTAGTTTTTTTCTTTTCTTCCTCCAAAATTAATAAATATTATTTTATTATTTTAACTATTATTTTATTAGTTCATTTTAGGAGGCCCATTTTGAGTTGAAATTTCCTCTAATGCCTGTGTTGTAGTGTCATGTTAGCCTTGTTCCACAGTAGTTGGTATCCTCGTTTGAAGCCAGTAAAGTAGAGTAGAGAACGGTTCAATTCGAGGGTGAATCAACATTTCAATTTCACTCTAATGAAATCCACTTGTAACATGGGCAATCCGACCCTTAAGGTCTATAAATAGAATGTAATAGGTAGTAGGGAAAGTTATTATTGAAGGAGTTGTTTCATGTTATAGATTCAACTGTAAACTAACCCTTTTCTCTGTAATGAAAGCATAATATAATAAAAAATTCTCTTTGGCCCCTTTTAAAACATTCTTGAGTATCGATTTGGTTATATTTTTGTATTATCTCTATTTTTTCTTGGGAATGTATTATATTTGTTATGTTTTCATTTATTTATTTTTGTTAGGAAGGATGATGATTTATATTATAATAAAAAAGATATAAATGAAACAAACTTGTAGAGCCATGAGACTTGTTTTCAAACAACTATCTAATTCAACCGCTTTTCTAAGTTGTCCTTCTCATGGCAAAATTATATAAGTACAATATTTACTAGAGAAACTATGGTGCCCGTGAACAAGAAACCAACATTTAAAATTGTTTTGTTCTCATTTCAAATGTTGGATGCATTCTTATTTCACAATCAAAGTTTTCATGTCTTAAATTAAAACTATACTAGTCTAATTAGGTTTTTGTATGCCAACTTCCAAATTTCATACCTAGAGTGTACTTCGATTGGAATTGGCGTGCCATTTTACTCACGGCAATGAAAAATTGGCAAATACTATCAATTGTTGTTTTCAATGACTTGGATTTTACTGTAGACCATACAATTTACATAAATGAGTATAAGAGTTTGTAGAAAAGGTTGTTATGTCTATGTTATAGTGCAGTTTATTCAATATATAATGAAATGCATGTCAATGTGTGCATTTCCATGAGGGACTCAACCTTGTTTTTTACCATGTGGAAAACACATAAATTTGGAGTTTCCTTACAGAGCATAAGTTTTTATGTCTAAAATTTAAATTTTGAAAGATTATGTAGGTATTTTTTATGCCTGAACAAACACTATGTGGTTTGAATCAATGAATTTCGTTTTGTAATGCAAGTTGGGTGTGCATTTGAGTGAAGTTATCCAAAATTGTCTTGCTTCAGTAAAATGCACGCACATGCCTGATTTCTTTGTCAAATTCAATGAAAAAAATAGGAGAGCCTTTTTTATTATTATTCCTCCCCTTTTAGCATTTTAATATTTCCAATTTTTTAATACTTTCTCCTTTAGAAATTTTTATAACTTCTATCCCTAATATTGATTTTTTTTCTTTCTAAAAGGTAACTTATCAATCGATCATTCAAATGAGAAATCTCAAAAAAAAAAATCTTTGGAAAATAGGTTGACGTAAGGGTCTATGTTACTCTAGTCTTCCAACTTTGGAACCATGTGATGTTGTCCCTCAATTCAGTCCTATTAGAGGGAAAAAGAGTGTTAAATGTGCTGGTCATGGACAATGTCAAGGATTTGGAGATGAGAATTACATACCAAATAGTGAAATCAGAAATTTCCCTCAATCATCAAGAAAACATGCAGCCAATTTACAACCTCATTTCACTCAAATATTAGCCATTAATGCTTCTTCTATAATAAATATATCTGATCAAAGTGTTTAAGGTTGTGTTTCTCAACAACAAAGGCATGCTTTGACTCCAATTAGAGTTGCAAGGAATGACAATGTACAAGATATAAATATTTACCATATAATCCTATTTCACCGCATGTGAATGTCCCATACTTCCGTCAAAGAACATATGTAATATCTTCTTCCACTGCAATGAACTCTAGTTTGGATTATGCAAATATGTACCACAATGGAATGAACTCCGTTTTGCAGAATAAGGCCACACTTTTCCCTCAAATATCTATGATTGATGATGTTGTTGTTACAAATCAGTCTAATCAAAGTGTTAAAGGTTGTGTTGCTAAAAAACAAAGGCATCATTTGACTCCAAATATAGTTGCAGGGAATGATAATGTTTAAGATATAATTGTTTACAATAGAATTAAGCATATTTCATAGAATGTGACTATCCAAAACCTCCCTCAAAGAATAGATCTTATTCCTACTGCCACTACAATGAAATTTGTTTTGGATAATGAAAATATGTACCACAACGGAATGAACACCATTTGGTAGAATAAGGCCACACTTTTCCCTCAAAGATCTGTGATTGATAATGTTGCTGTTACAAATCAGTTTAATCAAAGCGTTGAAGGTTTTGTTACTAAAAAACAAAGGAAACCTTTGAATCCATATTTCACGTCCCCAACCCTTACTCGGTGGAGAGGACGCAACTAACCTCTCTCAACCCGGGCAATCTAAGCCCCATGAACATAATATAAAAATTTCTTTGAAATAAAACATTCATAAGTATAAATAGATGCATCATGGAATGTACATGATATATACAGCAGAAGCAAATCATTCATTAAACATGTTCATGATAATTTCATAATAATTCATAAGAAAAAACAGTTCCAGGACTTAAATACACAAGAATGCTTATCTTTGAAAGAAGCTAGTCCTGCAAATAGCTATATCTCTAGAACGGTCCACCCAACCATAGGCCAGTGTGCTCTTTAATATCTCAGCGACATTGCCTCCCCCGAGCTGGGCATGATCTTCCCCAAGGAATAAGGAACACTAGCAAACTTTACCCATAGGTAAGGATACAATTAAAATTCAGTCAAGCCACCACAGTTAAGTTTATCAGACTTACATAGCCAATGGTTTACACTTAGCCAAATTCATATGAGACACATCCACACCAACAGATGGGTTTATAGGGCTACCAGCCAAGCCATCCTTCCAGTTGGGTTTATCAGGTTGCCAAGGAGGTGTAAAGACTGACTACTGAGCTAGTGAGCTCAACCCCAGAGCTATGAACACCCACACTAAATCTAGCCTGATTTCTAAACAATTACACACCCAACACAAGGAAGCATTCCCTTCTCTTCTACACATTCCCTCAGGCCATGCCTTCCCTTCCAGTGCTATTCAGGGCATGCAAAGAAGAAAACCAATCTTCTAGATTGTCTATGAGGTTCTTTCACACACTAGGTTTATCAAGGAAGTCTAGACTCTATTTCCATTCCTTCAATCAATTCAAATGCCAAACGTGGATGCACACACAATGATCTTAGGCCTGGTATTTATCAAAACATAACAGATGCCAGGGATTACATACACACACAGAAATTTACGAATTTTTGAACATTATCGGTGCCAGACTGACTACTACAAAATACCAAAATGAAAAATTTGCTGGTCTTTCAAACAAATTTTGGGCAATCTGGTTCAGGAAAACAACTAGCAGATAGGAGAAAAACATTAGAGAGAACAAAATTGTTGAATAGGGGAAAAATCATAACACAAAAACCAAAAATGTGAAGGATTCAAATCGTTGGATAGGAGAAATTCCGGAAAGGTTCAGACTCATAATGGTTTTTCTTGCTTTCTACTGCGTGAATGGTCAACTAGGTTTCCAAAAACGTTTTTGTTCAATCCAAATCATGAGGGAAGGTGAAATGTTGCCACATGAGGGAAAAATGGTCGTTTTTGGTGTTTTCTTGCCCAAGAAATTCAAATTTTTTTTTTCCCAAAGTGGGGCTCTACCCAATTCGAATTTCCCCACTCTTCCAATCCCCCACTTCCTCATCCTTAGGAAAAATCATGCCCCCATCTCATTTAGTTGCATTGACATAGCTGGTTGTGGGTTTTAATTAAAAATTGCAATTTTAACATAATGTCTAGCTTTTTAATGTTCAGCTAGAAATTAAAAAAAATACCATCAGCCACATTTTAATTGCCGAAACATACATACTAAATCATTTGTGGGTTTTTTTCCTAGCTCCACACCATGATTATTTACATCATTTTATTTAAATGAAAACGGGGTCAAAACCGGGGTATTACATTAGATATAGTTGCAGGAAATGACAATGTTCAAGATAGAATTGTTTACCATAGAATTAATCCTATTTCATAGAATGTGACTATCCCAAACCTCCCTCAAATACCATATCCTATTTTTGATGCAACTACAATGAACTTTCATTTGGATAAAGAAAATATGCACCATAGCGGAATGAACTCCATTTGGCAGAATAAGGCCACACTTTTCCCTCAAAGATTTGTGATTGATGATGATGCTATTACAAATTAGTCTAATGAAAGCATTGAAGGTTGTGTTCCTCAAGAACAAAGGAATCCTTTGACTCCAAACATAGTTTCAAGGAATGACAATGTACAAGATAGAATTTTTTACAATATAATTAATCATATTTCACAGAGTGTGACTATCCCAAACCTTCCTCAAAGAATAGATCCTATTCCTACTGCCACTACAATGAAATTTGTTTTAGATAAAGCAAATATGTACCACAACGAAATGAACTCCATTTTCCAAAATTAGGCCACACTTTTCCCTCAAAGATGGTTGATGATGTTTTTGTTACAAATTAGTCTAATCAAAGCATTGAAGGTTGTGTTCCTCAACAAGGTGGGGAATGTTTGACTTTAGTTAATGTTGAAAGGAATGGAAGTGTAGAACCCAACGGGAAACAATTGGAGCATGGATCCCTTGAGAACTTTGATGAAATTGGAAGACATGAAACAAATGAAATAACTGCATTTCATGAACATGTGGATAGAGATGCAACTACAGGAAACCAAAATTGTACAGTTGGAAGAGTTGCAATATAAATGCCTGAAGGGTGTTCAGCAAATGGAACTACACATTCGTAGAGAAGGTTAGAAGGAAACCGCTTAAGGACATTCATATTGAGTCTTAATAATTCTTCAAGATGGTTTAACCACATACAAAAAGAGGGGAAGTCAATATTTAAAGAAATTGGGAGATGGTTTTCTAGAAAACTCCAAGATGTGGATGAAAATGACATTATTTCTAGGATTGGGTACTTCATCAGCAAAACCTATAATGAAGAGTCTAAAATTGAAGATGTTATTGAACACCTAGATGGAATTATTAATAAAATTTGATCAATTGTTGTGGTGGATATTCATAATGATTTTATGCCTAGGAACATGGATTTAGTATTTATTGAATCAAGTATGACTCATAAGAGTTTTCAATGTCTGAAGCAGGTTGACTCTCATGGTGTGCTAAAGGGGGTTAATGCAACATCAGTTTGTAGAGAAATGAAAAAGTGGAGCAAAGAAGCTGAGGCTAATGATATGGGTTGGGAGAGAACTGATGGTTTTACATATGGAGTTCGAGTCAAGGAAGTAAAGTCATATGCTTCCTTCATGCTTGAATCATAGGAAAAGAGGTCTAGAAGTATAGTCACTAAAGTTTCTTTAAAACTTGGTATTGATTCTCGTGTACATTATGATCGAAGGGGGCAAATATGTGGGATATTATTTGAGATACTAGAAGACAATGGCTTGATGTCTTGTGTAAGCCTTGGAAAATGGGATGGAAAAGAAGAATATAAACAAGTTTTAGCACATGACGTCGATCCTTAAAATCAATAGAACTCAATGGAATAGTTAAACAAGCTTTGACAAGATCACATCAAGATGATAGATGGAAGGGAAGTGAAAATTGATTTGTTTTAGTGTCCTGATCTAGTGGCAATATGTAGTTTAGTATGCAACAATAGTGTTTCTCCAATGGGAAATATTTTTTCTCCTTGGTGCACAAGCCCTAAAAAAGTATACACATGGTTATAGATGAAATCAAAATTGAAGAAGGAGATACTATATGCAGTGTTTCTGAATTTTATGAAATGTCATCAAACTTGCTTTTGGTAAGCTATGCACATTTATTACAGGTTTTGAAATTTATGTTTATGTATTGCCATTTATTTCTTAATCTTACTATGTTCTAAAATGTTAGGAGTTGAATCTAGCTTTCGAACCAAGAAAATGATGGGATGAAAAATTAGACGACCGTACTTTAAACATTCAACCAAACTTATCTTTTCCAAAGATGAATATTGTGAAGAACTATCCCATGGATAGAACAAATGATGAAAACGTACACCATTTCATAATTAATTCTTAACTATAAATGAAGCTTCTTAGTATTGCACTCACTCATACCCACTGAAACATGTGCTACCAATTACAGTTGACTCCTCGCGCAATGTCCAAGCTTGTATATTGTGCTCGCCATGATGGGATTAGAACTATTTTGAAGAAGTTTCATGAAATTCAAAGAATTGCACAATATTTTGACAAGGTTCATCCAGCCAGAGGCACTGAGACAACAAAATTTGTTAAAATTTGGGAGGAGATGTAGAAAATTGGTGTTCCATGTAAGATAGGAGAACCATACCATCATAAAAGCCAATAGTAAAACGCTATTAACTATGGGAAATCAAATGGATCAACATCAGACAATATCCTCATTCGACATGAATGAATTTTAAAGGTTTACTAATTATGTTAACATATCAATTATTCTTTATGTGGGCCTTGACTAATAATAAATGATGGTGTTATTATTTTTTTGACTAATATAGAATGGCTCTCAGCGTTAATCATTTTTAACATAAAGTCAGTATATACTCATATGCATTGAAACTTATGTCTTGTTTCTAGGTTATTGAAGGCCTACCAAATGAAGAGAAGTATAACAAGTCAGTGAGGATGTGGAAGTGTTATAAAAATTCCACATGTTTCAATTGCAAGGGTGTCGAGGGGATGATGCATATGCATATGATAAAATGTATATAAATTCATTCTATTAGTATCATATTATTATTTATTTCAATGGTGGTATCATTTCATTCATGATAAACATTTTGAGCCATTGTCATTGCAGAATTGGCATCCTTGCTAGTGAATGGATTTGGTTGTGTTCTCATTGTTTAGGAGATGAGATGGTTCCTTATATGCATGTCCAAGGGGCACATGCTCTTGATATGACTCGTTCTATTCATCCTTATATATTGGGACGATTAAGGAATGAAGTAATGGAGCCTAAGCATAGAGAAATGAAAATTTTGAATAGCAACCAAGGAGGAGGAAGAGGAGTTGCTAAGGAGAATAGAGGCACATTTGAACATGTCAAAATGTGTCTTGTAAATGAGATGAGAGGACAAATTTTCAAGCTTGTTATGAGATCAGAAGGTATTTTCTAAAATTTTAGACAAAGAAGATTCTTTCCTTCAAATATTAGAAGTCAATTTGTGTTGAATATGAGAAGTCAAGAAATCCATTGAATGAGGAAACTACAACACAAGTGGAAACCTGTTTCCCTAGTGTCCGATAGTCAACAAGTGAAACAACTATTTGAATCATGGGTAAGACAATATAAGAAATTATTGGTTGTAACACCAATAGTAAGTTTGTCCTAATTTTAAATGCTACCTAGTTCAACTTTCATTTTATAGTGTGAGGAGCCATAATGTGTGTGTTCATTAATTATTAATATGTCCTCACGGTTCAATAACTATCTTCCAAGATCAAGTCCAATCAACAAATATGGTGAATACTCCTATCATGAATCGCGTCACTTTGGAAAGCACAAGAAAAAATGGTGCTAAAACAAAAAAACAACATCATATATTTCCCTCTACTAGTGAGTGTTATGTTCATTCAATTTATTACATATCATTATGTGTTTTTCAATCTAGTTGATTTGTGCTTGAAGGTACATCTTTTTCTTGATCCCTGACTTTGTCTATCTTGCTAATCTCAGGAAATGAGCCAAGTCGGAGTGATCAAACAAAAAAAATGCAAGGGGAAGTAGTTTATGATACCCCAATCATGCTTTATGACAATAATAATCACAGTTTTGGTGTTTCATGCTCTAGAAATGAGGAATTGCAAACTTGTCTAACACAAGAAAAGGGATCCCAAGTTTATGACACACCTATGATGCCACTTGAAAATTATGGCAAATCATATGTTTCATGCTCAAGAAATGAGACAGGGAGTACTGTTAAAATAATATAATTGAGTGGAGCAACTAGTGTTGATATACCACTGATAGAATTATGAATCACAATAGAATGTGTGTTCCATCCTCAATAAATGGAATAGAGAAAAGTGTTGAAAAGAAACATATACAAGGGACAATTGTTGGCATCGAAATGATGGTAGTTGAGAATCATGTAAAATCGAGCATTGTTCAAATAACAAAGAGAGAGAAAAAAAAAGAGAAAAGTCCAAGATGTTCATAAAACAACATTGTATGAAAAATGGTGAAAAGAACATGTGATGATTTAGGCATTTGCTAAGTATTGTAGTCATCGGATTGATTTATGAAGAGAAGTAGGTTCAAAAGTATGGATTTTTCTATTAGTCACTCATGTACATTAAGACTGCTAAGATTCCAACTAATATATTTTATCTTATAAGTTTGAAAAATGCCTTGGTCTACAAGAATTTCAAAGTTTCCTATAAGGCATGCATAGGCCTCATGATCAAGTCCAATTGAGTGGTTTAAGTTGAAGAAAAAAAGATGTAAGGAATTATTTGTCCATTTTATATAGACATTTTGATTAGCCATTTTATAAATATATTTTGCTTAGCCATTTTATAAAGATATTGAGTGTATGTATTGGTATTATAAAAATAATATTCACTTGATAAAACTTATCAATTTGGAATACCCTTGATTTAATACTTTTGAATTCTGGTGGAAAATACTTTGATTATTATTTTATTATTCTTTGACAGGAGGTCAAGAACAATAAAAAGATTGTAATAAAACATTCTTTATTAATAAAAAATTACTCAAGGAGAAGAGAAGTGAAAATAGTTGTTGAAAGAGTGTTTGCTGATCCACAAGAGGGAAATGACAAGTGCCTAAGACCACTGAGTGAGAACTCAAGATGCAAGAGGCATCATCCTCAAAAATTAGGTCTGCAATCCTAGTTGAGTTTCTAAAGAGCGGGACATTCATAAATGACCAAGTCCTAGGGAAAACACTATTTAAGAGTATGTCCATGAGCAACAGGAGCTAGCATTGGATGGGGATTAAACATCTGTGTAATGTAAGAGATGGCGCATTAAGATATTTTTCTCTTGTTGTTCAGTGAATAGGCTCGAGGGATCTCGAGCAAGAAAATTGGCTTCTCTGGGAGTTGGTTAGGAGGAACAACTTCTCCACTTTTGTTTTCCCGACATTGCTACCAAGTTCTTACTCAATTTCTCATGAATCATTAAGATGGAGTAGGATGTATATGTGAAATGTTAAACTGCAGACTGTACTATTTTTATGCACATTGTAGAACCATTATCCACGTTTTGTATATTCTAGATCTATACAATGTTAAATTGTTCTCAATGTTCCCAGATTGGGAATTCATACATGTATCCATGAGTGTTAGTAATGAACCACTGTAGCAATTATTATTTAGTTCTGAGTTGAATCACTTAGTTCTATCTGTCATTGATCTATTATACTAGAATGATTTAGAGTTTATGAATCCACATCTAATGGATCAGATCATCTGTTTTCACACTCTATCAGATGTTACTACTGTGTATTTCCTTCTAAGTCTGATTCTGTAATTATTTCTTAATTATGCATTATGATTTTAGGTGTCGAATAAACTTTAATGCTTGTTTACAGTTTAGTTTTGAGTCATTCAATAATTTGGTTGGAATTGATATGCATAGAGAAAACTGTAATTTAAGTTATAACAATCCTATAAGTAATTTAGCACAGTCGATTAAATATTCTTAAATCATGATCATTCGACGGAAGCAAGGTATGGTTGCATACACTGGGATAAATTTTCTAGATCCAAATATTTTACGGTGAGTTAAACCCAAAATAAACCAAAAACTCATTGAATCTGAAAAGTTAAACATTGATCCAAAAAGGTTAGAAGATCAAAGGTCCAGATCTAATCCGCATCTAGATTGACAGTTCACAAAAGTTACCAAAGTCTGATTTTTGCATCAAATCAGATCCACAATCAGGATTTAAGCCTCAAGGATCAACGATGCGAAAGAAAAATGTAGAATGCAGAAGTAAAAATTCACAAATTAAGTTAACGAAGTTTGAAGTTCCTGAAGTCCGATTTCTGCATCAAATAAATCAACGGTCAAGATCTAATCTGCAAAGCCAATCAATGGCTAATGTTAGTAGCGAATTTTCATGGGAAATCCATACAAGGATTCAGATCAACAGTCGATATTTAAGCCGTAAAAGAGATTGACAGTCAAGGTTATTTTCCTCAAGGATCAATGGTGCGAAAATACAAAGAGAGTCTAAGTGCTTATGTTATGAAGTTTCCAACTTCCGACGTCCGTAGCGGAGGGAAGAAATAGGAGGGCGAAAAGCAGAAAGTATAATTAATTATGTTATGATGTTTCTGAATTCCCACATCCATAGCGGAAAGCAGAAAGAGGAAGATGGAAAGCAGAAACTTCAAGTGATCGTGTTATTAATTTTTCGACTTCTGACATCCACAGTAGAAGGAATAAAGCATAAACCCTAAGTAATTATGTTATGAATTTTTTGACTTCCGACATCCGCAGCAGACTCGAAAAAAGTGGGAAATGGAAAGAATAAATTTCAAGTGATCGTGTTGAAATTTTCTGACTTTCGACATCCGCAGTAGAAGGAGAAAAGAGGAAAACAGAAAGAAGAAAGTTCAAGTGACTATGTTGAAAGTTTTTGACTTCCGACGTTCGCAGCGGAGGGTGGAAAGAAGAATACATAAAGAAGAAATTCTAAGTGATTGTGATATGAAGTTTCCAACTTCCGACATCCGTAGCAAAAGGTGGAAAGAATAAATTTTAAGTAATTAGGTTATGAAGTTTCTGACTTCTAATGTCTGCAGCAAAAGGAGGAAAGAAGAAAGTATAAGTGATTATGTTATGAAGTTTCCGACTTACGATGTCCGCAGTGGAAGGTGAAAGCCAAAATTCCAAGTGATTTTTTTATGAATTTTCTGACTACGAGGTCTGCAGTGGAAGGAAGAACCTGAAAGTTCAAGCGATGGTTTTTATAAGTTTCTGAATTTCGAGGTCCGGAAGGAGAAAAGCCAAAAAATCAAATGATCATTCCACAAAGTTTCCTACTTCTGAGGTCTATAGTGGGAGGTGAAAAGCAGAAGATGGAAGGGAGAAAAGCAAAAGGTGGAAAGCAGAAATTCCAATAGATTGTTTCATGAATTTTCTGACTTTTGAAGTCTGCAGCGGAAGGTGGAAGGAGAGAAACTCAGTTTAGTGCGGAAATGTCTACTGGGATTGCAGAATGGATCTTTCATTTCCGGAACGACTGTTACATGGGTCCTTATGCCTGAGGATGATCATACAAGGATAAATTTGACGACTTAATATGGCCATGGTGTATTTTTATTTGTTTTCTTTCATAGCAGTTGGGGATTTTATTAATGTTTCTATAGATATATGGATATAAATATTTTTTTTATATTTTATTTTTTAGGTATGTTACATATGGTATTAGAGCATGGTTTCAGCACTAGGCCTAAATAGGATGAATGCAAAACTGCTATAGAAAACAACAAACTAACACATATTTATTTTGTCTTGAAAATTCTCTTACACGGTAAAGAGAAGTACGAATATTTTTGCAGGAAATATGGTAGATGCAGGAATGTTTGCAGAAGAGGAACATCACATGGAACAACATTTAAATGAAAAGGGTAATATAAGGGATGGAGAGTTTTGGGTAGATATAAATGAAATTCAGGACAATAAATCTGAGTTAAAAAGGACCGTGAATGAGCTAAGATCTGAATTAAGAAATGTTAAGGAAGATAATGAGTGAATTATGAAGGATCAAGAAGAGCTGAACACTATCATGTTAGAAAAAATCCATAATGAAAAAAAAAGATAAAAATAAGGATTTTGATCGGGAACTACCTAAAACTATCCCGTACAATAAACGTAAGGGTAGGAAGCTGGAATTTTCCAACCATAACCCTAACACTTCAAGTGAAGAGCAAGTTAAACATTATAGAAAAACTCATGAATCAAGAGAAAGCAGTGATGGAAATAAAAAGAAGAAAAAGTACAGACCCTATGAGGAAATATATGGGGAGTTCAAAAGATCAAACCACCCATGTTTAATGGGGAAATTGAGAAGGGAGAGGAGGCATAGGCCTGGCTATCCGATATGAATAAATACTTTCAAATATATAATTACATAGATGAGTTGAAAGAAAAAATGGTGATTTATAATATGACAGGAAAGGAAGCTATTTGGAGGCAAGGTATAAAGAAAGTTAAGTGTATAAAAGAAAGTTATGTAACCTTGAAAACTTTTAAGAAGTTGTTTAAAAGAAAGTATTTATCTTAACAGTATTATTAATAAAAAGCCAAGGATTTTTATGAAATAAGGTTGGGGGCCATGACAATGAAAGAACTCTATAGTAAGTTCTTAAGCTTACTTTGCTATGTCCCCTACATAATTGATGAGAATTCAAAGAAACAATGTTTCCTTAGCTTCCTTCACCTCATGTTTAAAGAACGGATTGAATATGACAATCTCGAGACACTAGAGGAAGCGACAAGGAAGGCCAACTTCTGTTTTGACCAAAACAAAAATAAAAGAGAAAGTACATCAGCTTGGAAGAATAAAAAACCAAATAATTTTGATTCTAAAGGAAAACAAAATAAGTTCCATAAAAATAGGGGAAATAATCACAGAGGGTATCAGGGTAATAATTACAAAGGTTTTAAACCTCAATATTATGTAGTACCCTCAATTGTTCATAATAAAAACCCAGCAAAAAAAAACCCTTAAAATGTTGGGAGTGTGGGGAGAAACACTACTTTAAATATTGTCCATCAAGAAAGTAGAATTTTAATTTCCATCCTATCCAGGAAGCAATGACAGTTGGGGACATGGTGGGGAGCATGCGCAGAACCTGCGCTGCACTAGAAAATAAGCAAGCACACCACCATACTTCCATGGTCGAAATTGAAGGTATGATAAACAATCAACCTATCTTTGTCTTAATTGATCCAAGCACAAGCCTTAGTTATATTTCACCTAGAATTGTTTATTTATGCAATTTGGTACCTGAAAATTTATATAAGTCTTGGCTAGTACATCTAGACACAGGTTCAAAAAGAAAGGTTAGTAGTATTGTTAGAAATTGCAAGATAATGTTGAATGATTTCCTTACACATGTGAATATAAATATATTTCCTTTAAGATCTTATGATCTGTTGATAGGAATGGATTGGCTTGAAGAGCATAAAATTTTGCTAAACTATTTTGATAAAACATTTACATGTATTGATGATAATGGAAATGATATAAAAGTAAAAGGAATTCCTAGGAAGGAAACCATCAGAAAAATCTATGCTCTAGAAATGAAGAGATTAGTAAGAAATGGATGTAAGGTATTCACAGTGTATATAACGAATGATAAGAAAAATGATATAAAACCTAAACTACAAGACATACCTATTTTAAAGGAGTTCAAAGATATTTTCCCAGAAGAAGTCCCTGGAATTCCTCCAAAAAGGGAGATATACTTCACAATCAATATGTGTTCAGGTACAAAGGGTACTCCCAAAAGACCGAACACCTTGAGCAACCGCTTCACACAAATAGATCATAGATCAACACATCGATGTTTGTCACGTGGTTAAAACCCTCGAGAGGGAACAGTCCATGGCCCTGTTGCCACCTTTCACACACCTGGGTCACATGGCAAAAATCTTCAAGCCACTCGGTGTGTCCTTGGGGGCAAGTCTCGAGTCAAGGCTATCACCTTGTTCTTGACTCCTCCGTTTAGGCTCAACTCCTAATGAAGCCAAGGGGGGTAGACCCTATTAAGTTACTAAGGATAATCACTTAGTGTTGTGATGTTAAATTGAATGAGTTGCTTAGGAGTTTGTAATTTAACTATAGATAATCCAAATATGGCAAGATATAAAAGATGAACACACGAAAGCACAATGCTGAGACACAATATTTATAATGCAAGAAAATAACCAGTGCCTTAGAATGGAGTCAAAAAATAGAAACATCATACTTGCATGTGCTTGGAGTGAATGTTTTGCAATTGCCTCTTGGTACGTTTTAAGTTAAGTTTGAAGCGTGAGTTGATTAAAATTAGGCTAAGGGGGGACTCTAGATATACCCGAGAGTACTTGGAGTATGTCCAAAACTAAACCTTCACGGCTACCCGCAAGGAATATGTGGGCTTAAATGGAGTCTCTGGGGCTATTGTTCGTAATGCACCCATTAGGGTGTGACAGATATTGGCGCCCTGAGCTCACTTTTCAAAAGTTCCCGCTTCCTTTGGGTATTTTTCCACCGTAAAGGTTTGATCTAGGTGTTGGATTTTCACCTAATGGTTTGTCATTTGGGGAGAATAAGTCCTAATTAAACTAGTCACCCAAGTGCTTTTGATACAGCTTGACTAATTGGATGAACCACAACCAAGTGCAGAGCATACACATTGGAGTCTTGTAAATTTTAGTAAGTTTTAAATTGGATGTTCTTGTTTAAAAGAAAACCCTCCAGGAACCTCTTTAGATCCAAGTGGATCTCAATCGGGGAATCGAGGAGGGGTTAATTTTATGATCTCTGAAAACAAATGATTGAAAAATAAAACAGATCCACAATTATATTTTTCTAATTAGTCCTACCACGAATCTCTTTCCCCTTTCGGGTCAATCGGGAAATCGTGGGGTAAGTACTATGATTACTTTGAAAAAACAAAAAGTGGAATATGAAAACTAATAATAAAATCAAGTATACTACCCTACAAATTATATCAATGCTAGTTTAAAAAAGAAATAATCAGAAAGCGACAAAAAGGACACTGACGCAAATCCCCCCAGGGGGGATGGGAAATGGGCTCGAAAGAGCCTATGCCAAAAATGATTTTATTTATTAATGGTTAAAATATCAGCAAAATAAAATATTAGAAACTTATTGGTCCTTATATAGGCTGAAACCAATATCTTACAACTTTGCAAAAATTTTAAGATTATAGTGAAAAGTGAGACCCCTGGGGGGATTTGAACGCTACTGAGGCCACTTCAGACAGCAGCTTCCTTTATTTTCTATCAGACCTGCTAAAATAAATCAAGAATTTTATAATAAAATACACCCAAAATCACTTTAAGAGTACCTTTGGATCATCCTACCTTATCTAAAAAAAAATGAAATTAAAACTAGCTAAACAAGCGAAAAAGGAACCAAGGAAAGCAAGCTTTCCTTGGGATATTGGATTGCTGTTTGTGCAGCCAATGAAATATGCACTGATATTTCAGAATATTAAAATTTATAACAGCGAAAGGAAATCTAATGCAAGCGATCTACAAGTTTTCTTTAAATTTTCATGCAAAAAGACGATTTCCCTAAAACTAGATCTAGAATGCTTATGAAACTTTTTTAAGTGCAAGATCTAGACTATAGGCTTTGATAAGATAGATCTATGTTGGAAATACTTTTAATATGTTATATCTAAGCAAAATCAAAGCTACGAACAGAGTAACCGGGTAAAAATGTTGATTTTTTGTAGAAATGAGAAGAAGAGGAGAGAAGGTCAGATCGTTGCTTGAATGGAGCAAGCTGAAAGGAGGCCCTTTTGTGGAGTGCTGAGGGATAGAGTCTTGATATTATTGGATAGGAATGAAGTCAATATAGATCCACAACTTCATCCAATCAGGAACCTACAACTAAATAACACAACCCTACACACACCTCGTGAGATCTGGATATAGATGCATAAAGCAGCAAAAATGAAAGATTATGTAGAAATAACCTTATTTAAGAATATAACTGAAATTTTTGAGCATACATCATATGGATAAACAAGATCAAGAAATATAGCTTTCCTAGTTTAAACCCTTACTATATTCAGCCGAATCCTTGAAGCCAGAACACAGAAGCAGCACAGAATTTGGCAAGAAATTGCAGCTACCACATCAGCAGCATAACACTTAGAATCCACACATACACATGCACTACACAGTATAGCCTCCAAAGATTCTTTATTCACAAATGATGATCAAATATAGAGTTACAATGGCAATCCCTTCAATCTAGCTCTAATTAGCTTGGAAGAGGTAGCCTCAAGCAGGATATATACAAAACACAGGCCATCCAGCCCAGGGGGGGCGCAAATCCCAAGGAGATAGACCAAATATGCTGATGGAGAGTCCATCAATGCCTGATCTGTGTCTAACTGAGCCAGATCTGAGTCTCACTAAGTGCAATTGTCAATCGGAGAGCTAATATGACTGCCACCTCAACCTATTGATTGAAGCATCCACCAAAACTCATCCAGATGAGCCAAAACATGTTGAGGAGAGAGAGAGGGTGAAATTCCCCATAAAGGATGCTGAAGATCAACTCTGGATCTAATTTGATCACCTCCTTCAGTTAAGGATTTGTCAGATCCAGTCAATCTGCTTCAAATCTGACTGATTTCAATCAAATCGGCTGAGAATCCACTGATCTATGATTTTGGATTTGCTCCATTATTCATCAATTTATTAATTAAAATAATCAATAATTGATTTTTGGGGCTTTTTGACTTGAGTGATGGAAAATCACTCAAAACTAGGAAATAGTGGGTCCATGGGTTTACATGGTGCTCTTAGATTGAAAATGAACACCTACATGACTTAAACTAATTAATTGGCCCACTTTTATTACCAAATCAATTTTTCCAATTAAACTATTAAAAAATAGCCTAAGTTTTGGAAAATTTTAATTTTAATAAAAAACACTGAAAAAACTAAAAAATTGAAAAATTGAAAAACACCTAGGGGGACTTAGACATGTTCATATGACTCAAAATGATGTCTAGCATGTTTATACATTGACACATAGACTCTAATAACCTCAATAGGCCTAAATGCCAAGCCGACCACCCCAACTTTGGAGGTATGGAGTGAAAAACTCAGAAATTATCAGTCGTTTATTCAACAACCAATAATAACCAAGGGAAAAAACACCCTGGGCTGATCGGATTGACAAATAAAGTCCAAGAGACCGAGTCTTTTACAGACACTATCATGCTAGAACATTTATTACAATTCCCCCATGGGGTATGAACATGTGATATAGTACAACAAGCACTTCCCAGAAGTACTTCCAAAGGTCTTTTGCAATCCGAACAAGTTAACCCTGTCCGGTTCACCAGGCTCACTTGATAAAAACCACTAAGTACAACTTAGGTGGTAACATTGTGGCTCCAACTGCGGGACGTGTGCTCGATCTGGTCTTTAAGGAAAGGAGAGGATACAAGAACACCATAATCTCTGGTTTATATACCCTATAAAAACATCTCAACTTGACAAGAAAAACCTTAGTAGCACAAGTTTTATAAAAAACCAAATGAACCATTAAGCTGATTTATTTAAACAAAATAAATGTAACTAACTAAAAGAAGCAAAGTTTTATTATAGCTAAGTAGAAATGCAGAAAGTAAATGCCCTCTTTCAAGGAGCTTATTTTCCTACTCTAAGAATGATATAAAAAGGGTTAAGTGTAATCAGAAATCCAATGTAACCACCTACGCATTTTATTAACATAAAAAAAAATTTCCTTGCCTTTGGTTACCGGCCAAAGTAAGGATACTTTATTCAGAAAATGTAAACCTGCGTGATGATCCGGAAGGGGCGGGATGGATGGGAAATCATAGGCATGAATAATGTCGTCAAACTTCCTCCCAAACTGGTAAGTGCTTGCGTAGGCTGCTTCTATCCATGACGGATGATAATTTACTGTATAAGCCCCAAGCGGCTCCAAGTCATGAGGAAACTCTATATGTGAAGATGATAGTTGAGAATGATATTCTAATAACTGTATCACATCTGTCTTTTCACAACACTACTTCTCCATGTCTTCTTTATTGATACCTTTGTGCGGCTCTACATGATATGACTCTGAATGATCATATAAGAGTTTTGAATGTTTCTTTTCCATACTAGGATTTTCCAAGGTCTCCATATCCATGCTTCCCTCTATGGAGGTATAGTCGATTGGACTTCCACAAATTTCTAAATATACACTCCCCTTGCTGGATATAGCATAGATAGGATTCTTAATAAGATATCCACAAAAATCCCAATAGTAATCACCATCATCTATGGTAGATGTGATGGATTCCCCATTATTGATATCAGGTTCCGATATCGAGTTCTCTTTGCCTTCATTACTGATATTGATATATGGCTCAAACTGATCATGTGGATAAAATGCATGCTCCTTTTTCATATCAAAGTTTCCTAAGGCCACATGGCCCATGATCTCTCCTTTAGATATGCCATAGACAGAAAAATCAACAAAACCATCAAAAGTTTCTTGTTCATTATTTTCCTCTTTATTCATGTCATAGACTGGATTTTCCATGAATGTCCAAGACTCCTCATCAGCATCTTTGTCGGGGATAAGGGAGTCTTTGTCACTTGTATCATTGTCCAAGCTATACTTGTCCTCATTTTCATACTCATCTTCTTCAGAGAAAAGGTCACAAGGTAGTAAACCTTCCAGATTGTCATCATTATATGGAGAACACATAGGAGTCCCATCATGTATATTATAGTTTTCATCATAAGTTTCACTATAAGATTCTACAATCGTTTCATCCTTAGGCTTGTACTGTTTAGATGGTGACAAAGGGTAGGCCTGGCCTACCATGTATATATGATCAGGCTCACTTGATGTTGTTTCCTGATTACTGACCTCTGCCATCCCATGTTCTATAACTTGGTTTGCTATGTAGCAAGTGATTTCTAGGTGGAATTGCTCACAAGGTCTACACCATGGAATTACTTCATCTACGAGGTTGGTTGAGTCTAACTAGTTTGGAATCCTAGGCTCTTGCTGAGGAAACTTCTTTTGATACACTTGATTCTATTTTGGCTGAAAATTCCTAGGTCCATTATTTCTCTCCAATGTGACTATTCTGTTCTGAATATTATTCAATTGTACAGATTGGTTTTTCATGAATTGGTTCTAACTAGTCATCACCTTTTCAAATAGGCTAGTTACCTTTTCCATGGGGTCTTTAGAGGTTTTCTTTTCCTCTAATTCAATGGCCTTTCCCTTCTCTTTGTTGTACGATGTGTTTCCCCTAGAGTAACCTGGAATGTTGGATTTTCCCAAAGATTTCATATTCCTTTCTATTTTCTCGGCCAGATCCTGAGCAGTTTTTAGATCGGTCGGCTCTTTGTCCCTTAACTGGTACCTCAAATGACCATTGAAGGCTTCGATGTAAGATATGAGGATGGAGGCATCCCTTGGCCTGATTTCTCTAGGGAGGTCCACAACCACACGCATGAACTTAGTATTAAATTCATCAATGGTTTCATTCTCCATCTTCTTTATGTTATGGAGGGCAGCAAGCAGATGTCTTGGGTCTTTCTTTCCCCCCCATTTCTTCTTAAAACCCTCTAGGAATTCACTAAGAGTTTTATATGAATCATCATCTAGGTCAAAGTACCATTCTTCAGCATCATCTTCCAAGGATAAAGCAAAGAGCATCATCTTGACATCGTCATGGTCATGGGCAGCATCATTGCAATAACTGACTAGGTGTTTTTCAAACTTTCGAAGGTGAGACTTGGCAGTGATGGCATTATTTCCCTGAAATATGGGGAGCTTCTTGATAGCATCTTTTGGAATGGCATGGGGAGCACCCGCTATCTGATATAAGTCAAGGGGTTTGAATAATTCCGTCATTTCTTGAGATTGGTGAACATGACTCTCTACAAATATGTGATGGATATCTGAGAGGGATTAGTCTCCTAAATTTTCAAGGTTTCTACGGGAAGTCTGCCTATTCAATCTTTCCCTAATAAACCTTTTAGGATCAGGGAGAGGATTGAATAATTTTTTGCGGTTTCTTCGGGTAGAAATTCTTGAAGGGATGTTAGACAGTGGACTCGCCAGATGGATCGAGTTTTAATTTTTATGTTTTTTAAAGACTAGATCAATCAATTTTTTTTTATATTTTTAGTTGTTTAGAAAAAAGCTAAGCTAAGTTGTACTCGGGAATAAAAAGATTTATCCCCGAAAATGGGGCCAAAAAGTGTTGCTGCCTTTCACACACCTAGGTCACGTGGCAGAAATATTCAAGCCACTCAGTGTGTCCTTGGGGGCAAGCCTCGAGTCAAGGCTGTCACCTTGTTCTTGAATCCTCCGTTTAAGCTCAACTCCTAATGGAGCCAAGGGGGGTAGACCCTATTAAGTTACTAAGGATAATTACTTAGTGATGTGATGTTAAATTGAATGAGTTGCTTAGGAGTTTGTAATTTAAGTATAGATAATCCAAAGATGGCAAGATATAAAAGATGAACACACGAAAGCACAATGCTGAGACACAATATTTATAAAGCAAGAAAATAACTAGTGCCTTAGAATGGAGTCAAAAAATAGAAACATCATACTTGCATGTGCTTGGAGTGAATGTTTTGCAATTGCCTCTTGGTACGTTTTAAGTTAAGTTTGAAGCGTGAATTGATTAAAATTAGGCTAAGGGGGGACTCCAGATATACCCGAGAGTACTTGGAGTATGTCCAAAACTAAACCTTCACGGCTACCCACAAGGAATATGTGGGCTGAAATGGAGTCTCTGGGGCTATTGTTCATAATGCACCCATTAGGGTGTGACAGAGATCAGCGCCTCGAGGTCACTTTTCAAAAGTTCTCGCTTCCTTTGGGTATTTTGCCACCGTAAAGGTTTGATCTAGGTGTTGGATTTTCACCTGATGGTTTGTCAGTTGGGGAGAATGAGTCCTAATTATGCTAGTCACCCAAGTTCTTTTGATACAGCTTGACTAATCAGACGAACCACAGCCAAGTGCAGAGCATACACACTGGAGTCTTGTAAATTTTAGTAAGTTTTAAACTGGATGTTCTTGTTTAAAAGAAAACCCTCCAAGAACCTCTTTCGATCCAAGTGGATCTCAATCGGGGAATCGAGGAGGGTTTAATTTTATGATCACTGAAAACAAATGATTGAAAAATAAAACAAATCCACAATTATAGTTTTCTAATTAGTCCTACCACGAATCTCTTTCCCCTTTCGGGTCAATCGGGAAATCGTGGGGTAAGTATTATGATTACTTTGAAAAAACAAAAAGTGGAATATGAAAACTAATAATAAAATCAACTATAATACCCTATAAATTATATCAATGCTAGTTTAAAAAAGAAATAATCAGAAAGCAACGAAAAGGACACCGACGCAAATCCCCCCAGGGGGGATGGAGAATGGGCTCGAAAGAGCCTATTCCGAAAATGATTTTATTTATTAATGGTTACATTATCAGCAAACTGAAATATTAGAAACTTATTGGTCCTTATACAGGATGAAACCAATATATTACAACTTTGCAAAAATTTTAAGATTTTAGTGAAAAGTGAGACCCCTGGGGGGATTTGAACGCTCCTGAGGCCACTTCGGACAACAAATTCATTTATTTTCTGTCAGACCTGATAAAAGACAGAAAACATGTTATAATAAAATACACCCAAAATCACATTAAGAGTACCTTTGTATCAGCCTACCTTATCTAAAAAAAAATGAAGTTAAAACTAGCTAAACAGGCGAAAAAGGAACCAAGGAAAGCAAGATTTCCTTGGGATCTTGGCTTGCTGTTTGTGCAGCCAATGAAATATGCACTGATATTTCAGAATATTAAAATTTATAACAGCAACAGGAAATCTAATGCATGCGATCTACAAGTTTTCTTTAAATTTTCATGCAAAAAGACGATTTCCCTAAAACTAGATCTAGAATGCTTATGAAACTTTTTTAAGTGCAAGATATAGACTATAGGATTTGATAATATATATCTATGTTGGAAATACTTTTAATATGATATATCTAAGCAAAATCAAAGCTACGAACAGAGTAACCAGGTAAAAATGTTGATTTTTTGTAGAAATGAGAAGAAGAGGAGGAGAAGGTCGGATCATTGCTTCAATGGAGCAAGCTGAAAGGAGGCCCTTTTGTGGAGTGTTGAGGAACAGATTCTTGAGCTTATTGGATAGGAATGGATTCAATCTAGATCCACACCTTCATCCAATCAGGAACCTGCAACTAAATAACACAAGCCTGCACACACCTCGTGAGATCTGGATATAGATGCATAAAGCAGCAAAAATGAAAGATTATGTAGAAATAACCTTATTTAAGCATATAACTGAAATTTTTGAGCATACATCATATGGATAAACAAGATCAAGCAATCTAGATTTCCTAGTTTAAAGCCTTACTAGATTCATCCGAATCCTTGAAGCCAGAACACAGAAGCTGCACAGAATTTGGCAAGAAATTGCAGCTACCACATCAGCAGCATAACATTGAGAATCCACACATACACATGCACTACACAGTATAGCCTCCAAAGCTTCTTTATTCGCAAATGATGATCAAATACAGAGTTACAATGGCAATCCCTTCAGTCCAGCTCTAACTATCTTGGAAGAGGGAGCCTCAAGCAGGATATATACAAAACACAGGCCATCCAGCCCAGGGGTGGTGCAAATCCCAAGGAGATAGACCAAATATGCTGATGGAGAGTCCATCAATTCCTAATCTGTGTCTAACTGAGCCAGATCTGAGTCTCACTAAGTGCAATTGTCAATCAGAGAGCTAATCTGACTGCCACCTCAACCTATTGACTGAAGCATCCACCAAAACTCATCCAGATGAGACAAAAAATTTTGAGGAGAGAGAGAGGGTGAAATTCCCCATAAAGGATGCTGAAGATTAACTCTAGATCTAATTTGATCACCTCCTTCAGTCAAGGATTTTTCAGATCTAGTGAATCTGCTTCAGATCTGACTGATTTCAATCAAATCGGCTGAGAATCCACTAATCTATGATTTTGGATTTGCTCCATTATTCATCAATTTATTAATTAAAATAATCAATAATTGATTTTTGGGGATTTCTGACCTGAGTGATGGAAAATCACTCAAAACTAGGAAATAGTGGGTCCATGGGTTTACATGGTGCTCTTAGCGTGAAAATGAGCACCTACATGATTGAAACCGATTAATTGGCTTCCATCACTCAAAACTAGGAAATAGTGGGTCCATGGGTTTACATGGTGCTCTTAGCTTGAAAATGAGCACCTACATGATTGAAACCGATTAATTGGCCCACTTTCATTACCAAATCAATTTTTCCAATTAAACTATTAAAAAATAGCCTAAGTTTTGGAAAAATTTAATTTTAATAAAAAACACTGAAAAAACTAAAAAATTGAAAAATTGAAAAACACCTAGGGGGACTTAGACATGTTCATATGACTCAAAATGATGTCTAGCATGTTTATACATTGACACATAGACTCTAATAACCTCAATAAGCCTAAATGCCAAGCCGACCACCCCAACTTTGGAGGTATGGAGTGAAAAACTCAGAAATTATCAGTCGTTTGTTCAACAACCAATAATAACCGAGGGAAAAAAACACCCTGGGCTGATTGGATTGACAAATGAAGTCTAAGAGACCGAGTCTTTTACAGACACTATCATGTTAGAACATTTATTACAATTCCCCCATGGGGTATGAACATGTGATATAGTACAACAAGCACTTCCCAGAAGTACTTCCAAAGGTCTTTTGCAATCCGAACAAGTTAACCCTATCCGGTTCACCAGGCTCACTTGATAAAAACTACTAAGTACAACTTAGGTGGTAACAGGCCCCAGCCAAATAGCTACTTGGAGCAATTTATTATGCAAAAGAAAGAAAGTTACATATGAGCTTCTCATAATTGATCAACTAGCCAAGGACCCTCCATGCTCTTTAAATAGAGATCATGGACGAATCGGGTGTTAAGCCACGAATCAATGGTAGGTATTATCTAAGAGAACTTGAACCGTTGGATCACTTTATGTCTAGAGCATATCGTGACCGATGGATTAGAATATTTACAAATGCATACTAATGCATACTAAAGAAACACACTTTTACCTATATTTGCCAAGAGGAACAAGATCTTAAGTATCGTTTGCCATTAAGGAACGATATTCTTCATCCATAGCTGCATCCCAATCTGGATTTCCTGAAGCTTCTGCAAAAGTTTATGTATCATGATTCTCGAAAACTTAAGCCAAATGAGAAGAGGCTCGCTGAAACTGAGAAAGTGTTCGATGTTGATCTCTAGGATCATTGGCAAGATCACCAGCTGCTTCACATGTTGAATGGACCCATCGGGGAAGTATTGGTGCTGGTGCAATTGGAGGAACATGAGTAGGCGGAGGTGTATTTTCATCCTCACTGTCATCATAAAAAATTGGAGTTGGAAACTTGTCAAGGAAGTTGGAGGAAGAAGAAAAAGGCACAATCGCCGAATCAGGCTCACAGCCAAAGATGGCACACCCGCCAAGTTAGGCTCGCAGGCCAAGAGATTTTCATCAACTTTAACATCTCTTCTAATGATTATATCTTGAGAATGTGGCTGAAGAAGTCTATAACCTTTTACATCTTCAGAATATCTAAAAAATATGCAATTTTCACTTTTAGGGTGTAATGCTTTTTGTTTTTCATCCGGAATGTGAGCCCATGCTTCACAACCAAACACACGGAAGTGACTTAGATCTGGTTTAATTTTACTCCATGTTTTTTCTGATGTTATACCTTGTAAAAATTTAGTGGGTGTGTGATTAACTATGTAATTTGCACAATATATTGCCTCATCCCAATATTGAAGACTTAGTCCCTTAGATTAGATCATGCAACTAGCCATTTCTTTTAAAGTGCGGTTCTTCTGTTCAGCTACACCATTTTGTTGTGGTGTATATGGAATAGTGTGATGTTGTTGGACTCCTTGTTTAGTGCAGAAAGTAGTGAACTTTTTGTTAACATATTCTCCTCCATTGTCAGATCTTAACTTAATAATTTGATGACCAAATTTTTTTTCACAAGAGGCTTGTAGGACAAGAACATGTTAAATACTTCATTCTTAAGTTTTAGGAAGTAAACCCAAGTGCATTTGGAGTAGTCATCAATGAAATTTAAGAAATATTTGAAACCAGAAAAGGAAGCAGATAGAAGAGGACCACACAAGTCACTATGCACAAGCTCCAAGGGAACCGAGGCATGCCAAGATGCACGTTTGTCAAAACTGTCTCGATGATGTTTTTCGAGTACACAACCGAAACAAACACCATCCTTGCAAGATACCATTGGAAGACTAGTCACCATATTGTATTTACATAGTTGTTGCAATGAGCAATAATTTAAGTGACCAAATCGTTCATGCCAAATTTTGCTCAATTTATCACTATGAGCAACAAAAACTGAAGGAAAAGGTGATGACCCAAAGTTGTTAAATTTGTACAACTTGGTAATATCATCAACAATTCCAGTAGCAAGGACATTTTGAGGATTTTTAAAATTCTTGATTACAACTTGGTGAGGTGTAAACGTCACAATTTTACCTTCACCTGAATGAGTAATTTGATAGACTGATAACAAATTGCAGGAAATTTTTGGAACACATAGTACATCACTAAAATGGCCATTTTCTACTGGAACTGTTCCAGATCCTACAACACTTAGAGATCTATCATCACCAACAAATATTTGCTTGGTGTTACATTCATGCATAGTAGAAAAGATGGCTTGATCCTTAGCCATATGATAAGATGCTCTAGAATCAATGAACCACTCATTTGAAGTAGAAGAAGAAGATGTAGTATAAGAGTAACCAGAAGCACAAAGTGCATGTCCATGATGTTGGATTTTTATCATTTAAGCTACCATTATGATCTTAGGATCTTTAACTGAGAGAATAACATGCATAGTAATAAAACACAAGCACAACACAAGAGACAAGAGACACAAAGAATTTTCCTCGGGGAAACCATAAAGGAGAAAACCCCGCAACTTCCTCAGAGATACAATCAGCACCAAAGGTAAAACCGAAAAACAGTAAGATGATCTCCCGACAACAGCAATCTCTCTCTCTCACACTGAGAGAGCTTCTCCTCTCTCACTCATGCGGCCCAATGAGTGTGTGTGTGTGTATGAGTATCATAAATAGAGAGGCTCTCACTCTCTATTTATATTCTTCTATTCACTTGGAACCCACTCCAACATGTCGATCTCACCTAATAATTACTTACTAGAGGTGACATCTCTAGGAGTGTCTAATAACCCTAGTGCCCCACCATTTGTGGGGACTTTTCCTCCTCCGACCAATAGGAGGGTAACACAACGGTGGGTACTATTGCCCTAACTTACAATGACTCACCTAGGGTTGACTTCACTAGGATAGTCTAATAACCCAAGGGCCCCACAACTGTGGGGAATTTAACCCTTGACCAATAGGAGGGTTACCCATAATGACTTGACATGACTTTCTCATTATAGAAACTTCCCAAAATAAACATCAGGGTATGACATGACTCAAATAAATTGCAATACATCCCGGAATAAACATCGAGTTACAATACATATGAAATACAGATGAATACATTCTGAAGTTACATTTACATCAACACTCCCTCTTAACTAGGAAGGTATTCTCTCGACATAATTTATCAGCACAAGTATTCTTCTCTGTATCATCTGGATCATCATTGAGTTCTCATCATCTTCATCTTCAAGTCATCTTCATCTGGATATGGATCATCACTCGATTTGGACCATCATCACTGAATCTACATCATCACTTGATATAGATCATCATCACTGGATTTGGATCATCACTGGATCTGGATCATCACTGGTCATCATCACTGGATCTGGATCATCATTGCTGGTTCATCTTCACTGGATCTGGATCATCACTCGATCTAGATCATCATGGGTGCTATCTCATGATTCTTCTCATCACAGGAAGTTCTACAGAGCTAGCCCTTTTTCATGTTGGTTGTAGGCCTAGCCATCATGTAGGTCTTCTTCAATGCTTATATCCGACCTACTCATCAGAATGGCTCGCCCAGCACTTACATCTGGCCTACTCGTCAGAAAGGCATGCCCAACACTCACATCTGATCATGTAGGAGCCTATAATCACATCAGAAAGGCCCAGCACTCACATTCACCGGCATGATAGGACACCACTATCATATGTGAAAAGGATTCAGCACTTACATTTGACCTACTTGTCAGAAAGGCACAGCACTCACATCCATCTAGGTGGGAACACATCCTGCACACAATGATGGAAGAGTTTCGTACTCCCATCCAGGCGGGAACACATCCTGCTCACAATGATGGAATATTTCCACACTTTCATCCAGGCCGAAACCACATCCTGCTCACAATGATGGAAGATCTTTGTTTTTCCACCCAAGCTGGAACCACATCCTTCTCACAATGATGAAAGACTCTAATCCAGGCTGGAACACATCCTGCTCACAATGATGAAAGATTTCTCCACTTACATTCATCTAGGCGGGAACACATCTTGCTCACAATGATGAAAAGGCTCTGCACTTACATCCATCCAGGTGGGAACACATCCTTCTCACAATGATGGAAGGGCTTGCACCATATTTGATCTTGTAGGAACTAATCCTACAGTCATATCAGAATGGCCCCCAGTCTTCGACTGAGCTACTTGGTAACTGACCAGGTGCCTCCATTATCCTTAAGAATGGCAGTTTCCCTTACATCCGACGTGCTCGTCGGAATGGCCAACACTCACATCTAACATGGAAGGAACCTAATCCTTTAGGCATGACAAAATGGTTCAGCCCTTACATCTAATCAAGTGGGAACACATCCCTCTATCACATCAGAATGGCTTCTCAGTCCTAGACTGAGTTTTCCTGGTAACTGAATAGGTAACTCCATTCCTAGAATGGAAATTTCCCTTACATCTATCCTACTCGACAGAATGGCCAACACTCACATCTGACATGGAAGGATCTAATCCTCTCACCACGATAGAATGGCTCAACCCTTACATCTGACCATGGAAGGAACCAATCCTCTCACCATGATAGAATGGATCAGCCCTTACATCTGACCATGGAAGGAACCAATCCTCTCACCATGATAGAATGGATCAGCCCTTACATCTGACCATGGAAGGAACCAATCCTCTCACC